>OX459096.1:3822273-4422273 GCA_949775045.1 Metridium senile | reverse complement strand
GCAATCTTGGAGAGAAGGAACAACTAAGCAGTACTCATCCTATATCAAAAGATGGACCATATATTGTGATAAAAAACAGATTGATCCAGTTTCTGCCACTACTCCACATGCATTAGATTTCTTGGTGGAACTATTTGAGAATAACATTGGTTACAGTGGCATTAATACAGCCAGGTCAGCATTATCTTGCATTTTAAAACCAATTGATGGGATACCATTTGGTTGTCAAGAAGGTGTGAAAAGGTTTCTAAAAGGAGTCTATCAAGAAAGACCACCCTTGGCAAGGTATACCGAAATATGGGATGTTAGTACTGTCATAAACTATTTGAATATATCAAATACAAACATGAGCATAAAGGACATTACATTAAAACTAGTAACCTTAATGTCACTGCTATCAGCTCAGAGAGGACAAACTATACACTACTTGTCTCTTAAAGACATGAGTTTTACAGAAACTGCTGTTACTTTTGTAATTTCAAGACCTATTAAGCAATCAAAACCAGGGTCAAAACCTATTGTTGTTAAGTTTGTGGCTTATCCAGTAAATCCTAACCTCTGTGTTGTGAGTACACTGAAGATGTACTTAGCATACACTGCCACCTTACGTAACAACGAACAACAACTGTTTATTAGTTATTCAAAGCCATATAAGGCTGTGTCTAGTGATACGATAAGTAGATGGGTTAAAACTGTCATGGAAAAATCAGGTATAGATGTAGAGATAGATAGATAGTTTATTAATAGCGGAGCTCCCGCGCGGGCCGAAGGCCCGCGCGAGCGGAGCACCATAGTTAAGAAAAAATGGTAACCCATCTAGTTGATTTTTCGTCGACCGACACAGGAATCCCTATTCTGTCCGTCCGTCCGTCCGTCCGTCCGTCCGTCCGTGTACATCGCGATTCTGATTGGCTACTTATTTATGGCGGGAATTGAAGAGGGCGCGCGCGTCAAAATATCTTTCCCTGAGAAAACTTTTTTCTCGCTTTTCTCGACGTTTTATCAACTTTTTTATCGCTTTTACTTAAGCTTTCTTCAATTTAAAAAAATGCCAAAAGAAAAAGAAAACGAAATTAATAAGGGAAAAAGACAGTTAACAGAAGAGGAAAAGACAAGAAGACAAGAAAGAGAAAGAGAACGGCGAAGGAGTTTCAATGAAGAACAGCGCAGGCTTGAAAGAGAAAGAAAGAAAGCGAGATTGTAGACGAAACTTGTCAGACGAAAAACAGAGAAAATGAACGCCAAAGAAAAAGGGTTTCGAGAACGAACGTTTCGGAGGAAAACAGGGCTTTCATTAATACAAAATATCAACGGAGAAAGATGAATTTCGAGGAATATAAAGAGAGTTTTGACCGAACAGAACATAAACTTGAAGGACACAAAAACGAAGAAATTATACTAAAGAAAAGCAAAAGACTGATTCCAAAAGATCAAGAAAACGTATTTCCAGATACCAGCAATTAAAAAAAAAATGATAAAGAAGCGACTTTGTTTGATATGAAAACTGTCCTAGCACAGTTTATTGAAGGATTTTCAAGCTTGGCAGTTAAACTATGAACAATGTTTAATCAATCAAAATTCAAGTACATACATTTATTCGTCAAAATATGATCAATGCCGACGTCATTGAAGAGTAAAAAACCTCAGGAAAATACAATCACCGATAAAGTAAGTTCAAGTTTAATTTTTGTTTCAAGTTTTTGAGAGACAGTAAGCTTATTTTAATACTGAAAAACTGTTTGATATAACGAGCGTGAAAAAAAACCCTTAATTAATATAATTAAGGTTCAAAAAGGAAAAATCTGTTCTCTGTTTTATTATAGAAACAAAAGAGAAAAGGTTTAAAATCCTTTATAATATAGCTTAGATAGTACGTAAGCTCTGATTGGTTGATTCACTCAAAAAAGCTATGCTCTATTTCACCGGTAGAGACATGGTTTTTGATTGACAGCTCACAATTTTAATAAGACTATTTCTGTAAGCTACTACATTTACTAAAAACGGTTATTAAAATATAAAAAGACTTTCCATCTTGTGAAATTTCTATTAACCTAAACCCTGAAGCCTACGGTGCAATGACATGCAATTCAAATGCGACAAAAATCAGAGACATGGTTTTGAAAATACGCCGCCTTTTGACAAACTGTAAAGTTGGAAGTCAAAAGTTGAATTTGATCAAAACAAACAAAAACAAAAGGAAAACAGCGCTTCAAAGTGGCAATAATTTTTACTTCATTTTATCCTTGACATATGATAATTTCATAGTGAATAAAAGATATTTTTTTGCAATTGAACTCGATTAATCTTGAACAAATAGCTTGCATGTTCGTTGAATTTATCGACGGCAAAATATCACATTTTGTTTTATAAAAACAAACAAACACACAATCAATTACAGAATTATAAATGTGCTTTCTAGTTTTTTATTCTTATAAATAAACCATGTTTGAAAACAAGCAATGTGAACAAAAAGGCAGATTTACAATTATCTTTCAATTCTAGCCTCTCGTCAAAATGAAAACAGAAACTGATAAACCTTAAACCATTTTGATTAAAAGTAAATAAATACATACTTTCTGCAGCCTAAGTAATCTTGTAGATGTGGTCTTTGTTCTTTTTAACTTCAAAACGTTGTACACAGCAAGCTTGTCTTGTTCAAACTGTTTTTTTTTCTCAGTGTGATAAATTGCTGTCAGTCGGCACGGCTTTCACTACTCAAATAAAATTCAAATTCGCTTGAATTGCTGTATATATGTCCGTCTCATGCAAGAGTTCAGCTAAAGGTTTTTGTTTTAGCCATAGAAGTCAACCAAAGCTATGTTTTAACGTTTTTTTATACGAAATTCCTTCTTTTTAGCTAGCAAAAAGACCCTGGAAGAAAGTGAACAGCGCCTTGGTCCCTTTTTGCTCAAGATTGCTCAATAGTACACTGATTGTGATTCGTTCATTGGGCACTGTTGTTAGTTTTGAGAATTACAATTTTAATCAGCACATAAAACTACGTTTTTACGGAAAAACCTGCATTGCTATATTATAAAAGCAATAGAAGCCAGTTCCTATGACTCTACCAGTGAAATAGAGCACTTGGGATGTTGTTAGAAACACTCGAAAAAGTTATAAAATCACTCGCTTTCAGCTCGTGATTTTATAACTTTTCTCGTGTTTCTCCCAACATCCCGCGTGCTCTATTTCACCGGTAGAGTCATAGGAACTGGCTTCTATTGCTTAATTGTGCATGTGTAAATTGTACTTTTCGTAGCCTTTTTTTAATTTAAAATTGGTTGAAAACTTCTTTTTATTTAGCAATATTGACTAATATTTATGCTTACGAAACGAGATTCTTTAGTAGTTTTTACTTCAAAGTCGTTAAAGTTTTTTTTACAGAACAAAATGATGTTTTACACAAAGTTTTTCATAATAAAATACCTTGTTTTAAAATCCTTGTCTTTCAAATCGATCAGTTGTGTTGGTAGAACTTATAATTCTTGAGGTTTTTAATTCCATTTCAAAAGAACTTTTTGTTTTGTTTTGAAGATTTGCCATGACTACTTTTTAGTAAATCTAATATAGAACGATGAAAAGGTTTAACCTTTTCTATCCGGAATCCTAACTAACTTTGGAAAATAAAAGAAGGTAAAAAGCGTCCGTAAAACGACTGTTCAGCCAAAGCACTTTTTCAAGGCGTTATCAAAAGCAAATTTGAATTAAAATTATCTTTCAATTCTAGCCTCTCGTCAAAATGAAAACAGAAACTGATAAACCTTAAACCATTTTGATTAAAAGTAAATAAATACATACTTTCTGCAGCCTAAGTAATCTTGTAGATGTGGTCTTTGTTCTTTTTAACTTCAAAACGTTGTACACAGCAAGCTTGTCTTGTTCAAACTGTTTTTTTTTCTCAGTGTGATAAATTGCTGTCAGTCGGCACGGCTTTCACTACTCAAATAAAATTCAAATTCGCTTGAATTGCTGTATATATGTCCGTCTCATGCAAGAGTTCAGCTAAAGGTTTTTGTTTTAGCCATAGAAGTCAACCAAAGCTATGTTTTAACGTTTTTTTATACGAAATTCCTTCTTTTTAGCTAGCAAAAAGACCCTGGAAGAAAGTGAACAGCGCCTTGGTCCCTTTTTGCTCAAGATTGCTCAATAGTACACTGATTGTGATTCGTTCATTGGGCACTGTTGTTAGTTTTGAGAATTACAATTTTAATCAGCACATAAAACTACGTTTTTACGGAAAAACCTGCATTGCTATATTATAAAAGCAATAGAAGCCAGTTCCTATGACTCTACCAGTGAAATAGAGCACTTGGGATGTTGTTAGAAACACTCGAAAAAGTTATAAAATCACTCGCTTTCAGCTCGTGATTTTATAACTTTTCTCGTGTTTCTCCCAACATCCCGCGTGCTCTATTTCACCGGTAGAGTCATAGGAACTGGCTTCTATTGCTTAATTGTGCATGTGTAAATTGTACTTTTCGTAGCCTTTTTTTAATTTAAAATTGGTTGAAAACTTCTTTTTATTTAGCAATATTGACTAATATTTATGCTTACGAAACGAGATTCTTTAGTAGTTTTTACTTCAAAGTCGTTAAAGTTTTTTTTACAGAACAAAATGATGTTTTACACAAAGTTTTTCATAATAAAATACCTTGTTTTAAAATCCTTGTCTTTCAAATCGATCAGTTGTGTTGGTAGAACTTATAATTCTTGAGGTTTTTAATTCCATTTCAAAAGAACTTTTTGTTTTGTTTTGAAGATTTGCCATGACTACTTTTTAGTAAATCTAATATAGAACGATGAAAAGGTTTAACCTTTTCTATCCGGAATCCTAACTAACTTTGGAAAATAAAAGAAGGTAAAAAGCGTCCGTAAAACGACTGTTCAGCCAAAGCACTTTTTCAAGGCGTTATCAAAAGCAAAATAAGCTTAATGACTTAAAAATAAAAGGGATAATAATAAGGCTATTCACACTATCGTTTGGGAATGGTATTTTCCATCAAAAACATTTCTGAACACTTTTTTTGTCTGAACAAAACTATTGACTGAAGTGACAGTTGAAAATTTGAGAAAAAGATGAAAAAGAACTGATGCATAGAATGAAAACGATAACCAACCTAAGAAAAGGCAGTGAGATTTATTACAATTTTTTACTTACATTAAATCAATTTCCATTCATGAATTGTCCATTAACATGCTTTTATCGGACTTTTTTCAATGAGAAATCTCCGCCCCTCGTGTAAATGACAAACTTTCCTTTTGTGCGTTGCGTTACATGATGGCGTCATCTACATCGATAGCCAATGAGGTTTTTGACATTATGTCAATCAAAAAGAGAGCGAGAAATATCTTACATTTTACTGGCTTTTCCAGGGCTTTGTTTTGATTCTCTCTCCGCGCGCTGAATCTTCGAAAAGTTTTTCGATTAAAGATGCTATAGAAATTACAATAAACAGTTACCAGTTTTTTTTATATATTTTATTGATTTTTTGATAGTTTTTACACTAACATAAACACAATTACTAAAGGCTGAAAAAGTACATAAATTAAATATAACGTTTTTTGGCTAATTCGTTATTAAATTATATTGACTAAATTATGAATTAAGCTTTGGATTTTCTCTTATTTTTTCAAATGAGTGTATAGCTTGTTGTTATTTTTTGCAATGATGTATTCGATTTTTTCATAGTTTATTAGATTTATTTGATAATATTTAATGACAGGAAGTAACTGTTTTTGTTTGCAATTATAAAGTACATATTTGTATAGTAAAAATAAGAAACCTTCCATAGTGTCTTCAGAACTCCCTATTAATAAGAACATTTTTAAAACTTAGCTCTGGTATTAACTTTACATTTGCGCTGCTTAGACATTGGTTAATGTTAAAGTGTAGGCCCTTTGATTTTACACATTCGACAAAAAAATGTTCCATAGATTCGTTTGCTGTTTTACAAAATGTGCATAAAGGCGAGTCCACTATTTTAAATTTATATAACTTCATGTTTAAGAATAAACAGTTATTCAGTATCTTATATTGGAATTCTCTTAATCTAAAATTATTTGTTAAGCTATACACTCTTTGATAGACTGATACCCACTCAATGTCCTTATTGCCCGGCAAAATACGTAAGCAACTCGTAAAATATCAGCCCGTAATACCCAAGGAAATATCTAATAAGTGGTATTTACATGCACATATTGATGTTGTAAGAAAAAATTAAACTGGGAGCTCCGCTATTAGGTATTACCTAATTTGTATATTATAAAAACTTAGCAACCTTACGGTTGAATTACGTTATATTTACAATATATAATATAGTATAATAATAATAAGTTACAAAAATACAATAAAGGTATAGTAAAATATGTAAAAATATAAAATGTGTCGTAATATTTAAAAGGAGGTCTAAGCCTTAAGTGAATTGGAAATTATAAAACTGTTTCGAAATCTGTTGGTCTTAAAAACTGGATTAAAAGTATGAGTCCTCCTTAAGTTATACTTGGAAAGATTAGACTTTGGTAATAACTTATAAAGTTTACTGTCTTTATTGTCTATAGTGTTCTTGAAGAGCTTATCGGTAAGTAGTTGTCGTCGGTATGATAGAGTTGTAAGGCTAGCTTTCTCAAGGGCGTCTTCGTATGAAAAAGACGGGAAAATAATTCGCAGAGCCCTTTTCTGCAATGCTTCAAGATCTTGAGACAGGTAAGCTGGTAGACTGTCGTGGTACACTGGAGAGGCATATTCAGTAAGCGGGCGAATACATGTACGATAAAAATTCACAAGTTCGTTGGAGCCAAGGCTTGAGCGCTTTAGTTGTCTTAAACAATAGAGGCGCTTCCTCACTTTCTTAGTAATTTCGTCGATATGGTGATTCCACTTAAGGTCGTTTGAAATATGTAGACCCAGAATCTTAGTGTGAGAGACGACGTCAATTTCTTTACCATTGATGACAATAGGGTCAGGATTTAAGGACCCTGTGCGACTGAAAGTGATTCTCAGTTCTTTGCATTTGCTCTCATTTAGCTGAAACTTGTCTAAAACGGCACACGAAGCAAAGGTGTCTACAGCGGTCTGGATGCTGCTACCTTTTCCCTTGGGGATAACTTCAGAGATCGTGGTATCATCGACATACTTCCAAAGGTTAATACCAGGTATGTCAAGGTCGTTAATCATGACGATAAAAAGCCAGGGACCTAATTTTGTCCCTTGGGGGACTCCGGCTGGAATAGCACCCCACTCAGAGAAACAATCTTGGCTGAGTTTGACCCGTTGATATCTTTGTGTCAGGAAATCAGATATCCAAACAATAACTGCATCAGGCAAATCAAAGGAGTGTAATTTTTTTACCAGGATGTGATGGTCAATAAGGTCAAAGGCTTTTTTAAAGTCGAAAAGCACCACCCTAACAGAGGTGCCATTTCCATCTGTTGAACTGTTCCACTGGTGAACCATACTTATAAGCGCCTCAGTGGTACTAGAGTTAGGGATTGTACCGAACTGACGAGGATCGATCTTTCTGAGCACAGCGGGTTTGACATAATAGATGTGCAAACGTTTAAGCCCCATAGTACTAGGGCTGCATCGACATCTAAGGCTTTTTCAAAATCTGTACCACTAGAACATATTTTGTCTACAGCAGGATGGAGCTCAACCTGCACATTTGCTAAGTTTTACAACAAACCTATTATTAAGACAGATTGTTTTGCTGACACATTGTTAGAGTTAAAAAGCCAATAAATGTTTACAGGCTTTTCTGAATGATGCTTGTTTTTATTGTTATTTTGGGTATCCATGTGTGCAGTAGGCTTTGAAGTCTCATGTGAGCCCTCAGTGCGGTGACAGGATAGAATTTAAAAATTAAACGAGACTTACCTGTAAGTTGAAGTTTGATTGTAATTCTATCTGTCACCAGGCACTGAGGGATTACATGCCCGCCCTATTACATGCCCACCCTTTTAGCATGGCTACTTAGTACTGCACACATGGTAAGTGCTTTAAAAACTGAGTTCGCGCAGGCGCAATGCTATCTCATGTAATCCCTCAGTGCCTGGTGACAGATAGAATTACAATCAAACTTCAACTTACAGGTAAGTCTCGTTTAATTTTTAAATTTATGTACAATGTTATGAAGTTGCTGATCAAGTTAAAAGAATATGATTATGAAACTAGTGCTACTGGAGTACTTGGATTCTTAGCTGCATAAGGGATGAAATACTATCGAGACCTGAGCTAACTCCCCAGTATGATTTTACTGTCACTTGCAACCTTATTTTCAGTTTTTTCTTTTCTGGTTCAATATTTGAGTACATCTCCCTTTTTTATGGTTAATTTGCATCTTTTAAGTTTGTTTAATTTAAATTTCCTGAGAGTATTGTCTTTCCTTATCACTGGATATTTGAGAACTGGAAAAAGAATATAGTACATATTTTGTATCACATTGGGAGCTTTGTTCTTTTATGTCACAAAATGTTTTAATAAGACAGTTGCCATCAGTAATGTTGTAAGTTGTTCTATTTTGTTGAATAAATAGAGATTACTTCATGGTTAGTGAGGCGTACGATTTTTATTCACGAGTTGTGAAGAATTTCAATAATAATAATAATAATAATTTAATATTTATATTGCGCAGGTTTCATGGGTAGATGCTCACCCGCGCATTACAATATTACAAAACGAAAGCTATACATGATATTACTAAAATTAATACAAACAGTAAGATAGAATAAAATATAGTAAGATAGAATAAAATATTTACATTTTTATAAGGTTATATATAAACTTGACATAATAATAAATAGCTAATGCTGGTAAAAATATTTTTAGAATGCTTTCCTAAAAAAATGTGTCTTTAATAGCTTTTTAAAATGATCAACGGTCTTTGCTTTACGAATTTCATTGGGTATAGAGTTCCATAACATGGGTGCTGCTGATACAAACGCACGGTCACCCAAGGTCTTTAATGTTTTTACTGATGGTGGTTTAAGTAAGAGCTCGTCATTAGATCGTAGATGATATCGAGATGGAATTCGTATATTAACAAGTTCATGTATATAAGATGGCGTCAGTCTGTGGATGGCTTTATATGTTATGAGCAATATCTTGAAGTCTATCCTAAATTTAACTGGGAGCCAGTGTAATTCTTTAAGAACAGGGGTGATATGATCAAAGCGTTGAATGTTGCAGATGAGTCGCGCAGCTGTATTTTGCACTCTCTGTAGTTTCTGTAGTTGAGTTTGAGGTGTTCCATAAAGCAGGCTGTTGCAATAGTCAATGCGGCTGGTTACTAAAGCGTTTACCAGGGTCTTTGTACTTTCATGATTTTCAAACGAACGATTTTCAAACGAACGAGCGAGGCTCTGCGAGCGAGTGAGTTTGTAATTCTACACAACGAGTGAATAAAATCGTACAAGCGAACTAACCATGATGTAATTTTTTTATTTTATAAGTACTGAGATTTATTTTCAACATTAATGACAACATGCATCAAATATACCATGAAATGAGTTCTATGGTTAAACGATTCAATGATTAAAAAATTCAATATTTTCTTTCAAAATTTTAAACAACGAAAAGTAGCAACAAAATCATGAAAAATACCGTTGTAAAAGGCAAATTTACTTATCTTCAATGCTTTTTTTAAAAAAAGCATTATTAAATGGTTAAATAGTTTTGCATTGACAACGCTTCGGCAGTAGCTGAGCGAGATTCCTCTAGTGTGAACTTTGCCGACTGATTCACTATATTTATAGTTTTTTCTTTTCCTTTTTTCTTTAGCTCTTTCTGTTTGGAAAGAAGGACTTGTCTTTTCAAATAGGAGGTCCTTCATGTCACTTGTTTTCTTCATATGTCGCTCAAAACCAAATAATTAACTTCAGAGCGAGAATAGTCTTAGCTTTCCCGTCTTTAAAAGTAATAAATAAACTGGGTTACAGCTAGAAATTTGTCAACTTTTCTTGCTTCTTTCTTGAATTCCAAGACGTTTTTCTATAGCAACATCACATTGGATATATGTTTTCGAAATAGCTTTGTTTTCTTGTGTTAAAATAACATTTTCAGTCGAATCGCTGTCAACAAACATTCCCAACATTTTGACCAAAGGTGGTTGAAAGTTTTCGCGCCAGTGAGGTAGATTCCCGCACAAAACCTTTTCACTAGTGAAAAAAATCGTTCGTCCAATCAGATGCCGCGAACGATAGTGAAATTTCATCGTTCGCATCGCTGATTGGCTGTGACTTAAAACCGAACGATTTTTACATCACTGGAATTTTATACATAAATCTCAGTACTTATGAAATAATACAGGTTATAGAATAACCAGAGAAACAAAGCATGGAACCGGTTGTTTTGATATTAATATTTTCTATAATGCACTCCTTGAGGAATGTTTTATTTGAAGAACTACTTGATGTTTAGTATTCTTATGTGCATTCTTGGTCAATAATGGTATCATATATCTTTAAAACATTTGGTAATTCACTGGCATCATTTTGTACAAAACTATTACAAATATTATACAGCTTAGCGTGCTCATTGATGGCATCTAATGTTACATAATTCCAATATCCACAGGATTTTATAACACAGAAACATATTGCATATGGTGCAATAAGAAAACATGGTTTACTTCCAGCAATATAATTCATGTGAGAGTTTATGTTATCACTGCAACCATCAGATTCATTTACGGATGTTAAAGAATAATTATCCAATGCAAAAGTTGAAACATAATGTACACCATCCACATGACCAATATTTATTGTAGTATAATTAATTCCTGTATATAAGCGTGTATATTCGAAGAAATTTGTTCATTTTGTTTATGTCTTCGTAAAATGGCCGCCTTGATTATTCAGCTTGTGTGTCGCAAAGAATGCTGGGTGTTATTGCCTCGTTTTCAAATGTTTCGACGCCCTCAGGCAGACAGACGGCGTTGCATTTTAAGACTCGTGCCGGCCACAGTTCTGGACACGAGTAATAACATGTGTTTTATTATGTGATTTGAATCGAAATACTGTTGTGTATGTGTTTCGTTGCTAAGCGCTTTTCCTTTCGTCATAAACCCGGCTTTCGTAACTCGTAAATAAACTCGGCAAAAACTGACATTTGTCCAACGTATTATAACACTAATACATTAGTTAAAGGTTTATTATCATTATTGGAGTGTTAAGGTTAAATCATACACAGAATATTACGTGATTTGAATCGAAGTACTGTTGTGTTTGTGTTTCGGCCCGGCGGGGTTCTTAATTAAATCGCTTTCAAAACTGATCGCTTCTAGGCAATAAATTCGGCGAAAAGTTACATTTGTTAAACTTATTATCACACTAATACATTAGTTAATGGTTTATTATCATTAGTGGAGTGTGTTTGATTTAAGTAAACACCGAATTACCGTAATACATCAGTTTATTTCGTATATTTGTGTTTATAGTAGACATTGACCATACTGCGCGTGCGTGGCATTTTGGCAATGAAAATGAAAAAAAATAAAATAAAGGCGAAAACTATACTCGGATTCCACAGGAATCCCGAGTAATAAATGAATATATATACGGTACTTTAATTTCGATCCGCCTATGACGCCTATGTTGCGTGATGTTGGGTCACGTTGCGTGACGAACGCTGGACGGAAGACTAGTGCGTTCTGTACTGTTTGTCACATGAACTCGTGATTTGACAAGACTGGTTATTTAGGTAAGCTGTAATCAGGTAATATTACTCTCTTGAAATGTATCAGTGGAGCTAATATTTCTTATTCTTAAGCAACTACTTTACATCGATATTTGGAACTCAGTTTCACCTAATATCATTTAATAATATTTCTTCCACGAATCGCAATAGGTCAATTAAGACAATGACGTCGATCTCGACAGAAACATTGATTTTATACCACTGAAACCGTATATTATATCAAAGGCTTGTACAAACCCTATATATCATTTAGAACATTGATATTAATCAAGTAACAACGTTGTGGTATGACGGTACTTGTTTTAAGTGTGTCATCGAAGTCAAGGGGGGGATCCTAAAACGGTTACCCTGTTTATGACAGAAAAAAAACAAATTCTTATAACCTGTTTATGACAAGTGATGAAAATGGGACCCTGTTTATGACAGTTTAGGACCATGTTTATGCCGCGAAAATGTGCTGAATTTCCCAAAAGACGAAAGACCGCGCTGCTCATCATATTACCTAATTACTATACCTGATTATGACAACAACAAAAAAGGAAATGGGGAAATGGGGTAAATATATACCCTGTTCATGACAGAAAACTAAAAAAAACATACCCTGTTTATGACAGAAAGCTCGAAAAACCATACCCTGTTCAGCGGATCATGACAATCCGTATAGTAAATATATGGGAGTACCCCCCCCCCCCCCCCCCCGGGTCCCGAAATCACTATCTGTGGTCAATAACTGATAATGCTATTGTAATAGAATACTTTAGTAAGTATTTATAACAATATTTCTGTAAGCAGACCAGGTTTAGCAAGTTTCTGTTGTCCAAAAAAACATTGAAAGTAATGTTTTGATTTGAGGCGGTTTTTGAAACTTACAAGTTTCGATTCATTTATACAAATTTCATATCAAGTTTGGAAGAATAAATCGAGCCTTCCAACCTCGATAGGAACGCTTCTGTAGGTTTGGCTGTAATCGGAGTGCTGCCTCAGTTTTGTTTATAGTAGAATCAACAATAAGCAAAAAATAGAGGTGCCAGAGGGAAAACCGCTAAAACCATTACAGCAGTTCTCAGTCACAGTTCTCAGTCGTGAAGTTGGTGGACGTCAATCAAACTTGCGATTTCATTTTCGTTTTGGAATATCTGTGTTTCATCGTAATTTGGAAGCTGAATTCCCACAACAACCTCTTCGTCGGATTCAGACATGTTTCACAGCCCGACTGAAGTAAAAACACCATGCGTCTTGTAAACACAATTTGATTGACGTCCACCAACTTCACGTTTTATAGCGGTGCTTTTTATTTGTGCAGTGCACGTGTGACTGAGAACTGCTGTAATAAAAACAAAATCGGTTACTTTAAAGCCCGTTAAAGAAGTTACCGATTAATTCCGAGTGACATACGATCGCTTCCTAATACCAGATAGACTCGAGGTTGAAATAGGAGCTACACATATTGAGAAAATTCAAAGCAAAGTAATAAAGTGCTTATAACCTCTAGGATTTGGCTTTTTTACTCGAAAGTTAAGGACATAACAAATATTTTTTCACAAGTTTGAGTAAATTTTTTTTAATTTTTCCTATTTTTTTGCCGCTTAAAGCTGACGAAAAGCCCTAATTTGGGCTTCCTGTGTAAAAATTTACGAGAAGCCCGGTGGACTGTGTCCTACTTTTTAGTGACGTCATCTCCGTGGTTTGTCGAGCAAGAGATTGTTGTAGAAGTGTGTAGCGAAACAGAGATTGTAAGCGATATTTATTAGTATTTTAGAGTCAATGCCTGACCGTTGTGTAGTTTATGGCTGTAGTAATATAATGTAATGAAGGCAGCAAAGAAAGTGACATTTCACTTCATCGAATACCTTTCTTCGAAGACGTAACTCTGCAATCTTGTATATTTTGATGTGCTCTTTCATGCCATGGACTATATTTCTTAATTGCATTAAATCTAGAAACTAGTACCCAGTTCCCTCCTCGTTTAGTACATGGTCAATAGTTGATCTTCAAAGGGTGGCCTCCGATTTGTGATATTTGACTGTATAATAATCTTTTTTTAGCCTAAGTGTACAACCAGAGTTACTCATACACGTACAGTGTTTTAGAAGTTTAGTTTTGCTGTAAAGCATGTCGGATGAAAAAAAAGGTAATGTGGCAAAATTGATAAAACGATTTAAATATACAGTCATTCTAATTGATGTTATCAGTTACTGTGCGACTCGCCGTACCGTAGTCACTTACAAAAACTTTTGATGAATTTTTGACATTAATTTGACATTTTTTCATCTCAATGGGACCTATTACAGACATCAAAGTTTCTAAAGTCTCCGCCTCTCGATATAGATTCCGCCTTTCGATAAAAACTTGTACCTGATTGGTCCATTGAGATGGAAAAATGTTAAAACAATGTCAAAAATTCATCAAGTGACTACGGTACGGCGAGTCGCACAGTAAAAATGATTCCTGTCAAATAAGTTAACTCAGGAAGTAACACTATTAGATATCCTTACATTGCAGCAATTTTAAGTGAACCTCCACGAACATATGTAAATAACATAGAATATCAACACTCACAGCAGCAATATGGAAACTACTCTAAACAGCCAGCATATCCTCACAGTGCAGCAACTTTAAGTGACCCTCCACCAACATATGTAAATAATATAGAAAATCAACAGCCACAGCAGCAATATGGAAACTACACTAATCAGCCAGGATATCCTACTGTAAACAATCAGCAGCCAACGGTACAAAATGTAGCTGCAGAAGCTGTCCCTCGCAATGTTGTTGTTCGGGTAAATATCTAACATTTATCTCGTAAATTGTGGTTATAATGCACAATTGCTTTGTGTCGCGATTGAAATTTTTATTTTTATTCTAGACTATATCAAAATGATGAATCTTCTCATAAACCATTAATAATTCATAAAAATTGACAAAAGTTATCACGTCCGTGACGAGTTCTGTAAACCTCTTACATGCAGATTTCGTCCTGAGTTGCATAAGTTTCAACATGAATTACCCAGATCAGAATGGGAAATGTAACTGAGCCTTGCTCGGAGCCTTGCTCGGAGGGTCGTCCTCTCCCACTTTTCCCGTTCATTTGTATGTACTTTATACAATATGAGCAGCTGGATGGGATATGTTTTATTAAGATTGTCAAGATGAAAGTAAATCTGGCCGATAAAATTGTTAAAACTTATGGAAATCAGAATAAATATATCTGTATGGGTTATACAACCTCCTCCACGTTTGTGATTTCTTTTGTCATGTTCTGATGAATTAATAATGAGTTTTATAAGAAGTGGTACCGAGGGATTTATGCTTCCCTTTATACACCTATTTCAAAAATCGTTGCCACAAACAAAGCCAGTCTACACTCTGAAGCCTGCAAAGGATGTCGGTATTTCTTCTCTTTTTATCGATTTATTCATAGCATATTTTGCTTGTACGTGTTTGTATTGACAAGTTGTTGTTGTGTTAGATATAAATATAAAACGTTCGTTAAAAAACGTGCAATAAATCACAAATTATGTCCATATAAGCGACATCCTTTGCAGGCTTTAGAGTGTGGACTGTCAGCTTTGTTTGCGACAACGATTTTTGAAATAGGTGTATATACCTCATTTAAACATATTCATAATTCCCTAGAGCATTTATTACCATATTCAAATGACTTTGAATAGCTATTACCATATTGCTTTTGTCAATATTGTAATTGCCACATTCATTGTCATTTCCGTTTCTATTGTCAATGGAATTGCCGCTGTCAAAGTCTATATCTTTCTCATAGCAGCCTGGTGCAAGGCCTAATGCAGTGTTCCCAAATGACTATCGTATACTGGCTTGGTTTGCTTGTTTGTGCTGCTGTTGGCCTCTTGGAATCTGTGCTATTCTCAGGTCCAACAAGGTAAGGCTCTATTCTTTTATGACATTTCTTTCTACTCGCTACCAAGTTTTTGTGTAAAATGACGAAAATCGACCATATGTCTACCTTAAGGGTTAGAAATCGGCAACAAAAACATGTGAAAACGCTTTTTCTTACTTAACTTGCCTCATTTTAAAAATGACATTACAAAGAGTGATTAGATTTGGCTCAACTTGGCATAAGAAAATATATTTAATTTGGCTAGATTTGACTTAATTTGACGTTAGTCATAATTCTAAAATGACTTGGATTCATACAACTTCGAAAAACTTAGTATGACTTGACTTGATTGAACTGTATGATCAATTAATCGATATAATAGATTTCTATAGACTTGACTGATTGAAGCTACTTGCTGCTGCCATGTTAGATATATAAGATCTAACTGAATGAATGAATGAATGAACTTTATTTCAAATGGGTGACACATGACAATTACTTGACTTAAGATGACTTCAATTGACATGAAATTGTTTCATTCAACTTGTCTGATATCACCAGAGACATCGACTTACTACGGCTTGACAAGATTTGACTTAACTTGACTTTGATTTCATTTTTTTATTTGTGTTGACCATTTTAGATCAGCAAGACTTGACTTGAATTGGCATGACCCATCTGGATTCAGAAGACCGCTTGGCTTAGTATATTTCACCAAACTCAACAAAACTTTCAAATTGAAATGACCGACCCTGATCATTAGCAACAAGACTGACTTTATTCCATCTAACTTGATTAACAACAAGTGACTAATTTCGACTAGTTTGATTTACTTGTATCGACAATTTATGACCTCATGCAACTATATTACTTTGTTTACAGGCACGTGATGCTAGTATTCGCGGTGACTTGAGAGCTGCACAAAGTCACAGTTATGCTGCCAAAATATACTCGATCTTGGCCATTGCTATTGGAGTTCCTGTCATGCTCACAATTATCTCCCTGATAATATATGCAACATTAAAATAATAATGTTCACCACTTGTTTAATCTACTGGTGGACTGGCTTGAAAACTTCAGTTACTCCAGTCCACCGGCACCTTTTTGTGTTCTCTTTAATTTTTTTTTCTATTTTAATTAATTCTAATACTTATAATTATGTACTCTATGTATTTAAACTATTTTTTAGTGTGCAAATAGATAAAAATTGAAATTGAGTTCAGCAACATGAATCCGGTCGGAAGGCCTGCCCCTGGACCTAAAATCGCCGTAATTTAATGCGATTTAAAGCGTTTTAAGGCGATTTAGTGCGATTTAAGAAAAAATGGACAAACTTCGAGTGACGTTTTAAGGCGTTTTAGTGCGGTTTAAGGCGATTTAAGGCGATTTAAGGCGATTTAATGTGATTTAATGCGATTTAAGGTCCAGGGGCAGGCCTGGTCGGATTTGTCGGATTCATGCTACGACAGCCATCCTGTGGAATTTGTGGTATTCAGGATATGGGAGCCGTCCTGTTGAAGCCAGATCATGATCAGATTATATTCACATTTTTTATATATAATTTTAGACATTTAAATATTTTGCTGTATTCGATACTAGTTTACAATAAAATGTCTACAATCTAAAAAAAAAAAATGAAATATATATATATGTTATTTATTATAAATTGTATATAAAAATATAAATATTTATTATACAACTGTGACATAAATTTACCATGTAAGGTATCGTTTGCGAGCAAATATGCTATTACACCGAGCTCGAGGGCCGAATAACCGTATTTTGCCCTCCAAAAAAAAACTGGTTTGACGAGTTGACGTCGGCGTGACTTTATATCTAAACGTTTACCAAAATAGCCAAAATAACCGTCTTTTGTCTTCTGAAATTCAGCCATAAAATTAGAATGACGTCCATTTTTATGAAAAATTACAGTTCACCTTTTCTATCCGGAAACCTAACTAAGTTTGGAAAATAAAAGAATGTATATATAAAAATGCGGCCGTAAAACGACTGTTCAGTCTTTTTCAATTTAAGGCGTTATCAAAAGCAAAATAAGCTTTAATGACTTTAAAATAAAAGGGATAAATATAAGGTTTTTCACACTATCGTTTGGAAATGGCATCTTATTGAGCATATTGACATAATAAATTATATAATAATAGAACAGAAAGTGAGAACAATTGGTCAAAAGGGTGTGTGTAAAACGGGACATACCTGATGCAATATATGTTATTAAAATCAATGCACTTAGCTCACCCTTAACTAAATATTTTAAAAGCCTAAATATTAAGTATTACGCCTAATTATTCAGATTTTATCACTGTAGTGCAGAAAAAAGTAGGAAAGGAAATGTTTTTTTTAGCGCCGCTCACGAGTGTTCAGTGAGCAAGTGAACTCAATCGGCAATTTTTTGCGGAAAAACTTCATTTTCGTCTTTATGACAAGAGAATGTTAAAGTTTGATGACAAATAAAGATACTTTTGAATGATTTTAAACATTTAACTGTCGTATTATTATTTATTTCTGGTTTGCTTTTTTCGATAAAAAAATTAGCCGTCCAAAGTGTAGCTTTACGCGAGAATCCGCTGACCAGTATAATAAAGTGATCGACAACGTATTTTTCGCGGTGCCTTGCTATTTATAGCTTAGGGGCTGGTTCTCTCCTCCCTCCGGACGAGCTAAGTGTAATAATGTAAAAAAAATGGGAAAAACTTTATGCAATTTAGATATGAACTAACACTTTATACAACATTTGTTTATTCCAACTAAAATCAATTAATGCAATTCATGTGGATATGATCTAATGCTCCTTTCCAGTCCCCCATACTGATTCAATGGTTGTCGATTGTAATCAAATTTGAAAGGTGGAGAGGACCTTCCTCAGTATTAACCGAAAGCTCTGTTGAGTGACGTCGGAAGGGCAATACGGTTCAAGCCAACGAAAGAACAATAATGCAAGTCGAAGACCAAACTGCTATAATAATCAACTCAAGGAAGGCAAGAAGGAAGAGTTAATTTCACTATAGCTTGATACTGTACTTGTTAGTATTTCTTTCTATTATTAGTTATATTTAAATAGGAGTAGGATATTTCCTTCTCCTGTCGCAAGTATATACTCTTTATTAGTACTTTTTGTGAAATTGTATCATTATGACAAATAAATAAACTAACTAAAATAATAATAAATAAACGAATATATATTCAGTACTTTCCGTTATGTAGTTTTATATATGGGAAGGCAGCCGATTCAAAGTTAAATGTTTGTATATATCGTGCCGGATCGCCTATGTTGCGTGATGTTGGGTCACGTTGCGTTACGAACGCTGGACGGAAGACTAGTGCTTTCTGTACTGTTTGTCACATGAACTCGTGATTTGACAAGACTGGTTATTTAGGTAAGCTGTAATCAGGTAATATTACTCTCTTGAAATGTATCAGTATAGCTAGTATTTTTTATTCTTAAGCAACTATTTCAGGTCGATATTTGGAACTCAGTTTCACCTATATCATTTAATAATATTTCTTCCACGAATCGCAATGACGTCGATCTCGACAGAAACATTGATTTGATACCACCGAAACCATATATATATATTATATCAAAGGCTTGTACAAACCCTATATATCATTTAGAACATTGACATTAATCAAGTAACAACGTTATGGTATGACGGTATTTGTTTTAAGTGTGTGATCGAAGTCAAACATCATCAACTGCAATTTCCCGGAAGCCAGTGTACTTTAAAATGAATTGCGTCGTACATTTGCTATTTTCAGACGTGATTTTCGTTTAGATAACATGTTATTTGAGTCTGAAGTTAATTTAAAGACAAGAACTGGAGACAAAACAACGATTTGTGAGTTATTCTTTCAATTCCTAATGCCTTTATAGGCTCTCGTTTACACTCTTATTGAGGTATCAGGGTTACCACAAGACTGATCAAAAAGTTCCATTTTTGCACATTTGCACTTGATAAATAGATATAATAAGCTATGATTTAATAAAACAAATTAATAGCGAGTAACAAACGAAAATCATATCTGTGTCTTTTCTTCTTGTGAACTATGTGTTACAATCATTTGTGAATAACCTTGTTCTCAGGTCACCATTGCGTGACGTCAGTACGTAAGGCTGGGCATCGATCTGTCACAATCAGTTGAACACATGCGAGAGTGCTAATATATTAATTATTGATTTTTTGTAGTCACGATGGAATAAAGGCCGATTTACACGACACAATTGTCGTGTGCGACTTGTAGTATACGACTCAAGTCGTGCCGTGTAAATGCCCCACAACTTGCCTACGACTGACGCACGCGACCTACAACTTGTAGTAGGATTTTGAAACAAGGATCAAAACCCTACGACTTGTCGTAGGAAAATGACGTGATTTGTCCCATATAAGGACTGGATCTAGTATTTCGTCCAATCACTCACGATTTTAGCAATGGCGTATACGAATCGTATACGACTAGTCGTGCGCGTGTGAATGGTACCTACTACAATTTGTAGGCAAATCGTATACTACAGTCGTAGGTCAAAATCGTATCGTGTAAATCGGCCTTAACAAAACTTGATTTCCCTTTTCCTAGGCTATCATTGGTTAAAGTTATGTGTTGCAGTATCCTCTTGTTTTTCTGGGAAGTGTATTTTAGCCGTACATTTTGAGTTCCTCAACAAAGGATAATTGATCGATTCATCTCAAGCATTTGTAATGATCAGTATAGCTGTTAATCTTGTTGATCGATTAGAACCATTTCTTCTATTCGTTGTTTAAAACTCAGCTTTAAACTTATATATTTGAATCAGCGTTTAAGGCATGTATACTATAGTTTTATAACTTTTTATTATTTAGCTACAGAGTACAACCACAGTTACTCATACACGTACAGTGTTTAAGAAGTTTAGTTTTGAAGTGAAGCATGTCGGATGACAAAAAAGGTAATGTGGCAAAATTGATAAAAAGATTTAATTATACAGTCATTCTAATTGATGTTGTCGAGTTAAATAGACATTTTGGTTTCTGCAATTAATGTCACGTGTTTTATTATACACCTACTTCAAAAATCGTTGTCGCAGCCGAAGCTACAGTCCACACTCTAAAGCTTGCAAAGGATGTCGGTAATATGAACTGAATGTGATTTATTAGGCCCTTTTTAAGAAATATTTGTTTCATCATCTATCACTGTGCTTGACGGACCTTTTAGGGTCGAAAATAAGACCCTAGCGTTCCTTTTAGGGTCTGGAACTGGCACCGAAAACTTTCAGGGTCAGTTTTCGACCTTTTAATGATTATACATATTAAAACAGAGTCATATAAAAAATGCGGTCGTCGTACCTTAAAGGATCTGAAATCAGTATCTGAGTTAATTTATGCGTACCTTTTAGGGTCATTTTCAAAACTGTCCGTCGAGCACCTCTACCCATTTTTTAAGGGAGTCCGCCCCCCCCCCCCCCCCCCCCCTCCTCCAATCCCGCATAAATCCTCAGCCATAATTGGCAGGCTTTGAAGCTGTGAATACCACGTGTATTAAGTACGAGGAATGATTACAGCTATTTTAAAAAACGTAGAATACTGAATAGTGCATTGCAAGACCGAAATGCATTGTATGTAATGCATGTATGATTGTTTAAAGTAAAATAATTAGTTATTTTTCTCTTAATGTATTCCATTCAAATAAATGTGCGAGCTAGTGGGGGAAGTAAATTTCGGGTTATTTATCACTTTCAAATTAATGGAACCCACAATGCCCTTTGGTCTTGGTATGCACTATTCAGTATGCAACGTTTTTTGAAACAGCTGTATTTAATATTAAGAGATGAAGGGCTAAAGCTTAAAACGACAGTTTCATTTTTTACCAATTTCATTTGATTGCCTAGTACAGGGTGGTGACGGGGGACGTTTCAGTCTCGTGATTGATCCCGATTTTTTACTCAAAAGTTTGATCCCTGATCCAAAAAGCTCGCGTATTTTGATCCATGATCCCAAAAGCTCGCGTATTTTGATCCATAATCCCAAAAGCTCGCGTATTTTGATCCATGATCCCAAAAGCTCGCGTATTTTGATCCGTGATCCCGTTGAATTTATACAAACGATCCCGATCCCTCTTTCGTGATCCCTGATTCCAGCTGATTCGATCTTTGTGATCCCCGATGCCAGGCATATGATCTCTGATCTCACATCCCTCCTCACGACCCTGCTAGTATCATAACTCAGGAACTAACACTTATAGATATCCTTACATTACAGCAATTCTAAGTGACCCTCATCAACAGCCACAGCAGCAATATGGAACCTACACTAATCAGCCAGGATATCCTACTGTAAACAATCAGCAGCCAACGTTAGCTGCAGACGCTGTCCATCGCAAAGTTGTTGTTCGGGTAAATATCTAACATTTATCTCGTAAAAGGTCATTATACTGTTTTTTTTAAATTCTGATAATATAAATGACATATCTTATATCGTTATTGAGTTTATTTTGCTTACTGGCGGATTTCATCCTTCATATTCACCTGATTAAATAAAGGAACTTATCCAGGAATATTTTCATTCAAATATTTATTTTCAATTCCGATTATATCAAAGTGATAAATCTTCTAAAGTTTCTTCATCGTTATCATCGTTATAGTGATTATCTGCCATAGCCAAGTATATATTGTCATATGTATTGTCGTTGCCATTGTAATTTGCCACTTTCATCATCATCATCATTGTCATGGTCACTGCCGTTGCCGTTGCCGTTGCCGTTGCTAATGTCATCGTCTTTGTCAATATCATTGACGTTGTAATTACTATTTCCATAGTCATTGCAATTGCCATACCCTGGTTTCCATAGGATCCGGATCCCTCTCGAGCCCCTGGAACGGGTACGGTTGTCATGGATGACATTGGACATTTCACCGAATTGATCAGTGGTTCGAGTTCCAGCACGGGCACTGAGTTTGTTTCCTGTATTTTTCTCTACTTACTCTGTCACAAGGGTTTTCCACCTTCAAATAACAACATGCCAAATGTGGTGTGTTCTTTAAATATATTGAATCTAGTGAGAAAAGAAGTGTGTGTTGACAGACTCGCCCGAAAGTGAATATATTAAGGTTTTTGACAAAAAATGCTATTGTAATATACAAATTAGGTAATACCTGAATAGCGGAGCTCCAGTTTAAATTGTTCCTACAACATCAATATGTGCATGTAAATAGTTTTTGTGCATGGGCCATGCCCATGCCCAATCTGAACTGTAATTATTTTAGTTACGTAACCGCAAAAGACAACTACAAAATCATAGATATAGGTGGAACGGAATAATTTACTTTCTGAGCAAATAATAATCTGCGATATATATATTTTCGATAAAAATTCAAAAACCTTATTTATCACGCATACAAAGTACTATATTTTTCAATAATTTTATGCTCAAATTATGAAAAAGGTATTTTATACTTATGTGCATGATGAATTATTGACTAAAAATCCAACCCAAACTATTTATGTTTTTAAAATATGAACCAATTAAAAAACTTCGATATCACTATAACTTTTCTAGAGAAACAAAATTAGGGGTATTATTCACGCGTTTTTGAAAGATATGAATTTTTAGATTTTACTTTTTGAGTAGAAATCGCACAAAAATTCATGACAGCATGACTTTGTGTCACGTCACGCGTACATTGGCGTGTTTTGCGAATGCCAAGGCACCTTCACCTGGCAAATTCGCTTCAAACACAAGACAAAACGCTGAGAAAAATCAAGATTTTGAGCTTCATATTGAAAAAAACGTTACTTGAATAAGTACTAAATAGGATGATAACTATGTATTAAAAGGAAAAAACGGAATTCTAGAACATTTCTTTATAAAAACAACAACTTTTCATCGCATTAGATTTAATATTAAAAAAAGTAGTCATTGCAAATCTTCAAAATTCAAATAAAACACAAACGACCTGAAAGTTTGAAGCTTAATTATTTCAAGTTTTTAGGTGTTTTTGTTTTTCACGCTCGTTATCAAACAATTTTTCTTTCAAAAAACTGACTTGAAAAAACAATTCGTTGAACTTACTTTATCGGTGATTATTTTCCTGAGGTTTTCTTCTTCTGGATGACATCGATAATATTTTGACGAATACATGTATGTACTTGAATCAGTTTTGATGAATCAAGCATGGATCATAGTTAAACTGCCAAGCTTGAAAATCCATAAATAAACTGTACTGAAGGAAGCATTTTGAAGATAGTATTCAATACCGAATAAAGTCGCTTCATTTTCAATTCTTTTACTTTGCTGTAGTCTTTATTCTTCTACGAAGTTTTATCTACAGACAAGTGTTCTTGGCCTTTCAGTCTTTTCCTTTTCTTGAGATAAACTTCTTCATGTTTGTCTCCTTGAAGTTTATTTTCTGCTTTGGTAGTCTTTATTGTTCCAAGAAGTTTTATCTGCAGACACGTTTTCTTGGCCTTTCAGTCGTTTTCTTTTATTTCTACTGTTAAATTTCTTCATTTTTGTATCCGGCCTGAGTTTATTTTCTTCTTCGGCCAAAACTATTTTTGTTTTCTTCTATGTTCATCTTTCTCAGTTGATATTTTAAATATTGTATTTTGTTGTTTGTTTGACTTTTTTGTCGATAAAAAAAACCTGCTTTCGGGCGCTGCTATTCCGTGCGCGCGCGCATCACTTTCCCGACGAAATGTAACAGCCAATCAGTAGGGACCTTAAGCATCGACGACGCGGACGTCAGAATATGACGCCAACATCGACCGGAAGTAATATTTTGCATATTAATGAGATGTTGCCATTGGATACGCACGTCAGCGATGTTTTCATTCCCGTGCCCGACGTCGTTTTGATGATTTTGCCGTAAACGATAAAACTTCAATAAAAAACACTATTTTTAGCGAGTGAAGACCTGCTATAATCAACAGGAAATTGGTAAGCGTTTCTTTAAAGTGTATTCGTTTGATATCTTTACATTTTTGAAAAGATTTTGAGGTTGAAACGATAAAAAATGAACTTTTGCTGAGATTGTGCATATAATTAAAAAATTACTTTTCTCGTAGCTTGACGAATTAATTATTAGCACTCAATTAATACGCCAAAACTTCACAAGCAGCATGAGTTTACCAAGAAATTCAGAACCAACAAGGTTAGTACAGTATTAATTAAATGGATGTTACATTATTTAATTCCATATCTATCTTGTAAATTGTCAAAAAAATACGAGATTTATTAAACGAGAAGCCGTAAATTGCAATGTTAACATGTAAACAGAAATGGTTCACGTTAGCTTTATATAGCATTAAAAGCTGAAAATATGATTAAACTTATTTCAATTTTATGTTTTAGTACCCCTGTTAAAAGAGTACCAATGGTGTGGACAGAGGAACACGATAAATACCTATGTCGGGAGATCATTACTATTGATCCCTTCGATACAAATCAAAGGCCACCTATGGCCAACTCGTGGATCATAATTAGAACATTTTGAAAGCGCTTACAGTTTAGACCGCTCCATTACGATTATGTAATTATTTTCTCGGATTAGCTTGAGATGATTTGAAGCGAAAAATAAGTATTCAATGTTGTTGTGTTATTTGTATTTTTTTGGTTGTCGTCCGTTTCCCTTACGGTCCGTCGTTCCCTCAGTCCGTGATCCGCTGACAAGTCTGATATTTACCTGGTTCGATCTTCGGTTCGTGCAGAGATACATGCGAGTTCAAAGAGTGTCTAAGAAACAGTGTTATTAAGTTGTTCTTGCAAAATAAACGCCAGAAAAAGCAAAATAGATAGTCATTGAAGCAATTGGTGTTATATTTGAGGCGATTTGGGCTGTTGGGTGTAGTTTTTAGAGAGGCCGTTTTAGCTGTTTATTTGTTGTTGTCGAGGTCAACCTGGAGGTTTAAAACCGATCACGTTATCTCACATATTGTAAAGAAAGAAATATTACTTTCATCTATATATACATAGATCGTTAAGTTGAACTGCTAGATAATAGGGTGAAGCGATTTAAGTTTTGCGAATAAGTTTGTTGTTCTGTGCAAGAAGCTAAGAGCTCGAGAATCGCCTGTTTCAATCGCCGTTCGAATTTGTACGAATTAATAGTAGTCAATAAAATTAAACTATTAACAGATAAACTGGTTACTTTAATCAAAAATATAAAAGAAATAATTACAATAAGCAATATATTTACCCTAAAACATCACTAAACTATTATCCTGTTGTTGTCTTCACTCTAGTGTGTATCGTAGAATGCTTACCGGAAATACTGTTAAATATCCAGTAATAACAGCTTCGTCCTTTGTAACTGGTTGTGAATCCATTCCATAGCATTATGAAAGGATGGATAAAAAGTAGCTTCTGTTTATAGCAGGGAAGATATCTCGATAAATTTGATCATAATAAGTTGGCTCGCTTAGTTCGCTCGTAAATTGCATGATCTTTAGTAAAATTCACAGTGACCATTTCCGAAAACATTCGACATAAACTTATGTGTAATTCTACTGCGAATCGTGTGGCGTGAGCACATAAAATATGAGAGTATTCGCGATTACTTCGACCGAAAAATCATTCCTTCAGACGAATCAAATATCCATGTGCTCGAAGTACGCTGACCGAGATCTTGGGGCTCAAAAGTTTACACTGACGATCTAGTGAGTGAGCGAGTGAGTGAGTGAGTGAGTGACACTTCCGGTTCAAAAGCCCCATCCCAATAACTCGAGGATCTTCGATCCACGAGTTAAAAAGGGAACCGTACAGCGAAGTGCGAAATGGTCTGAAATAGCAAGCGCACTGTCTGCCATTACAGTAATGGATTTTAAAGTTGATAAAAGGTAATGACAATAATGATAATATTGAAGATTTATTCTAATGATATTTTGATAATATTGATGAGAATTTTGATATTTTAGTTTTAGGGAAATTTTCAACATTTTCATGTTACCTGATAACTCTATATAACTTAAATAAGAATTTTAATAAGAATTAATGATATGCTTTTAATCTAAATTATTCTATTAATATTTGAATATTGATAATAATAATAATAATAATAATAATAATAATAATAATAATAATAATTATAATTATAATAATATAATAATCACTTTAATAATAATATAATATTAATATAAAAATATATAAAACTATCTAAAAAATTTACAATTTCGATTATATATAAATATACAAATTACAATGCATTCAATTTATAAAAAGGATCATCTAAGAATGTTCTGATCAAACTAATACAAACAAATAATACAGATAAGAATAATAAAAATATAAAAAGCAATAGCGTTATCGAGGGAGATGTCTACATTTGTAGTATCAACAGTTCTTCTTATTGACCTTGATCCTCTAAGGCATAGCAAAGCAGAGCGTATCAGTGCAAAGGAAACTTTGGCCCTAACCCATGACATCGTATTAGCATAGTTCTCTCCCTTCTTAATCGATAATAATTCAGCTAAGCGTTTATGGTAAGTCTTGCACTCAGTGCCCATTCCACCTGTTGTACTGAACACTAAAGGCGTAAAAGTTCCTTGCTCCACCTCCATGACCCTGTTGGCATATTTGCGTTTCTTCTCATTCTCATGCTGCCTGTAGACTTGCTCAGGTGTCTGCTCACGGTAGGAGTCTGCATAAGGGTGGCATACCCGGACATCAAAGTATACAGACCTCTGTCGCTCCCAGAAACCTTTGGCGTGGATGTCAAGACGGGCGTCGGGGGATCTGTTCGCACCCCTGTTCAAAGTCTCTCCGGTTATCTGCTGAAGAACCGGCTCCACCTCTACATCCTTGCAGACTGTGCTCAACAGCTCTGCTTCCAGATCACGAAGCTCATTGTGACGTTGTATCACGAAGCCGCCCCTCCTACAGATCATCGCATGGTCGACATCAAATATATCTCCACAGATGTACGTCTTCGGTATGTCGGAGATTTCCCAATTATATCTCATCTTGATGGCGTCTCTAAATTCTCGTTTGTTTAGATCGTAACCCAGATCTTTTATGGGTATTACAGTTAGCCAGCTCGAAGCGCCTTTTTCCGACGTTAGTTCTAACGCTCTCAGAGATCTCGGTGTTAGATTGTTCTTGACCATCTCTTGTGTCTCCTTTAGAAGCTCGTTTTTCCTAGCTCCTGCCTGTAGTTTAGCAGAGCGCATATCTGCCTCATCTGGAGGTTGATGGTTTTGAGTCACAATGCGTTTTACCAGGGGTTCAGTGATGGTAACTGAGGCCTGGTATTCTAGAGATGACGATTCAGTTGGATTTGCGATACCCAGTCCGCCCATACGTACTGGGAGTGCAAGCAAGCCACGTTCGTCTGTAGTAACTTGATGCTCTGTGATGGCGGGAATCAGTACTTCAGTTAACGCACGCTCAAGTGGCTCAAGCAAGTCGGTAATATCAGGAATTGTCCTTAAAAAATAGGTCCAGCGGTGACGTAGACCAGCGGTAAAGGCAGCGTAACTCGCCTGAGGTTGGGATATGGCGAACTCTGCAAGCTTGCTGATTTGGCGAACCCAGTCCTCAACTTTCTCTTCAACATATTCCTCTAGGAAAGACCTGGATCCGAGGACTGCTCCAAGGTGCTTGTGGCCTTCAGAAGTGATGTTGATCGCAGTATCACCAAACACCTTTCTTGCAGCGTTCTCTCTCTCGGGCTTGGTGATTAACCAGCATTTCTTCGCGTTAGGGAAGTATCCTAATGCTGGTCCACTTTTGGAAAGATCGTCCCACCACTTTTTGACGTCATCAAGCGAGCCACTTCCGGTTGCGTCATCCGCGAACCAGCACTGTTTGGTTGAGCTTGATAATTGTAATCGTGTGATAAGTGGCTGAAGACTAATGGCGTACAGGCTCATAGCGAGCGGATCACCCTGCGTGGTGCCTTCAACAGATCGTAATTCTTGCCCGCCGAGAACAAAAAGCCGAGCGGGTTGTCTGTAGGTATTAATTGCATACGTAGCTACGGTTGGGCATAACACTCTGATATTGTGTAATGCTGCGGATCTGTTCAGAGCATTAAAAGCATTAGAGGCGTCGATCAGTAGGACGGCATCTGTTTCATCTGCTTCAAAGATGTTGCGCATTGCATGAATTGCAGCTTCGTTTCCACTTTTTAGCCCAGCGCATACTTGAAGTGAGCCACTTGCGTCGATGACATCAGATTTAGTTACTCTTGTCACGCACTTCCCAATAATCCTACGAAGGACTTCGCCAACTCCGATTGGTCGGACCGCGCCCTCTCCTTTGTCGAGTGGTATTAAGCGGTTAGATAATAATGCCTCGATACTGCTGGGATCAATGTACTCCGTATATTATAATAATTATAATAATAACAATAAAATTAATAATAATAATAACAATATTATTAATAAAAATAATAATAATAATAATAATAATAACAATAATATTAATAATAATAATAATAATAATAATAATAATAATAATAATAATAATAATAATAATAATAATAATAATAACAATAATATTAATAATAACAATAATATTAATAATAAAAATAAATTTGTTTATTTAAGATCTGTCAGAGACCGCTTTAACTTGCTGGCAGAAAGGTTCAAGAGGAAAATGAAGGCGGAGGAAAAGGCTAGTGGCATTGATTGTGTGATGAGCGAAGTGGAGCAAGCACTAGAGTTGATTACAGAGAAGGAGACAAGCTCTGATGAAACAGCAACAGAGGAATCAGCAGCAAAGACCAGTAAAGTAGCAGCTGATAGAGCAAAGGCAGAGGAGATGAGGAAAAGAGCCATGGAATCAATGAGTAAGTGACAATACTCCAGTTTCGAGTTCTTCATTGCTCAGTCTTATAGCCTCGATAGCATGTGATATATTCTTTTGTATGTTATACAGTCCGTGGTAAGGAAAGGAATGCAACATCAACAATAGAAATACCTCTAATTGAGGCTTACTTGTTTGCTAATTAATCATAGAGCAGCAATAACACCCTAGGTATATTTCTATTCTTTGTTGATGCTTGCATTCTCTTCCTTACCACAAACTGTATAATTTACATACAAAAGAATATTCACACGCTATCAAGGCTGCAATGAGGAACTTGAAACTGGAGTAATGCCTAAATGCATATTTCAGATGGGCATGGGTGAATTAATTATTAGCTATGAATCAGAGATTATGTAATTGATATGATGAATAGAGATTGATTGATTGATTATTATATCCCTCTTCAACATATAATTACAATTATACATGCTACCAACATATGACAATTAAATGATATTGAATTAATTTTAAAGGTGTTACAAAAAAGAGAGATCAAAGTGGAAGTGGTAACAAAGAGGACGGGGCTATACCAATGAAGAAAAGGAGGTCATCCGGAGGAGAAACTATAGAATTCCTGAGAGAAAAACATGAAGCAAACAAGAAACTGGCTGAAGAAGAAATGCATTTAAAGACAAAGCAGTTAGAAACTGATGCCAGAAAACACCAGGATATGCTACAAATGATTCAACATCAGCAACAAACACAGATGCAGCAATTCCAAATTATGCAGCAACAGCAGCAGCAACAACAGCAACAGCAACAACAATGTCAACAGCAACAGATGGCATTAATGATGGCATTTTTAGAAAAATTGTCAAAATAAGAAGTTTAATGTCAAAGTATTTCATAAAAACATGCAGAATATACAAATCAGAATAAATTATGTTTATTGTTATCTGCATGTAAATTTTACTGATACCTTGAAATTGGAGATTATGATAAATACATTGTTTTGAACAAAGAAAACTTAGCTTGTGAAAAGTCTTTATGGTACTTTCATGTATTTGAAGTTGAATGTCAATTAAATAATCTTTGTTATCATTTATGATCACTTTGTTTTCATTGACTTATATTGTGTGTGAACAGCCTAGGTTGAATGAAGGCTCAGCAAATGGAAAATATTAATAAATTATATTATATTCATTTATTTATAAACTTTACTGAGGACCATATTTAATATTTGGTGATAATTTATGTACACTACATGGTCCTCTACAAAAGGTCTGTCTAGCTCAATGTCAATAAAAAAAATATTTTGAAATATATAATTATATGCTTATAACTTGTAATATTTATCAATTCATACAATATGTATACATCTGACAAACAACTGATTCTTTTGAAATTGACAAAATATTTATAAAATATATATATGTTATTTACCGGCTGGGAGGTCCGTATAGTGAAAAACTGCCCGAGGTCTTGGATGTACGGACCGAGGTCCGCCATTCGTCGTTCTTGTGGACGTTTGCATCAAGAAAAAAGCCTACTGAAGCTTATTTTTCGATAAATGACAAGAAATAAGAAATTTAGTCGAAGTCACCGACAACTGTTGAAGGAATTAATTTGTCTATGTCGTAATTTATGAAGAAGATGAAAGTTGAAAGCATTAGGATCGCTGACAGGACTTTGAATCAAGCAAATCGATCTTTTTCAAGATTGTTTATCCTTTTGTGTGCAGAAAAAGAAAGACAAGAACACTTCCTTACTTCAAAAACGTTGTAGACTTTGTACATAAACTTCTCGTAAATTTATAGCATTTTAAAAGTGACTGAAAAGCAAAGACATATATCATCAAGAAAGATAGCTCAATTCACCGCCGTGTTGTTTACAATGCAAGGAAAGATAAAAACTACAAGTATATTTTTCAACTATTATCGAGGTATGTGAACGAGCTTTATATTCTTTATAAAATTAAAAAAAAGCTGGTGTATTATCACAACCTTTTGTGTATTCTCGTGTATTCTCTCGTGAGTTTTTGCAATATTGATTTGATTTTCTCAACTTTTGCTTATGTTTGCAAAAACAACCAACGCTCGCCATGTAGCTTTTAATTTTCTCTCAGTCGGTTATCACATTCTGTCAGTGTTTTGGTCAATTCAGAATTCTAGATCTCCTACTATTTTGTTCGATAAATTACCATAATTAACAATTACCTATTAAAGAAGATTTTTCAAAAATTAATATCGCTGGGAAGAAATGGTACCAACGAACAGGATACCGCGGACCGGGCAGATCGTGAAAAACCGGCCCGCTCGCTAGCCAATCACAGCGCGCGAATCACAGGATACCGGACCGAAAAAAAATAAATTCAAATATGACACATTTCAAATATGATTGAGCCAATATATATATGACATAGCAATTGCATTAGTTTTAAAAATTCTTGTTTAGTACAGTTCATTATTCATGGATTCCAAATATAAATTTCTCAACTGGTCTAGTTATTTTCTTTGGAAGACCAAACACATGGGTATATTTTGATGTCACATATGAGGCCTAGTTAGAAATGTATCTATGGCTAGTAAAAACTTGTATAAAAAATTAACCTTCAAGCTGATAATACTTTAAACTCTTAATTTGTATTTTGATTTATTCCTTTCTCACTAAATCACTGTTTAGTTCTTAATTCTCATTGTAACAACTTTCTTGCAATTAGGCAAATATGCCATGTATTTCATGTTTAACAAATTATATACACATATATTTATGAAAAGTATTGTTGGATTGTTGGAGGTTCAATGTCAAAGTATTGGGAAGTGATATTTGAATATAGACATGTTAGTGCATTGCGTAGGATAGCACAAACTACATACATTTTCCCAATTGCACTAAGACCAATCTTCAAATTCTTTTTGAAGTCTAAGAATTTAAAATAGTTTATAATGTCTCCAAATAGCCACTCGACAGAAACACGGACAGCACTCATGGATGCATTAAATTGGTCCATCTGTGGAGTAAGAATGGCATTTCTAAATGGTGCTTGAAGGTGTATGCGCAAAGGATAAGCCAGATCTCCATAGATACAGAGAGGATTGCCAGCTGGGCTGAAGGCATTTTGTTGCAGTTGGTGCAAAAGGCCTGACAATGCAAGCATCCCAGAGTCATGCATCTTTCCCTCTACAAAAAAAGATATAAATATTAAAGATTTTTAAAAACATTTTAGTTGAACTGTTTATCTCATGATGAACAAATTAATTAAAAACTCCTTTTCTTTTCAAATACTTCAATTATAATATTATAATCATTTTACAATAAATATCAATATAAGTGCGAGTCGACGTTTCAACACATCAAGCGTCATTTGCAAGGCAGAAAAAATATTATAACAGAGTGAGTATATGAATATAAATTAACATATTAATCATTTTAATTTTATAAATATAAAATGTAAAACTTTCAGTCAAATCTGCAATTTTATTGTACAAATTAATTAACAATCCTTGCATTTTGATTAAGTGTCTTACCTACTGGGCCGAAGAGCTGTCCAATGAGCCCATTTGGCAATGCCACAGATTGGAACTTCAGGGCATGCACCCTTTTGTGGCCATTGTACACCATTCGCTGAAACTCTCCAGGTCTACAGATAGGCCGCACTGTGCCGTCGATGAAACCAAAACAATTATCCAAGGCAGCACCTTTTGCATAAACTGCGTTTGAGTACTGTTCTAATAAAACGGGGTTTAGTAGGTTTTGATTCCATCCAGTAATACGATGGCCATGGTTGTCGTAGATCCAATCGATAACCGTGTTTGTTGTCATGCTGATGACAGGCACTGCTTTGCCAAACCTTGGTATGATATCGCTGTATCGACAAGGGTAAGCAAAGCGACGAAGAAGCATGCATAAGCCCTCAACACCGTCAGAAACACTTCTCTGTTCACATACAAAAGCATCAGGTATATCGAGAGATTCAGCTAATGTATAGATGTCGTGTTTTTCAAATCTGAATTCAGCTTTGCACTCAGCTTCGTCCATTAGATCCAAGTCAAACGTATTGTAATTTTGGTACGGAAATTCTGGATTTTTCGACTTGTTTAAGTTATATAGTAGAAGAAACTCGTCTTCCTCTATTTGACCATCTACTAAACTGTCCATTAAAGCCATTCTGGTTTGTTTGAATGAAGCCATGAGTAAAATTATGGTAAAAAACGTTCAAGAACGACACGACGTCGGATGCTTAACGAAAAAATCGCCGTGACAGCCGTGACGCGTACGTCACGAATGTTTATATCGCACCAGTCTCACGCGGTCATGTTTTGACGTTCGCGTCGTCGATGCTTAAGGTCCCTAGTATCGCGATGGGCACGTTGTACGGACGTGCGCGCCCGCGATCCTACGTGTCGGTCGATGAAAAATCAACTCGATGGGTTACCATTTTTTCTTAAGTATGGTGCTCCGCTTGCGCGGGCCTTCGGCCCGCGCGGAGCTCCGCTATCAAGGCATGCCGTTGTCATTGCTATTGTCATTGTAAATGTCATGTTATTGCTACGGTAATTGCCGTTGTCATTGCTATTGTCATTGTAATTGTCATGTTATTGCTACGGTAATTGCCGTTGTCATTGCTATTGTCATTGTAATTGTCATGTTATTGCTACGCTAATTGCCGTTGTCATTGCTATTGTCATTGTCAATACCGTTGTTATTGCTACTGTAATTGACATTGCCGATGTTATTGCTACTGTATTGCCGTTGTTATTGCTATTGTCATTGTTTATATTGCTATTACCATTGTCATTGCTATTGTTTATATTGCTATTGCTATTGCTATTGTCATTAATTGCTATTGTTTATTGTTATTGCTATTGTCATTGCTATTGTTTATTGCTATTGCTATTGTCATTGCCATTGTTTATATTGCTGTTGCTATTCTCATTGCTATTGTTTATTGCTATTGTCATTGCTATTGTTTATTGCTATTGCTATTGTCATTGCTATTGTTTATATTGCTATTGCTATTGTCATTGCTATTGTTTATTGCTATTGCTATTGTCATTGCTATTGTTTATTGCTATTGTCATTGCTATTTTTTATTGTCATTGCTATTGTTTATATTGGTATTGCTATTGTTATTGCTATTGTTTATTGCTTTTGTCATTGCTATTGTTTATTGCTATTGCTATTATCATTTTTTATATTGCTATTGCCATTGTCATTGCTATTGTTTATATTGCTATTGCCATTGTCATTGCTAATGTTTATTGCTATTGCTATTGTCTTTGTATTGTTTATTGCCATTGCTATTGTCATTGCCATTGTTTATATTGCTATTGCTATTGTCATTGCTATTGTCATTGCTATTGTTTATTGTCATTGCTATTGTTTATTGCTATTGCTATTGTTTATATTGGTATTGCTATTGTCATTGCCATTGTTTATATTGCTATTGCTATTGTCATTGCTATTGTCATTGCTATTGTTTATTGTCATTGCTATTGTTTATTGCTATTGCTATTGTTTATATTGGTATTGCTATTGTCATTGCTATTGTTTATTGCTATTGCTATGGCTATTATCATTGTTTATATTGCTATTGCCATTGTCATTGCTATTTTTTATATTGCTATTGCCATTGTCATTGCTATTGTTTATTGCTATTGCTATTGCTATTGTCATTGCTATTGTTTATATTGCTATTGCTATTGTCATTGCTATTGTTTATTGCTATTGCTATTGTCATTGCTATTGTTTATTGCTATTGCTATTGTCATTGCTATTGCTATTGTCATTGCTATTGTTTATTGCTATTGTCATTGCTATTGTTTATTGTTTATTGTCATTGCTATTGTTTATATTGGTATTGCTATTGTCATTGCTATTGTTTATTGCTATTGTCATTGCTATTGTTTATTGCTATTGCTATTATCATTTTTTATATTGCTATTGCCATTGTCATTGCTATTGTTTATATTGCTATTGCCATTGTCATTGCTAATGTTTATTGCTATTGCTATTGTCATTGCTATTGTTTATTGCCATTGCTATTGTCATTGCTATTGTTTATATTGCTATTGCTATTGTCATTGCTATTGTTTATATTGCTATTGCTATTGTCATTGCTATTGTTTATTGCTATTGCTATTGTCATTGCCATGGTTTATTGCTATTGCTATTGCTATTGTCATTGTCATTGCTATTGTTTATTGCTATTGCTATTGTCATTGCTATTGATTATTGCTATTGCTATTGTCATTGCTATTGTTTATTGCTATTGCTATTGTCATTGCTATTGTTTATTGCTATTGCCATTGTCATTGCTATTGTTTATTGCTATTGCCATTGCTATTGTCATTGTCATATATTGCTATTGTCATTGCTATTGTCATTGTTTATTTAGCAAATCGAATGTGGTTTAGCGCACATTCGATTTGTTTTTTACAACACAAACCAAAATAAATGTACAAAAAAGTAAAATGTCAGTTAACGGACGAAAAATGACGAATTTGTCGAACTCAATGGTTTCTCTTCAAGCTACGGAAAATCACATAATTTACGAAAATGATCTTTTTTCAGCCGGTAAAAAACAAATAAGCTTATTTTCATACAGAAATACAGTGCACTGTTTGTCTTGAGAGACTGCTAATTGAAGTTAGAAAAGTACAAGAACGTCAAACACGGCCGATTAGCTGGGTTCTGGTGAAACGTTTTTGAAAATTTTCAAACAAAATGCATTTTTATAGATTAAAACTGATCATATAGAAGATTACACAATATCTGATATGTCTAGCATTTGAACAACATTCTAAGCTTTTCAAATCAGTTCTGAACGAATGGTATTGTTCGTCAAAAATGTAATTTTGAGCACGTTTTTGTTGAAAAGACTACAGAATTGATTGTGAGTGAAGATTTGTCGAAAAGACTGAAAAATCGCATAAAATTAAAACGACAACAGCTCCATGACAGCATAGTTACATTTATTACAATTTTCTACTTACAGAAAAGTAATTTCCATTGATAGCTTATCCATAAACTTCTTTTTAAAATCCTTTTTTGACGAGAAAACTTTGTGGATGACAAACTTTCCCTCAATTCCGCACGAGTGTTGTGTGACATGATGACGTGATCACCGTTGTCTGGACTCTTATTTACCACGGTAAATCAACCAATCAGCGCGCGAGAATTCACACAAGTGTTGTAAAAATTGCTATTGTCATTGCTATTGTCATTGTTTATATTGCTATTGTCATTGCTATTGTCATTGTTTATATTGCTATTGTCATTGCTATTGTCATTGTTTATATTGCTATTGTCATTGCTATTGTCATTGTTTATATTGCTATTGTCATTGCTATTGTCATTGTTTATATTGCTATTGTCATTGCTATTGTATATATTGCTATTGTCATTGTTTATATTGCTATTGTATATATTGCTATTGTCATTGTTTATATTGCTATTGCTATTGTCATTGCTATTGTATACACTGTTATTTTACAACAAGAAATTTCTTCACACCATTTGCATGATTTCACCGCACTTGGCTGCCCTACGAATCATTTCCGAAGTATGGTAATGTGCTTTTGAAACGCGCACGGTTACGTTAACGAAGCATCTGTATATTACCATACTTCGGAAATGATTCGTAGGGCAGTGTGGTGAAATCATGCAAATGGTGTGAAGAAATGTCTTGTTGTGCCAAACATCAAACAATAGAACTCCCAGAGCACCAGATCTTTAACCAGTATCTCAATATTACTCAACTTTGCGTCTACATTAGATACCTTTAAAACTTCCCAATGAATATGAAAATCAGAGACATTACGAAACATTAATAGCTTGAAGCCCTCATATAGTTTTATTAAAAACAAATAGACGAGTTTTACGATTTTTGCATTTTTGCGAAATTGTATACAAAACCGCGAAAAAAGTAAACATTGGATTTTTGGTCCGGCTCATATATTTTACGTTTTGAGAAGATCGTATGGCTCGATTGCTATCTAATTGCCATAAAGTGAGCAAGAGATATAGGAGAAAAGAACGAACGAAGATGTTTGCTAACAGATACCCAAGAAATAATAAATATTTCGATGCAAAATCTATTGTTTAGATTTTGCGTAAATTATCCGCTTTATTTAAACAATCCTTGATATCTTGCAATCCGCCTTGTAAATTGTGATAAAACTTTCGACAACTGGGGCAAACATTCAAGGTGTAAAATGACTTTAAAGGCTAATATTGGACTCAAGGCTAAAACATATATTTCGTAATAATCAATTGAAATTATGTCCGATTTCTCAAAAAACATCCTAAATCACAATTCAGTCTTTATGAAAGAAATGTGTTCAAGTGGATTTGAAATCGAACCCAACGCGTTTTTATACTGGAGCTTCAAATGCGGACGGTACTCGCAAAAAATTATTGGGTCGAGCCACCTTAAAACAGTAGCTTCATGCAGTCCTAGACTGCCTATTTTTTATATTGCTATTGTCACTGTCATTGTCAACGTCATTGCCGTTATTATTGACCGTCTCTTTGTTATTTCCAGTATGCTGTTACACAACCTATTCAAGGTGACGTTTACCCTTCTAACTACTGTGAACTGGCTTGGTGTTCGTGCTTATGTGGTTTCTTGCCTTTAGCAATTTGTGCTGTTTTCAACTCCAAAAATGTAAGATAATTAATATTTAAACTAGACGCTCTATGAGCGTGAAGTCGGGCTAGTCATAAAATCAACACAGGAGGCTAAACAATTCTACTTTGGGCTTCCTGTGTTCGTGCATCATGCATGCATCATGGGGGACTATACGCGACATGACACACTGGACGAAAAGTCGGATTCACCACATGTGTGAATATGGTGTGAATTTGTTGAACTATATTCGCATCATATTCACACCCCCAGTGAACATGATATTCACACTATGTGTGAATATAGTGTGAAAGTGATGCGAATATATATATTCACATCACATTCACGAAGTGTGAATAAAGAAGAGAATATGGAATTCTCTACTAGTGTGAATCTAAAGTGAATCAATTGTGAATGTGGTGTTGCCCAAATCGCAAATTATATTTACACCATGTGTGAATATAGTGCAAAACTTATGCAAATATACATATTCACATCACATTCACGAAGTGTGAATAAAGAAGAGAATATGGAATTCTCTACTAGTGTGAATCTGAAGTGAATCAATCGTGAATGTTTTGTTGCCCAAATCGCAAATAATATTTACACCATGTGTGAATATAATGCGAAACTGAATATGCAAATATACATATATTCACATCACATTCACGAAGTGTGAATAAAGATGAGAATATGGAATTCTCTACTAGTGTGAATCTGAAGTGAATCAATTGTGAATGTTTTATTCCCCACATCGCAAAATATACTCGTTAGATTTTCACTACAATACGTTTCGCCGAAAATAAGTAACAATATAGTAACGTTGGCATTGATATGATATAAACTTACATTTTCCTTATTTACAGATATCCTATTTTTGTCGTTTGAGCTAACCGTTAAATAAGTATTAATTATCATTCGCCGGGATCATTATCGTTACAGTGTATTATTATTTTTATCCACTCGCCAGATAACAGCAATTTAATTGTTGAAGAGTTCTAAAATTGATACAAAATCGTTAAAATTCTAGTTACCAAATAGCATAAAGAACTACAATAGTCGAGATTATAACAACAAATAGAACATATATTTAATTTTGCTTCTACATCAACCTACCAATCAAATATCCGTATTTTAATATTGGCCAATCAGGCGCGAGTGATTTGTTATGCAACCAATTTTGAATATGAGGCTTAGTCACGCGTCTGTTCAGCGACGTCGGTTAGAAACACTTCAACAGATCTACGGCTGTACGGCTCGTAAAAGAACTTTTATCTTTTAATAAGCGTAGCGAATTCTCTAAATATCGGTAGGACATAAACAGCAGTTGCTTAGAGTGAGAAGAGTCGGCAGAGATGAAGTAAATCTAGGACTAAACTGCTGTTATTGAGGGATGCTGAAGGCAACGACAAGAAGTCAACACGTTTCGAATTAAGACAATTAGTTAAACTCACCGTAATTCGACGTTTTAGTGAACAGATGACACACTAAGCAGGGACAAAGATTTACTAGAAGGTTAATATTACTTGTTTGTACTGTTTAGGGTTAAGTAGTTTTAATTTTGATGTAGATTTGTTCGACAATGTTTCTACCGTTGAACGGCGTTGTATGGCGCCAGCCAAATGTCTGTTAGGCTAAACTGCTGTTAGACATGTATATTTCTGTTAGACTCGCAGCCTATACTAGTTTACTCTCTAGTTTCCATTCATGTGTCTTAATTTAAAGTTGTAACTATATATTATGGTTTTATGAAATAAAGTATTATCCGCTATATCCGACCTGATTGATTCATTCATTCACATCATATTCACGTGAGAAAGAATACGAGTAAAAATGATATATGCATCGCATTATTCTTAAGTGAATGTAAAGTGAAAACAGTGTTTACAACAATTTCACATATGGGGTGAATATAATGCTAATTCAACATTCACATCATATTCACGAGAAAAAGCAATACGAGTAAAAATGATATTTGCATCAAATTATACTGAAGTGAATATGAAGTGAAAACCGTGTTTGCAATAAGTTCACCTATGGGGTGAATATGATGCGAATTCAATATTCACATCATATTCACTAATATTTAAATGCACTGGGAAAAAGGTATTCGAGGTCTTCACTTAATGGTGTGAATACGTAGTGAAGATCATATTCGCTTTGGTGTGAATATGATAGAATGTGGTTGAATATGATATTCACATCACATTCACTACACATTCACATTGCTGTGAATCCAATTTTTCGTCCAGTGACAGATAGATACATACATACATAGATTGACTAAAAGGTAAACCTAGAGTCGGGCCTTCTAGCCCGACTCAAAACGAGCGGAGTGTTTTATCAAGTATATATACTTGATAAAACAAGTGCTGCGAGCTCGAGTTTTTTAAATGGCTTAAAAAATCCATCAATATGAAAAATGAAATCAATATGAAAAATGTGATAGCGAAACGCTCATAACCTTCTGATCATGCGCAAGATTCTCTAATATATGTCCCACATTTAAAGCAGGACTTGCAGTTGTCAATAGGAAGTGCATCTCTGGGACATGTTGGTCCAATGAGTTGGACCAGTGCAGGTCACATGATTGACTAAAGGCTTTATACCTGATAAAACCTTTTATTAGTTTCTATATATTATAACACATGTGCCTTTGTAGAATACTAATGAGGTTTAAAACCTCATGCATGTGACCTAATTGGTCCTCTGAATGGACTTAAGGAGGCTCGAAATGGTTTCTGTACATATCTATATACCTACTTTATATATCTAGGATATATATATTTTTTTAATTATTGCGTTTGACGTTGTCATGACAACAACAGGCCGCTGCAAAAAGAACCTGACATTCCTTTATTAAAGCTGATATCTCCAAATCCTTTAGGTGAAAGTTTTTTTAAACTTGTACATGTCTAGTTTCCTACCTGTTCTTGCAACTGAGGAAAAATGAAAAAAATCTGTAATGCGAAACCTTTAAAATATTAAAAAAATGATTTTTTTTCTAGATATAAATGGTTTTTCATTACAGTTTTTTCTTAAAACGGATCTACTAAATCTAAACCTAAATTGGAACAAATTGCCAAAAAATAAAAAAAATCTACCAATTCATTGTGTTGTTATTAATAAAAACACATTTTGTACACGTCAGAGGGGTCTTGTAAAATTGGCGATATTGCACGCGCGCTCAAAAAACCATTTCGAGCCTCCTTAAGGCTTATGAATTATTAATAAGATTTTTAACAACCTTTCGTTGTTTATTTTATAATGGTCAGGTTCATATTTATAAACAGGCTTTGTTAGTTGAGGGTACAACTATAGTGGTGAAGATAAGACAAGCTACGCATTTATATGCCACATGATCTCACTGTTTCTTTTTTCTTTTAAGACAAGTGATGCAATAGATCGTGGTGATCTTGCTGCTGCCATAACGTATAGCAAAAGGGCCAAGTACTATGCAATAGCAGCTATGATAATTGGTGCTGTTCTCATTTTAACTTTAACATTGTTAGCTACTTTACCACCATAATCAAGACGGATACTGAATCAAAATAGCAAAATGATAATACGAATGTATAAATTTAATATGTAATAAAAGTTTACTCGATTTTTGGGGCCTCCAGTGTTGAGCTTTTTTATTATTATTATCTTTCTTTTGCCGTATTTAACAAGTTGCTAGAGTGCCGCGTGATGCAATTTGTTGAGTTCCGTTGAGAAAAGTAAAACTGTTTTCAACTTGATGTTTGATGTTTGTTTCTGGAAGACAGCCTTTGTTACGCTGTGCGATTCATCATCATCTGCATCAACTGCATTGCGATACAAGTTGCTGAATGAAATGCACTGTGTTATAGCGCCGTAAGTAGGGGGGCGTAAGGGGGTGCTGGAAACCGTAAAACCGCACAAAAAATCGACAAAAGCCGCACAATTGCACCAAAATTTGCTAAAAACCGCAACCGCAAGATTTGCGAAACCGCAAAACCGCAGTTATGAATGAAAAAAACCGCAAAACCGCACCAAAAACAACGCGAAACCGCATCACCGCAAACCCTTACGCCCCCTCACGTACGTAAGGCCATGAATAAAATGAATACCCGTATGCAAAATCTATATGTAGTCTCGCAATGTCATTGGTCGGTTCTGCTAAGTGTTCATTTCCTCATTAATGTTCATTAATGCACGTCAAAGCATAGGTCGAAGAAGACTGAAAAACCACAACATCAACTTTTATCGACCTTCATATTTCCCTCACAGAAACCATCGTTTGGCTTCAAAATCATCGAACATTTGCTCTAACAAAGGGTTAGTATAACAAATCGCTTTAAATAACATAACATGTGGATTGATGTCTATTATAGACTTACTTCATACACGGAAATTCTACAGTCGCCAACCTCACTGAACGGAAAATCATGGTTAATATTAACTACGCTGAAAACTTATTATTTTCCAAGTTTCTCTCAAGCCAAATTTTCTTTCATTTCTATAGTTAATATGATTAATATGACTTTTAAAAATCACACTATTTGCTTACGAATCAAAACTCTTGATACCGTGGTGAAAACTTTTGAGAACTTTTGAAATCAAATACCGTAAATCCTTCAAGTTACTTGCAATTGGTGTCTGGCATCAGAAGAACCTCTACTTCAACCTTATACTAGAATGAAGGCATTTAACCCGTGAAATACAAATAAAATTGCTTGCTAAAGTTTAAGTGTAATAGTCAAATAGACTCAAAAGAAAACAATGGAATTAGGGTCTAATAAAGAGTGTTAGTCTTGTATCTATTTCACGGGTTTAATGACCTCACTCTACGTTATAACAATTTTAATTATCTTTATAAACTGTTTTTTTTTACTGAATAAAATATTGTTATTAGAGTGCATAGATTTCATTAACCCGTGACACAATATGTATTATTAAACATCGATTCAACATGTTTCAACAATGTTAAACATTCAACAAAATCGAAAGGATGTTGAAGCAAATGTTGAAACCGTTTGCCCGGGCCTTAATAGACAAATAAGAACAAAAGAACACAATGAAGAGAGTAATACATGTTTCATGGGTTAATGACCACTCTAATCAGGCTGAAGATAGCAGCTAGTTCAGCAGCCTGTTCAACAGTCTGGAAACGATTTATATTTCATTAATTCAAATATAAATAGATTACAAATTATAGCCATATTCCAAGCAGTGAGGTAATATCCTTAGAAATTAACGTAAACTTATAACTTTATAACTTATAAAATTGATATTTATCCCATTTTGAATTTTTAAATGAACTTAATTGAACAAGTTCTTACTGCAACGAATGGCAGCTGCTTAATAAATAGCATATAAAATATAAGATGTAGGTAGAGCGAAAATAATTACCCATGAAATAAAAGCCAAATAATTAGTAACTATTAGTTTATATTTAGTGCCGACTAATTGGACATCATATCAAATACAAAAGGAAGCAATATGTTTGAATGATTTCATCGAACTGTAACATTTCAATAGTTGATTCAATTACTCGGGGTAACTGTAGCCTAGTAACCATGTTAATATATCCCAAAATAAATAACATAGACGCCATAGCCTCCTCCGCATGCAACTCCTGACTCCGAGATTGAGTTTCGTGAGTTTGGGGTTCCTGTGTTGAAAATTCGAAGACGACAAAACCTGGTGCCATATGCCACAGGAAGCCCGCGTTGTTTTTTCTTTTTCTTCGTTTCTTCTTCTTTAGAGATGCCTGCGGAGGAGGCTATGGACGCCACATAATTTAGAATTTTCACACAAAATTGAAGCAATGATTGTTTTTGTTTAGAATAGCAATATTTAAAAAGCAAAGTTTGGTAGACTCACTATTATTATTATTATTTTTAGATGTCTGACACTTTGTGTTTAGAGTGTTTTCACGTGAGAATCCATGAGAACACTTCAAGATTTGCATTTTCCCTCCAGCAACGTTGAATACGAAAGTAATTTTATTATAATTTTATTATATAAAAAAATACGATATTATAGTTTGCTGGATTAAGAGGTTTTTGGCTTCACAGTTTTAAATCGGAATGTCCTTGTGCCTAGCGTATGGGCTCCTTGGTAGCTGATTTTATCAGTGTGGACAGACACATATCAAACAATTTACAGCTGAGGATAAAAATGTAGCTTAATAATGTCGGTATAATTTTTCTGTAAGTCTATTATGCTGCCGAATTCTACTCTACTCTACTCTACTCTACTCTACTCTACTCTACTCTACTCTACTCTACTCTACTCTACTCTACTCTACTCTACTCTACTCTACTCTACTCTACTCTACTCTACTCTACTCTACTCTACTCTACTCTACTCTACTCTACTCTACTCTACTCTACTCTACTCTACTCTACTCTACTCTACTCTACTCTACTCTACTCTACTCTACTCTACTCTACTCTACTCTACTCTACTCTACTATAAGTCTACTCTACTCTACTATAAGTCTACTCTTTCATCTAAACAGAATATTATTTTGTATTCTCTCTGTTAGTTTGAAACAAAAGATGGATTCCAGACCAAGTAAGTGGACATTTTCAACTGAAACTTTATACACCTACAATCACGTGCAAAATACCTTGGGACATTATCTGTTAAATATTTGAACATCATTTTTTTGTTTCCCCCTCTCCCCCGTATCAATGTTGAGTTTTGGGAATGTGAAACGGTTGTCATTTGAAAGACCAATCAACATTGGTCAGGGGGGGAAGGGGGTTTGCAAATCAAATCGATACATTTTTTATATTTCTCAAAACTCAAACAAAAACGCTCATAAAAATGTGACAATGCCCCAACAATTTTGCACATGCTTGTCTGAGGTAGTTTATGACATCCTGTTGACGGCGGTCCCATGCATGCATATGTCTCGGCCGTTAGCATGTCTTGATAATGCACATGAAAAACATATTCCGAGTCACAGCAGAATATTCATTTTGATACTGGCAGATTTATGTTCTTAACCCTATAAGCAGCAGACTTACTAACCAGGAGAGTATTAAAAGGGGAAATTATTAAGATTGTGATAGTGCCCGTTCACACTAGATTGAGCAAAGAGAAATTTACCATTTTCGTTGAAGCTATTTTTAAAATGCAATAACACATATGATGCATATGAAGTATAAAAAATTACAGAAATTATAGAAATACATAAATCAAATTTTAGACGTATAACGCCAGACACAAGAGTCCTACTAATGGTGGAGACCCAGAACCTCTATACATTAAATATTCTAGCATACAACACAGCTAATCTCATGCATGCAAATCTAATTTATGCCAATGTTTTATATCCCGCTGTAGCTGTTGAACTTGTTGATAATGCCGCTCCTCCTGCATACGAAGAGTCGATCAATCAATCTACTCAACAATCACAGCAACCACAGGGAAACTCAGAGTACCCCCAACAGTTTCAACCAACCGGGCAGATGCAGCAAGGAAACCCTCCACAGGCTTATCCTGGGTACCCCCCACAGGCTTACCCTGGCTACCCTCCCCAGGGGCAGCAGTGTATGCCTATTCAACAGCAACAGCCAATGCCAATGAACATGACAAATAATGTTACCGTTGTGGTGAGTTGATTACGTAATAAACAGATAATCAATTAATCCGGGTGATGGGATCCTGATATCTATCAATACATCAATCAATCATTCAATCAATCCAACTATCCATCCGTATCCATCCATCCATCCATCCATCCATCCATCCATCCATCCATCCATCCATCCATCCATCCATCCATCCATCCATCCATCCATCAATTAATCCACATAACCATCCATCAATCCATCAATTAATCCATATAACCATCCATCCATCAATCCATCAATTAATCCATATAACCATCCATCAATCCATCAATCAATCCATATAACCATCCATCAATCCATCAATTAATCCATATAACCATCCATCAATCCATCAATTAATCCATATAACCATCCATCAATCCATCAATCAATCCATATAACCATCCATCAATCCATCAATCAATCCATATAACCATCCATCAATCAGTCAATATGTCCACATCTATACGTGTCTATATAGGCCATATAGTCATAACGTCTACTCTTAAACTAAAAATCTATGCAACAAAATATGAATAGTTCTTGAAATATAATTTCGTATTGCATAGCTAAAATAGGAGGCTTATTTTCCACTCAATGTGTAATTCATATATTTAATTTGTATTTTACTATAAACATCTTGATTACAGCAAAATAATACCCCTGTCATAGCTGTGTTTCCGTCAGATAACTCTGGTCTTGCTTGGTTCGTATGCCTCTGCTGTTTTTGGCCTCTTGGAATTGCTGCGATAGTTTACTCCAGCAAGGTAAACACGAAAAGACTATTAAGAAATCAGATTTCCTAGCTAGCTATGTCCTTGAGAACATTGTTGCAATCAAAGCTATAGGCCACACTCTGAAGCCGGTGGAGGATGTCGGTAGTTTTTCTCTTCTGATCGATTCCATCATTTTTAAATTGCTTGGAAATGTTTACCATAACATGTTGTTGCACTGGTAGTTGATACAACAAATACTTCTTGGCAAAATCGCGCAATAAAACACAAATTATATCATATCACCGACATCCTTTGCAAGCTTCAGTACTTGTGTCGACTGTACCTTCTGACAACGATTTAGGTGCATATTACTTCAAAAAAAAAAAATGGAATTTATTTGAATTGAGTTTAGTATGTACTAAAATACTTTTTTCGATCTATATTTCATTATTCATATTTGATAGAGCTATTTATTTCGAGTTTTTATTAGGCATCACGTTAATATTGTGTCCGATATAGATTGGGCTCAATCAAAAATATTGTGAATAAGACCTGTTTTGAAGATTTTTGTGATTTCTTTCAGGCCCGAGAAGCTATTGACAGCGGTGATTTACAATCAGCCATTCAGTTCAGTCGCCAGTCTCGTAACTTTTCTCATTGGGCAATTGGTGTTCATGTTTTCCTAATTATCACATTGCCACTTATAGCTGTGTTTGCCGCAACGGCGTCGCCTTAAATTGTGTGTAAATTCACAAGTTTTAAATCTCACACTACATAAGTCAATTTTAAAGTTAAGGCGCACGCAATTTGTTACAGCAACTTGTCTCGCTATGCCGTTGCGACAACTAAACTAGTTGCTGAAGAAAAGTCCTTTTGACAGTTCTGCTCAGTGACGAATAATATTCGTTCCAAGTCGAGTTTGGACTTGCCACACATAGTAAAACTATAGTTTATCATGCATAGCAACTCAAACCTCGACTTGGAACTGTCATTCGTGGACACTGAACGGATCTGTGGAAAGGACAATTTCACAGTGTAACCATAACAGAGGCTGTCTCGCAGACAGAATATAATTAAACTAGACTTCAGTTCATTTTTTCGCAACCGAACTTAATAACTTACATGCAACGCCATTGCATGGTGGTTTTCCCATCTAGCATTTTTTGTCGCACCAGCATTGCTAGAGAGGTTGCTGAAAAGATTGCACGTTGTCGGTAACAGCGCTTTTAAAGCGTAAGGAAAGTTTTATACTCTTTGTTTAAAGTACTTCTCATGCTATAAGTGACTAATTCACTGGTTAAATAATAATCAAACGTGCACGTCAAAGTTGCTGTAGAATGATAACAAATAAATCTTTTATATCTTTTATTTCTAAAACTTTATTTGCCATAGCTGATAGGGGCCTCAGTGTTGTCTCTCACATACACACTCCAAATTACATTCTGTATCAGTATAGAGCACTTTCATAAATACCATAATATGTACCGGAAAATGATTTTTCAAGTTAACAGATATTTTAATATTTAAGCACTGTCATATGAAAGAACCACCTGAAATAGGCATGTTTGAGAGGTTTTCATGCTCTGGCGAAAATACCAAAGAAGTATGAAAAATGTAGAGATTTGTATGTAATTTTCTGCTGAGGCCTTTGATGCCTCGATGTCTATCATATGATATCATATGATTTCTTTTTCTTAAAACATCAATTTAAAATATTATGATAATTAGTGGCGGCCATTTATGAAAGTCGTCTATAAGCACGCTATAATCAAACTCACAAGTTGATAATACATGTCAGAAATTAAACAACTATAAGTACTTCTAAGTACTCAGTTATGATAGTATGTAATGCGAAGGATATACAACACTAGTGCTGTATCAGATATACAACACTCGTCATGTTCATGGTTTCTTTTGTAAATGTCTCATTAATTATTCATTAATTTTTTAATAGAATATAGAATAATATTAAAATATTAAAATATTCTCTTGCAGCAAAAAGAAAGTGAATGCTACATTTTTGTTCAATACGTGTTTTTGTTATGTGAGGCAATGTGGTTACTGAGCTATTACTGATTGTTTTCAATTCGCTTAGTTCAATTGTAATAGATTCTGAACAAACGTTGGTAAGCAAATCATCATTGCTGACAAATTCTGCATAAAATCAAAATAACAATGGTGGTTTATTGACGCAATAGCATATTTACATTTCCCTCAACAGTTTTTTACATTAGTAGAACTATTATTTGTTTGTTTGCTTCTTTTTTTTAATTATTTTGCAAAATACTTTTATTTTTTATTTTATCATTTATTTATTTATTTGAAATTGTTTTATATGTATATTTTCAGTGCTTGATATCAACCTCGGTCCCAGGGCCCTCTCCCTTCGCTTTTGGGTGGGGCGGGAATTTCTATGGCGTATTGTCTATAGGCCATGAGCGTGGGTTTCTTTAAACGAAAACAAAATTACCAAATATAAACGTAAAACAAAACAAAATGAAACAAACAATGAAATAAGAATGAAAAAATAGGATATCAAACAAAAAATAAACAAAAACAATTTCAAATAAGTAAATAAATGATAAAATAAAAATTAATTTGCAAAATAATTAAAAAAAGAAATTAACAAATGAATAATATTTCTACAAATGTAAAAACTGTTGACGGAAACATATAAATCTCCTATTGCGTCAAAAGGCCACCGTAACAAATAACACATAACCTGAGTCTGTAAACATTATTACAAACTGCACAATCTCATTGAAAACTTGAATATATCTGATTGCACAATGTATCTGTAGTTTCGCAATGTCATTGGTCGGTTTGCTAAGTGTTCATTTCCTCAAATTGATTAATGCACGTCAAAAAAACGAAGAAGCCTGAAAAACAACATCAACTTTTCTCGGTCGACCTTAATATTTCACTCACAGAAACCTTCGCGTTGGCTTCAAATTCATCGAAAATTCGCTCTAACGAACAAGGTTAGTATAACGAATCGCTTTAAATAACATAACATGTGGATTGATGTATATTATGCAGTTATATCATACACTAAAATTCTAGTCGCCAACGTGTTAAGAGCTTATTACTTTCAAATTTGTCTCAAGCCAAATTTTCATGACAAAATTCATTTCTGTAATATGATCGACGTTTTAAAAGAGGTTGGCTGAAGAATCACACTATTTATGAATCAAAATTAAACGCTTAATATATACAGTGTAAAAAACGCTTATGAAATGTTGAAATCAGGCTGAAGATAGCAGTCAGTTCGGCAGCGCATCAGTTCAGCAGTCTGAAACGATGCATATTTTATGTATAGTTTAATAAACGAGCAGGAGTGTTTTATCAGGTTTAAAATCCCGAGGGCGAAGCCCAAGGGATTTTAAACCTGATAAAACACGTTCTGCGAGTTTATTGAACGGCTTAAAAAACTCATTAGTAATTCATGACCATTTTGTCCAATATCGATGAAACAAAAGAAAACGGAAGGTTGTTTGCATTTGGGAATTGATCTACACTAATAATAGAGGAATGCTAACCAACTTGAATGCTAATGAATTTGATGACTTTTCGTTGCAAACTTTTCATCGATTGCCTCAGTGGCTTAATGGCTTAAAGCTCGGATACAACCAAGCAAAAGATCTCGGTTCGAATCCTGGCATTGGCACTCATGATCAAAGTATTTTTTTCGCCAAAAATCTAAAAGTAAATTATTTCTAAGTCTGATGTTCACTCGTCAGTAGATATGGGGGGATGGGGGGAAGGGTAATATCTGAAATATGGACATGAAGCATTATATAATGACACATGTGCCATTATATAATGCTTCATGTTCATTTGCATTCCATTGTTCTTCTATTGTACATCATCATTCCCCTGGGCCGCATTCAAATCCCTCCGCGTTTCAGCCGTAGATTATGCGATATACAATGCTTTCCTCGTGACCAGAGAGGGGCATCGGATTGGACAAAATGGTCATAAATTATTAATGAGTTTTTTAAGAATAAGATAAACAAACTACAAATTATATCGGTTTTCCAGACAATGAGATAATATCCTTAAGTAATCAGCTAGATTATTACTTAAATTTATTATAGTAAGTTTGTATTTATCACATTTTGAATTGTATTAATGAACTTTACCGCGAACAACAGCTGCTTAATAGACTGCTTGGCAGACTGCTATCTTCCGCAAGAAAATAATATAAATAAATAAAGCTAATGAAATATTAAATATAGTTAGAGAACAATAATTGTCCTTGAAATAAAAACAAAATAATAGTTGAATGATGAGAAGCTAAGCTAGGAAAAAATGATAGAAAAGATTTTCATCCAGAATAACTTTTCTATCTAGAATAAAATAGTTACTAACTATTTGTTTTACTCTTGAATACTTTTTAATACATATATCTTATTAGACAGTTTGATGTGTAATATGGCTGGATATTTTACGGCGGTGAGACATTGTTTTGACGAGCCTTTGAGCCTTTAGGCGAGTCAAAATGCAAATTTAATGAGCGAGTACAATATTCAGCCATATTACACATCAAACTTTATAAAAAGTTATTCATTATCCAACTATCAGGGGAAATGTTTTTTGTTCATTTTTACAGCGAAATTTGTTATATTTGAAAGACGAGCGCTTTCAAAACCAATTTAGTGTCTTTAACCGAACTCTCTTTAATTGAAAAAGTTCTGATTTATCTTGTAAGTTTGCTTTAAGGCCGGGGCAAACGGCTTAACATTTTCTTCAACATTCGTTAGATTTTGTTGAACGCTGTAGAATGGTTATCGAACGATGTTGAACGTAGGTGGGCAAACGGTTTCAATATTTACTTCAAAATCTGTTCGATTTTTTTGAATGGTAATGTTGAAACCGTTTGCCACCCCCTTTCATTATTGTTGAAACGTGTTACGTATTTGAAACACTAAATGCGCATGGGTGCATGTGGTCACCAATGTTGAATGGATTTTGAAGCAAAGTTTCAACTCTTTCAACACCAATTCAACATCGACTGATTCAATACGTTTCAACAATGTTGAAAGGGTGGGCAAACGGCAAACATTGGGTGGACAAACATTCAACAAAATCGAACGAATGTTGAAGCAAATGTTGAAGCCGTTTGCCCTGGCCCTTAGATAAAACATTTTACCACGCTATCTTTTGCTCTTTCACGCTCACACCATTTTTACTCGATCCAGTCTAACTAGTTTTACTCGTCTATATATGACTAGAAGAATAATCTCGAATTCTGTACTCTACTCTATAATTCAATCATAATATTTGTGTTTTCTCTGTTAGTTTGAAACAAAAGATGGATCCAAGAGAATGTAAGTGAATATTTATTATTATTCATTCTGAAATATTTCCGCGTTTCTGATTGGTCCAATTCGCCCGGTTAATTGATTTGTTTTTAGACGAATGACGTCAATCGTCAAATTATTGAAAAAAATATTGGACGACTTACGTCACACGCAGAGAGCGGGAAAATCCACCGATCCATGCAGGACTTAGCTAGCGAGAAAGAAAAATATAGCCGCATTATTGCAAGGAACAACAAACAAAATCAATATAAAGCTGCAAAATATTGTTCCGACAATATTTAGAGGAAAACAATGTTGCTTTTAGTCAGTTTTGTCTCTAAGAGTTATGTAAGTCAACTTTAAGTGTAAGAAAATGTTTACCATAGATAGAAGATATATTTAACCATAAATGCAATAACCGTGTAAACCATAAAACATGTCAAGAGTAACAAAGTGCGTCATCAACGACGTCATTAAAACAATTAAAGGTCTATTATCTTAACTAATTCTCACTTCTAGTTTGAGTCAGTATTACCTTTTTTTGATTACAGCTTTTTTTTAATTTATTTTTTATTAATAATTTCAATTATTAAAATAATTTCCAATAGAAAAACTAAATTATAAAAAAAACATTCACGACGACTTACAACTACGATACACATATTTTACGAATTTATATTTTAACTTTTCTAATTGTCTATGACTATAAGAATTTTACGAAAACAAACACTAACACGCACAATCACACACGCACTTTACCAGATTATTTATTTCAAAGCTAATAATATTTTTTCCACTTGTTTTTATGTTTAAAGATAGAAGATTTCTTATTGGCCAGTACATATTGTATATTCTTTCGTTGTATTTTTATTTTTCGTTGTTTTTATTTTATATTCTAAAAAAAAGCAATACCTTATTGTCTATATAAAAATATAAAATAATCAATGAACAGACAAACATATAACTTGAAAACAACATCATATTAACAGCATTGGAAACAACAGAAACAGGCGGTGGATTCAGGGTTTCCACTGAATGTTCCAAAACAAAACATCCAAAAACAGTTACTAGTAAACAATAAGTAGACCCAAGCATTGTTCGACTTGCTGCTGTTTTTTTGAAATATCCTTAATAAGTTCCAAAATGACACCACTTTCTATGCCATATATTTTAACCAAGCCCATGAACTGATTGTATCCTGGAGACATGTTTTTGTCAAAGTGACTTTGTGGTAGGCAATGACGATATGGCCTCAATACAGTTCGGCGGGATCGGGAATGTTAATGGTTGAATGTTATTACCTTTATGGTACATTCATGATGGTTAGTATTACATGTATATAGGCGCCAGCTTGGTCTGATAGATAGATATATACACTTTGGTTGAAAAGGATCAAACTAGCTTTGTGTTGTCGACATAGGACTCTATATATGGAGCAATATATAAAAACTGAATAGAACGGGTCCTAAAATAGAACCCTGTGGGACGCCATGAGTTACGGAATATAGTTGTACCGATATGTGTGTATGGTTTGTTCCCTTTTGTGAAATAGCTCCGAAACCAACTTAAGGCGTTTGAAGATGTTCCTAACATCTGGAGCTTGTTCAGCAAAGTCAGTGTGGCAGATGTCAAAAGCTTTACTTAGATCTAAAAGTGATATAGCTGTTACTTGATTTCCATCAATGGCATTTCAATGACGATGTGACACTGGTAAGCAGAGAGTCTCAGTAGAATGACATCTATTTTGTTGCCACTTTGATGTTAAGCGTCGCAGTTTTTATGGAATTAAGGAGGTATATTGTTTTAAAGTTGCACAGCTACTTTTGGTAGAACACTGAAGAAGTGATCACGAGATCGGTCTGTTGTTATATAAAAGCTTATAGTCACCTTCTTTGTGAAGTGGCACGACGTCTGGTGTTTTCCATGCCCGCTAGAAGCTTAAGGTGGATGTCTCTTATTAACGACATATATTCATAATCGTATAATTAGTGCTGATATCTTTGATGACAGTGACTGATACTTAATCGTTTCCCGAAGCTTTGTTATTAGGTATATCTAATGAACAAATGAAGGAATGATTTGAATTTGGAAAGTGAATTTTTAGGAAGATATGACGCACTGCTATTCTTGTTGGAGACTATATTTAATGGCTAGATAATGGTTAGTCTTGCAGGCTACCTTTACTTTGCATCTTTGTTGTTTAAATTCCAGTCTCGAACAGTCTCATTTTGATGTCACAGATTTATGACTGATCTGCAGAACCCTGCAGCAGGGGAGCGAAGATGAAAATTATGAAGTTTCTGACAGTGCCCGTTCGCACAAGGCTGACACAAAGTTACATACATACACGATGAGTTACGTACTGAGCTTAGCTGATGCGGTCATGTGATTTAAATTACAACATGATAATACTATCTAGCTTATAATTTTAAAGTTGCCTAACTAACATTTATCAAGAAAGACGAAAAGGAACTACGTTTAACAAAAGGATAAAAAAGATCGAAAAAAGTATTATAATAAGTGATATAATAGGTGATGATGAATATACCATCTGAACTGAGCTGATTTACATGAGTCAGCTCCTTACATGGAACCTAAAGAATACTATAGAGCACGTAATTAATAAAGCATCACCTATACTGAGTGCGTTTTTTATGTTCTTGTTTTTCATTATGTTTTAGCTCTTGTTGATAATGCAGCTCCTCCAGCATATGAAGAGACGACCAATCAACCTTCAGCAACACATCCACAACAGGGTAACTCAGGGTACCCCCCACAGGCCCAACCAGCTGGTCAGGTCCAACAAGGATACCCTCCACAGACTTACCCTGGGTATCCCGCACCGGCTTACTCTGGCTACCCCCCACAGGCTTACCCTGGCTACCCTCCCCAGGGGCAGCAGTGTATGCCTATTCAACAACAACAGCCAATGCCAATGAACATGACAAGTAATGTTACCGTTGTGGTGAGTTTATTACGTAATAAACAGATAATCAATCCATTCATATATCCATCCATCAACCAATCCATCAATCGATCAATCAATCAATCAATCAATCAATCAATCAATCAATCAATCAATCAATCAATCAATCAATCAATCAATCAATCAATCAATCAATCAATCAATCAATCAATCAATCAATCAATCAATCAATCAATCAATCAATCAATCAATCAATCAATCAATCAATCAATCAATCAATCAATCAATCAATCAATCAATCAATCAATCAATCAATCAATCAATCAATCAATCAATCAATCAATCAATCAATCAATCAATCAATCAATCAATCAATCAATCAATCAATCAATCAATCAATCAATCAATCAATCAATCAATCAATCAATCAATCAATCAATCAATCAATCAATCAATCAATCAATCAATCAATCAATCAATCAATCAATCAATCAATCAATCAATCAATCAATCAATCAATCAATCAATCAATCAATCAATCAATCAATCAATCAATCAATCAATCAATCAATCAATCAATCAATCTATTATTCTATAGTTTTAGATTTTCATAGATAATAAAGCTACAGAATTTTATTTTCAACAAACTTATTAATCTATCCAAGTTATCAATAGCCTGTGTTACAGCCGGAATTTTTCTTTCGAAAGTCCGCCTGTGAACGATTATATATACTAGATGCTGATTGGCTTTCGATGATGCTCTTTCTTACACGAACTCTCATTGGACAATTCAACATAACCGGAAGTATTGAATTGTCCAATGAGAGTTCGTGTAAGAAAGAGCATCATCGAAAGCCAATCAGCATCTAGTATATATAATCGTGTAGCTCGCTGGGGGCCAGAACACGGTTCGTTGCTCTGATTCACAGACGGACTTTCGAGAGAAAAATTCTGGCTGTAACACAGGCTAATTTATCAACAGCTCCATTCACTTTTTCCTACGACATGCATCTTGAAAGATAACTGGGACTTTGCATCAAAGCGATACAACTTCGAGCTTGCAATGATAGATCAGAGAGTTATTATAATGCAAAGTGACGAACAGCTTGGTTTGTTTTTCAACTTTTTATTCACTAGTAAGAACTAATTATATTTATTATTTTATATAAATACATATAAACGTATTTACTAAAAGAAAGAAAAAAGAGCTACAGATTGGTAAATAGGTACTGAAATAACGAAATAAAAAATATACACACAGAAACAACAATTACAGTGCCTTGTTTTTATTTGAATTAAACCATTTAGTTTAACATAGGTCGAGTGCCTTGATTATATCGTTCCTTTTTGTTAAGTTTTCTATTAATTCTAAGTGTTATATTCAATAACTTGCTTGTATTATAATGTAGTTAGTTGCTCAGTGTCACTCGGAATTTAATAATAAATGGAATATATGTTATATCGAGTGTAACTGTTCCTGGTTCATAGTTAACGATTTTAGCTCTGGTAACAAAGTTTGAGTTTATATATAATCCTACTAGGTCTAAAAACAACCAAAGATACATTTTAAAAACCTTTTTCTCAAAGAGATTTCTACAAATCGTTATGTATGTCAAGATCTAAGATTTGCCCGAGAGGCTCGTAATACTCGAAGCCTGCGCGAGCTTGAGATTCTCCTTCCGATGACGTAACCTTGTTCATTTCACAAACAAGGGTCACGTGATTATAGTTGATTGACTTGCATAGTTGGTTTGTCTCACAGTAGCTCGCACATAAGTACAACTGATCAACTGATGTTTCGGTGTAAACAACATGGAGAGAAGTGAGAGGGGGGCTTTGCTGTGAGTTTCCATAGAATATTTCCGTCATTTTTCAAGTGCCACCTGGTAAGGTGAATTTCCAAACAATCAATTAATGCCACTCTATAGGGAGGTTCAACTCAATATATTGAGTACATTGTACTCAATGGCACATCTACATTTATGTTTACTCCTAATAATGAGTTGGGTTTACTCACTATAAAGTATCACCCTGAATGCATGATTAACTCAATATACTGAGTTGTATCTACTCAGCCGGTTTTGCGGTGTAATTATTCGAATATTGCATATTCTATAAGCCCAATTATATTCAGCTGCTTGATGGAGGCTCTTAGTACAATTTACCTTCGATAATGTATCAACGACAGATTACAATATTTTGTTTACTTGATTGTGAACTAGTGATAAATATGTGACCGTGATTGTGATCATTAAGATTGTTACCATGGCAATGACGACTACGACTACGACTACGACTACGACTACGACTACGACTACGACTACGACTTTGACTACGACTACGATCGACTACGATCGACTACGACTACGACTACGACTATGACATTGACAATAAATGTGAACGATAATAATATATTACTGTGATTGTGACTCTGATGACTCTGATTTATTTACCAGTTTTGTAAACGGCGTTGCTGTTGCCACAGTCGCAGGCAAAAGGATCTGCCTTACCATATCGACCATAGCTTATCGACCATATCGACCATAGCTTACTCCACATGTGCAACGGCTGTTATTCTGTACAGCGGCATACGCGTATCCTTCAGACTGACAAATCTCGCAGAGATTGAGACCCCGTCTACACGGATCCGGATACTTTTGAAACCGCATACTTTTTGATGCAAATCGGCCTATCGTCCACACGAATCCAGTGAATCCGGTCACCGAAACCGCATACTTTTACTTGAATCCTCCGGATACGCGGATTCGTGTGGACGCAAATATTTCTATGCGGTTTCAGCCGGATCGGATTCGTGTAGACGAGGCCTAAGATTCACGTTTACGCCAAACGCCAAACGTCAAAACTAACCGATTTTTCTGCGTTTACTCTTTACCATTTGACATCTCCGCGTAAACAAGGTCCTTATGTTGTTTGCTGATACACATTTTATTCATTGAGATCTTTTGCGCAGTTATTTGAAGCTTTTAAAGCAATTATATTAGAAAGGCCAATCTGACGTTTGGCGTTACCGTAAACGTGAATCTTAATCTCTCTATTGTCTCACATCACCGGCTGCTTCCACAAATCATGGGGAATGCTCTCTTTATAACACCCCAAAAATTGTTTGTAAAATGGAACTACAAACGAAAGAAATGTTAGAGTTCACCTGATATTTTGGTTGTCACTTATCAGAGTTGGTACATAAACAGATAAAGTGGAATTAAACTTTATTGATTATTCTCCAAATATGTTTACGACTCTTAAATTCTGTTTGCGGGACAAATATTCACGCATCTCTATATCATTGCCAGCTCAACGTTCGTCAGCTCGCTTCGATGCAAAGGCCCAACTACCTTTCAAGATGGCGCAGTCAACTGTGATTGAGATTATTATCAAGACAAAAGGAGACTTTTTCCACTCAATATCCAATTTATTTAATCAGTATTTTACTTTAAAAATCTTTTTTTTTACAGCAAAATAGTTGCCCTGTCATAGCTGTGTTTCCGTCAGATAACTCTGGTCTTGCTTGGTTCGTATGCCTCTGCTGTTTTTGGCCTCTTGGAATTGCTGCGATAGTTTACTCCAATAAGGTAAAATGAAAAGTCAAAGCCATTAAAATACTGCCTTGCTAACTTTATCTCTTTAAGCCTGGTTTACACTAGCGATATAAGCATAAGCATATAATCAAATATACTCAGACTCAGTTGGGTTTTGCTCATTAGCTGCACTTGTCTTTTCTAACACTTATAGTCGAGAAATGCTTCACTGAGTCTGCGTATCGTATCAAAGATATGCCTATTGTTCTGTTGCAATCTCAACCTGTTAAAAAAAGAAGACAAAAATCTCGTGCGCTAATCAAAGTCTTTTGTTACTTCTCACCTACAATACCATATATGGTAATGGCATTGTTTTCAAGATTGCATACGGTTTCTTTGATACGTGTTGCTTATATATGGGTATGCTTATGTCGCTAGTGTGAACCAAGCTTTATTGAATGGCGTTGTTGTTTACTGACCTCAATGTTCGAGTCCAGGCTCGGCCATGGATTATGTGTGAGTTAAGTTTGTTTGGTATGCTGTTCTTTCTCTTCCCACGAGGGTCACACTGCATTTTCTCGCCACAAATATCACCACGTCATTTTTCCTTTTAACATCTGAAAGTAGAGGAACAGTTTCTTTTTTGCAAATATGAAACTGGAGTACTCCAAAAGATTGTATTTAGAAACATTGAAATAAACAAATATATAAGATACACCCTTTCCGAGAAAGTTTGTCACCAGTGAAAAGCACACAAGCTAGTGGCACAAAGGATCAGGGATCAGTTCAGAAAGTAAATGTGCATTCGGAACGCCTTTCTTGTTGTTTGATAAGTCAAAATGGACATTTCTCAATAACATATTGACAAGTGTAGCAATGTGGCCATGAAATCCCTGCGTTCTAATAAAGTATACATATAGGTAATCCACAATCCCCAGCGCTACTAGCTTGTAGGCTTTTCACTTCACAGGTGATAAACTTACTCGGAAAGGGTGTATATTAAACGTTTTGTGATTTCTTTCAGGCCCGAGAAGCTATTGACAACGGTGATTTACAATCAGCCATTCAGTTCAGTCGCCAGTCTCGTAACCTTTCTCACTGGGGAATAGGACTTCATATTTTCCTACTGGTGGCTGTACCAATTATTGTTGCGATTGCTGTTAATTTATTCAACTAATGATAATCTTCATCAGGAGCTGGTTGTACGAAGCCTGAATAGCGCTATCCACCGGATAAATCCCTATCCAACATATAAAACCTATACAGATTCTATACACTGGATAACTCTTATCCATGCAGTGGATAACTTTATCCAGGGTTTGTACAACTGCCCCCAGAAGCTAATTAGTTTAGAGTGTAAAGCTCATACATAAGTTAATCTTGTAGTTAATATAACGCGTAAGGACAGTTTAATAATCTTTGCTTTAAGTCATGTTGTTAGTACAATAGTGACTATTTCATTGTTTAAAGAATAGATTAACTAATAATGGTTGGAATATATACCATTATTAAACGTATTTCCTACACTAAGGTTGCTGTGGAATTATGGAACACATCAGTTTGATAAGCTAACAATTCCAGTTATAGTAATAATACTACTAATAATAATAATAACAATAATAGTCTATTATACATTGTGTGCCTTATCCAACGGCGCCTTAATAATAATAATAATAATAATAATAATAATAATAATAATAATAATAATAATAATAATAATAATAATAATAATAATAATAATAATAATAATAATAGTAATAATAAAAGCATTTATTTATACACGATGAAACACATATTGATATTCAGCTTAGCTGATAAATGAAAAAAAGTAATGCATAAATGATTTAAATAACATAAACAAATTACATTTAAAGTATCATTTTCACATAAGATTATAGATATTTCAAGCGAAAAAAATTAGTTTTCAGCGTTGTTTGAAATTTCTAGCTTGCGATCTTGTCACTAGATTTATCTTAAGAGGAATAGACTTCCATAGCATTAGAGCAGCAACGCTGAAAGAGGGGTCCCCGTATGTAACAGTGTTAGAAGACCGAATCAAGTTAAGGAGCGTAGGGAGCGTAGGGAGCGAGCGGGAACATATTTGAAGTAACCCCGTGGAAGACCAATAATATTATTGAACCTGTTCTTATAAAGCTTTAGAATATTTCTAGCTTTCTTTTAGCATTGTTATCGTATATTTCTATTAGTAGTTATATTATTTTAACGGCGTGATAGATTCCAGGTGATCTCGCTACGAAGCTCGCAAAGGATTGTTTGTCAAAACGAACAGTTCCAAAATGGCGCCTCGAGGCAGCATCGATTTTGGTTACATTTAGCCGTTTGCGCTTTGTTTTTATTGCTGATAGAGAAGCAGAGCTTTTGATGTCCAAGGTACATATAGTTTTTTCCTATTGTAAAGTTAAGTTAAGGACGTATTTATAGAGGGTTAACACGGGAAATAACTTTTTTAAACGGCGCCATTTTGGAACTATTGGCGATGCAGCACTTCTGATTGGCTTATACTAGCCGCTATATAGGTGCGCATGCGAAATCACCTTGTTAAATTTTATTGGGACATAAGTAGGTTCAGTTTGCTTCTCCTGGCACATGTGTATGTTTTTATATATTGCTTTCTAACTTTCTTATAGTAACAAATAAACTAAACTAAACTATGGTTCATATATTATTTTATCCGTGGGTACGATAACTAACTGTTGCTTATAAAAACCCATCCTCTTATTCACGTTTAATACCTATTTAGATAAAATACCTATTCCTATTCCCTGTTCACCACTTTTGTTCTAACGAGTACATCGCACAGTCGTACCTTCAGTTAGGGGTCGATCATGAAATCAATATGATTTCAACAGTTTTTAATCATTTTTCAATCGTTCGCCCATTACACCTTCCAATAGGCCCTTTCCCGGGTGGCAGCCAATGGTATAGATCAGATCCCGTTTGATTATGAAAAGCTCACGGCACAAACCCGGTCGCAGCAAGGCACACACACAGCACTGAACTTTTAAAAGTCATACGAAATCTGCTCTTATCGCCGAGAAATGAACGTACCAAGAAACAACTAAATCACAGGTAATGTATTGTGTATACTCTTTGACTGCCTACAGTCGAGGCTAATAAGGCTGAATGTAACAGTGGATTTGAAACTGGTAAATCTTTTGAGCGAATCTTTGTCAGCAATGCAACAGTTGGAAATCATCTTCTCAAAGCTTGCTCTACACAAACACACGCGCGCTCAAAGTGATTCTAGAACTGCATAGCAGCTGACGAAGGCATACATTCTTAATATTCTATACATTCCAACCATGTATCAACCGTTAGCGCGCGCGCATCCCCAATTTGGCGGTTATATTGCGAGTGAATGAATGGCGTGTACATTTCACACATTCAATGACCTGTTCAATGGTCAAGTCTAGTGCGCGACTTTGAGGAAAGTTTATTTGTGAAGTGGATGAATGCGGCGAATCCTATTCACTTGGAATCCTGAGTTTTTGTGATCTATAATACAGCATCTATAATGTGATCGTTAGGGTTTACTGTACAGCGTTTGTGTTTAGTCGTTTTTTCAGTAACTATCAAAATGATATGTGGTTAGTGGTCGACGAACCATAAACATGTAGGTCGTAAGAAGTACATGCTTATTTACCTTTGAGTTTTATTGAATATTTATCAAATTCTGCTTATCTTGGTGTCACTTCTTAGAAATGGTTTAATTATATAAATAGCCAGCGCCTCCACAGGCAGCCCAACTACTCCTTTCGAGGATTTTTTTATTTTTCAATAAAGATTCAATGGAAAAAAATGCGCGCGACTATTTTGGTTTCTTCGTTTGGCGCGCGCTTGTAGTCTTTGGGTTTCCTGTGGCGCGCTTGTACGTAGATTATGGGGTTCCTGTGGTCAATCCCGCGGGATAGAAGTATATATATTGACAAGGTATGAAACACGGTCACGTGATAAATCACAATTTCGCTATTATCTCATCACCTAAAAGACGAATTAATGATTTTTCTACGAATATGTAAACAAATCATCTATCTCCAGATAACTTACCAGTTTGGGTCTTCAATCTTTATTATATGACGAGAATTTCCTCTTGGACGCTCAAACTCGCGATGGATCGATGTGTGCCCCAGGTAGCTGGGACACTTTTTCGTGAAGCGCTCGGGATTTTTCATTCGTTTGACATTCGTAGAGGTTTCGAGGAAGTCGTGAACTGTCGTGAATGCACGAATTTTTCCGAAATCTTGGCGAATTTTCGGAATATTTTTACCTAAAACTAAATACTTCGTCCGTCGTAAAAGCTTTTTTTAAGGGATTTTCTTACACATAAATGGCCGAAATTACTTTAAACACCGAGCAAAGGAAAGTGGTTGACCGTGTAATGTGTGAACACAATGTTTTTATCAGTGGTAAAGCTGGTAGTACGGGGAAAACAATGTAGTTTGCAAGGTAATGAAACGATCGAGTTTGTCGTCAATAACATGTTTGTTGGCCGGTTCTTGTTGGGAAATCCCCGATGATTTTGGTCGTAATAATGAAGGATTTATTGACTAACAAACAAATCTAGACATCCTTTAACTTCAAGCAGATGATATTTACTCACTACTGACATCGACATTATGTGGCTGGTTTGAGTTGAGGATTGCTTGGCAATTTTTCAATCAAGTAAAATTCACGGCTAAATTCGGACGAACAGAAATCGCCATGATAGTCAGGTAATCCTGCTTTGAACAAAAATGCATTGATGAATACTTAAGATATTGACTATAGTTATATCGTAAAGCATCTGTTTTTGCAAGCTTATTTATTCAAGTGAATAATTTGTGTGCTAAACTTTGTCCGTTGGATGCCTTGTCATTCTATTCGGCATTGTTTAGAAATGTGAAATTGAACTTCACTTTCTTCACTGAACAGATATCTTACTTTATCCTTTGACATCAATAACCTAATTAGGCTGCTTTTTTGTACTCTTTTTAATTCAAAAACAAAACTGTCAAATATAAACTTTTTTGATCTTTTTTCGCTCTTATTCAACAATAAAAGTGACTTTTAGAACTACCTGTTCTGTTTATGTGATGCATTGTTGTGTTGAGTGTTTTTGTTGTTTTTGCTTTGTTTATATCAGCTTTTTAACAAAAAGAAAATATTTACTCGACATTTTGAACGCCATTTTTAAAAAGTGAACAGGGAGCAAACACAACTTTTTCGCTGTTCCTCCGTCTATTTGTTTTGTTTTGTTTTGTGTTTTGTTGTAAAGACGTCATTCTATTTAATTTCGGAGACTGTTCGACCTACTCTACGAATGTCAAACGAATGAAAAATCCCGAGCGCTTCACGAAAAAGTGTCCCAGCTACCTGGGGCACACATCGATCCATCACGTGACCCGTGTTTCATGCCTTGTCACAATATACAAGGTACCTGACCCTGCTGACCATCCATCCCGCGGGATTGACCACAGGAACCCCATAATCTACAAGCGCGCCACAGGAAACCCAAAGACTACAAGCGCGCGCCAAACGAAGAAACCAAAATAGTCGCGCGCATTTTTTTCCATTGAATCTTTATTGAAAAATAAAAAAATCCTCGAAAGGAGTAGTTGGGCTGCCTGTGGCGCCTCACGCGCTCTCGCTACAAACATCACTAAACAAATTTTATAATTTCTCCCCCACTAGTAAATATGGCTTAAAACTAGCTAAAAATCATCCAAAAAGTATTTAAATACATCACAACAACTACAGACAAAGTTTAGTAACATTTTATTGAAAAAAAAAAAAAAAATGAAAAAAAAAATCCACTGAATACAAGTGATTTGCTTGGGCTGCCTGTGATATCACAAGCAAAGATACTTAAATCAGTACAAATTGAACGACGAAAATTAGTGCCTCGCGCGTAAACATGGTAAAGAAAGAAATAGCGCACATAGAGAGCTCCTTGAACAATGACGCTGTTTTAGTTTTTTTCAGTTGAAATAAACATCTTGTCTGGAGTTGTAAAACACTCAAGCTCCTTCTTTTCTATTTCCTCTGTTTTGAAAACGTTTAATTTTAAAAATTCAAATTTAGTTATGGGTTCCCTGTGTATGTTATTGAAAGTATTAACAACGGGCTTCCTGTGTTAGTCAGCGGACTTCTTTCAAAGTGCACGAGCGACGAAATTTCCCGCCAAAAATAAAAATAACACAAAGTTTTGGTCAGCAATCGTCAATTTCTCCATATCTACTTTGGATTTTTCTTGAAAAGAAATATCAAACCAATGAAGGTATCTATCTGATCGTACAGCCTAAAGATTCAACATGGTTTTGATGAACACAGGCAAGCGAAAGGACGACGATGGAGCCAAGAGTAGCAACTGGGACAACAGTAAATATCAGAGGTAATGTATGGCAAGACATTACTCGATCGATTTGTAATACTTTTGAATAATTTGCTCAAAACTTTATCACCACTAACCTTAAGTTTAATTATAGTATGGAGATACATTCAAATGTTGACACGATTATTAACTTTGGATTGAAGATTTATAATAATAAAGTTTTAATAATGAAAGTATTTGATAACATGCATGCATTTCGAAGTTGTGATTTGCATTTCGTTCACTTGTAATAAAACTTACATTAATATTATATAGATTTGTACGAACAAATATTCAAACATTGCTTATTGGTATTTTATCGTAATATTTTTCAAAGATCTTTGTATTCATCTGTTTATCAAGCATAATTTGTAGTCCTTGTGATAGTTGTAGTTGTTTATTATAATTGTACATCTATTAATTATAGTTTTGTACATTGTGAGCTTTGGAATTACGTAGTTGAAGTAGTCAGTACCACTACAAATTTATATACAGCTACATATATACATCTATGCTTTTTTCGTTAAATGTATTTATATGGTAAATTTCAACAAGAAGTGGATTTTATAGATAAGGTTTGTATAGTCATGGTCTTAACATCTTGAGCTAAAAATTTAGTGGCCAAAAGATATTAAAACAATGGATTGATGGAGTTAACAATTCTTATTCCCAGAGGTGTTGAATTGGGTGTTAAAATACATTATACATAGTAACATGTTAGCAGATTAAAAAAAAACTTAAATAGTGTTTACAAAAACAGGGTTAAATTAAGATAACTTTTCAATTATTTCTGTTGTCAATGAACATGGACCTATTTAGGGCTAAAACTCTTTGTTATTATATTCCATAGGCCTGATGATGGCCAGTCAGTGGAGGCCAGAGTTCTTCGTATACAAACACAAGATGCTATGGACAATAAATATGGTTTTGAAAGACATAAAGATAGCACTGAAAGACTAGGATGGCTAATCAACATGCACCCAGTGAGTCTTAAAGTAGATGTTGCTAGCTGCTATTTCATTGATACATATTGTGTTTAGATGTCATTAATAGCACAGTTGTTACCATAAACTCATAAGGGGATTGAATTACATTATATTAAATTACAACGTGCAACCACCATACATTTCTTTTGATCTATGAGCTCCAAAATATTCAAAAGTTTTGGTTGAATTTTTTCTCATACAGCCAATGATGTACGTATTCAAGTCTGCTTGCTTTAGAACTCTTAAAATAATATTAAGAATATAATATCAAGCCTCCTGTTCCAACATTTGGTGTATCTCTCTGAATGCCAATTTTTTTGTTATATTATTACAATAATGATATAGTTAATTTATTTAAGAAATGAAATACGTCTTCTGTGTTTTCACACACTTATGAAAACCGAGGTGCGTTTGGGAAAATTGCACAATCATGTAAAAATGGTGTGAGTGTATTTCATGCTCTCATGAAACACAGTTTTTTTGACCATGTACTATCACAATTATTTGATAATATTGCTTCCCACCAGACTGAGGTACTTGATGATGACAAGAAACTTATCAGTGCTGTGGATTTATATTTCATCCAAGATGATGGTGATAGATTTAGGGTAGGTATTCCTATTTATTGACTTGGGGGGAAGTGTTGTACATTTGTAACTTTAAAATATTAAATACAGTCGAAGCTCCATTAGCAGACGCTCCACTAAGCGGACAGTTCTAGTTACGGACAGCTTTCCAAAACCCCGTTTTTTCTTCCATACAAACACTGTATTCACACTTTCCATTTAGCGGACATTCTCTTAAGCGGACGCAGACACCTTAAGCGAATCCCAATTGACCTTTTCTATTGTTTTCAATCTCCCTTAAGCGGACACTCGAAATAGAAATATAGAATAAAGTTAATTCAGCAACGAAATATTTTTAAGTTTTCACATAATGCCTCACATAGTCGTTCTAAAGCTGAAAACGATATGATACGAATTTTCTTATTGATGCAAAAAGACGTTTCCATTGGTTTCCATTGAGTATGATTTCTTATCTCGTGTTAGACTTGTGTTACACTAGACCATAATTATCTAATAGAACAGTTGTTAAAATGTTGATTATTTGAATAACTCGCTTAATCATTGAGCCAGACTATTCTTTGTCTTTAATTGCTATTATTGATCTTTAGAAATGCTTTTGTAAGCGCAAAACGAGACTATTTTACGTTATTTACCCGTTTTAAGAACCCTTCCTATTAGGCGGACAGCTCTACTTACGGACACTTTTTCGTTTCCCAAGGGTGTCCGCTTAATGGAGCTTCGACTGTACATTAAAACATATTAAAATATATTTTTTTTCAGGTTGCTCTTCCATTCAAGCCGTATTTCTATATTCTTGCGAAGAAGGTACACTTAAAGTTTAAGGGAAATATGTTTTACTTGAAATCTTATACACCTAATTCAAAAAAGGGTGTCAGGGCAAATGGTGATTGTACGACCGAAAGGAACTATGGGTAATGCAAATTCCCTCTTATTCGTTTCTAAATTACCCAAACAATGCCTCCACTGTTCAGCCAAACCTTCAAGACACCCATCTAAGGTCATCACTGAACGGTGTTTGGGTAATTTAGAATGAAATAAGAAGAAATTGGTATTACCCACAGTTCCTTTCGGTCGTGCAATCGCTGTTTGCCCCGTCAACCATTTTTGAATTAGGTGTATGTTAATTTGTAAGTTTGTTGAAACTTTTTTTTATATTTAAATAAGCTAATACACTGAATGATTATTTAGAACTGATGTTGTATATCAATCTCTTGTTACTGTGGAGAATATGATAAAAAGAGTATCCACAAAACACATAAGTCAAAAATCCTCTCTTATGCAGTATTCAGGTCTTTTTGTGTCAAGCACAACCGCACTAGTCTTTATTCACAGATACTAGTGACTAAAGTAGTTTTGGCTGCATTGATTTTTAATATATACGATAGGCAATAGAATCAAATTTGTGACACAATAAAAAATTATGCTGAACTTTCTGAAATTTTGAGCTGTAGTCCTTCATCAGAGCAAAAGCTTTACTCATGTGTTTATGATGTATTTCCAGGACACAGATAGAGAAGTAGCCACCTACCTCAACAGAAAACATGGAGGTCTAATAGCAAAGATTGAGAATGTCCAGAAGGAAGATCTGGATTTGGTAAGTTCAGGAAGAATTGTTAATGTCCATCTTACATAAAGCCAGAAGTGAAAGCAGATTTAGACCATCAGATTGAGAACAGAGCCGTGGCTTTTCTCCTCATTTTGATATTTTCCCCAATGTAAATAATGGCAGTCATGAATTGGGGAGGAATTATACCACGTACGACAGTACCCCTTTCTCAGATAAAAAGGCAAATTGACATTACTTTTACCCTAAAAATCTGTTTTAACTGAAAGCCACAACTTGAATCCCTTGTTTAAAATCATTTGAATATAACTATAATAGCAGCAATATCAGCTATTTGTTTCCAATATCCCTTGGAATTTATCCTTGTTATTTTTAATTTACAGCAAAACCATCTTGTTGGACTGAAAAGAAACTACATCAAGCTTTCATTCAATAATGTCAACGATCTTATGAAGATTAAACGGTTTGTAAAGAAACATTAAAATGTCCAGTTTTACTTTGTACTGCTCTTAGCACATATAAACTAGGCAATGTGTACATGAGCATCATTTTCTAGAACAAAGCATGATGGGAACCTATGTCCCTTGCACTATTCTATGACAGCTTTTTTTTAAGAACCCACAAATAATTGTACCATTCCATGGATTTTATTGCTTGATAAAAATGCTTGCAGCTATTTTGAAGAATGCACAATAATCAACTTATTTAGCATAGCATAAAATAGTAAAAGCCAGGACTGTTTTTATCATAGTTTGTTTTTGAAAGTGTCGCTTGTGCACATTGCTTAGCAATTCCTTTTTTTGCAATTCCTTCTTGGTAAAGATGTTGACTGAAGAAATAGCAAACAAGGCAGGGTGCTCTATCTAGTCATAGAGGACAAAGGAATTTTAAGAAGACGAAAAAATTGCTAGGTGTTGCATGTCGCGTACGAACTAGATAGAGCACTGCTGTCAAGTTTTCTACTTCATTTATAAAATATTTAGTACATGTAGATAAAATCAAACAAATGGATGTTCCAATCTCTGTTGAGTTTTAGAGAACGCTTCTCAGCCAATCAGAGCTCATGATTTATATCAAATATTGTATAAAGTATTATACAAATGTGCTTAAATCATGCTTCATTCTTTCTTTGCCGCAGTGAGATAATGCCAGCTGTCCGTAAGAACAAAGAACAAGAGAAAGCCAATGCGACATACAATATCATGTCGGCCATGAACAATGTTGATTCTGATTCTAATATGAAAATATCTGACCAAAAAGAAAATATTATTGATATCAGGTGGGTGTTTATGTTCTCTTCAGGCTTGTTGGTGAATTTGGTTCAGTATGCTGTATTGCACATGTGACAGTACTTTCATCTTGATATGTGAATAAGCTAAAAAAAACATGTAGTCCTTGCTCACCACTAGGGTTCACCAGTAGGTCAGTGGTTAGATCACCTGACCAATAACAATGCTCACACAATCCACTTAGACCAGGCTACGCTGTAATTACCATCTGGTACTTGCTCACCGCTAGGGTTTACCAGTTGGTCAGTGGTTAGAGCATCTGACTAGTAACATTGTTCACCCAATCCACAGGCTAAATACCATCTGGTCCTTGCTCACCACTAGGGCTCATCAGTTGGTCAGTTGTTAGAGCATCTGACCAATTACAATGCTCACACAATCCACTTAGACCAAGCTAAATACCATCTAGTCCTTGCTCACCACTAGGTTTGTAAGTTCAGTGGTTAAAGCACCTGGCTAGCAACATTGTTCACACAATCCACAGGCTAAATACCATCTGGTCCTTGCTCACCACTAGGGTTCACCAGTAGGTCAGTGGTTAGAGCATCTGACCAATTACAATGCTCACACAATCCACTTAGACCAGGCTAAATACCATCTAGTCCTTGCTCACCACTAGGTTTGTAAGTTCAGTGGTTAGAGCACCTGACTAGCAACAGTGTTCACACAATCCACAGGCTAAATACCATCTGGTACCTACCATCTGGTGCACGTTGATCACCACTAGGTTTCACCAGTAGGCTAGGGTGTCAGATCAGTAATCAGAACTTGAATGCTTGTTTTCACTTGTCAACGCTTTACTAATGTTTTGGTATTGTTTTCAGGGAGTATGATGTCCCCTACCATGTAAGAGTTGCTATTGACCAGCAAATCCTTGTGGTAAGTTGATTTATCCCACATCATATAAAATACAGCCTATCAGAATGCTTGTAAGATGTTGTGTATTAGGGGGCATTTAACCACGGGGGGGATACTCCCTTAGAAAATGGATAGGGGTGCTCGACGGACCTTTTAGGGTCGAAAATAAGACCCTCGCGTACCTTTTAGGGTCTCGAACTGGCACCCTGCCTTTTAGGGCTAGTTTTCGAACTTAAGATTATACATATTGAAATTTTTTTTAATGTGGTCGTACCTTTTAGGGTCTGAAATCGTCTGAAATCAGTATCTGAGTTAATTTATGCGTACCTTTTAGGGTCATTTTCAAAACCGTCTGTCGAGCACCCCTATCCATTTTCTAAGGGAGTACTTTATTTTTTTTATGATGTGGGATAAAATAGTTGTACAATGTTTTCTTGTGACATACAGTGAATATCCCACTCGTCACTTGTATTTTCTTTGCTCTGTTTTGTCTTAAAAACCAACATGTTAGTCAATAGAGGCTTGCATGCTTGTTTTACATGATTATTTTATGAATCATTTCAGGGACATTGGTATGACGTTAAAGTAAGAGGAGGACTTTATCCTGAAATCAAAAGAAGAGATGATCTCCTTGACAGACCTGTAAGGAACATGTTATGCATTCATTTGTGTTTTCATTCCAGCCCTCCACTTTCCCCCTCCCCCCTCCCCCACACTATTCACTTACAGTTTTCTCCCATTTTTCTTTGCTACTTTTGTGTCTCTGTTTCTTTCGACTTTTTCCCTTTCAAACCATTTTCTTTCTTTTCAAAGGTTTTATTACAGTACTTCACCATAAATTTGCTTTTCTTTGTACTTGTCCTTTCTTTTATAAATATATATTATTTCCTTCTTTTTTCATCAATTCTATTTGTGTTTCCTTATATCCTCTAACCTTATCTTTTCTTTTTTCACACTGTTTCCCTTCCTATCTTTTTTTTTTCGTCTTTCATTTTCTTTCACATCCCTTTTCTTTTTCATTTCTTCAAAATTAATACAAATCATTGTTTTCACCTGCATTATTTGTAAATTGTTTGGTTAGGATCCTGTTGTACTTGCATACGACATTGAAACTACCAAACTGCCACTAAAGTTTCCTGATTCTGCAACTGACTGCATCATGATGATATCATATATGATAGATGGACAGGTGAGAATGAACAAGCATTAACTGATATTGGATATATTATACTTGATTTGTCAAAGGAATCAGATTGGGACTCATCAGTAAACAATTGATATATTTTTTTAAATGACTAAAAGTTAAAAAAGTAAAGAACTGTATTTTACGTTGAAAGTCCCTTTAGCTGAAGCTTCAATCATGTGCAAAATTGTTGGGAAATATTTTTCATGTTAAAACCATATAATGTCCCAAGGTATTTTGCACATGATTGTAGTCTTCCAGAGAGCCAACGGTGAGCTCATTTTACTTCCCTCTCTCCATCAGTGCTCCATTTGACGGTATTTAAAGCTATTTAAAGCTACACAGAAAGAAGAGAAGTCGAAACAAGGATGCAAGGCCACTGGGAATTGAACTAGGGACCTCCTGCACCGAAAGCTGCACACTAGCCAACTGTGCCATCCTTGATCCTAAAGCATCCCTAAGCATTGTGCACAGAGAATAAATAAATGGTGCTTGTGAACATCACCTAGTTTTCACCTTGTAGTAGATTTATTTTGTATATATTTATATGTTTTACTGTACTAAGCTGTCTTTTGTTTGTAGGGTTTTCTGATCATAAATAGAGAGATTGTTTCAGAGGATATAGAAGACTTTGAGTATACCCCTAAACCAGAATATGAAGGGCTGTTTACAGTTATTAATGAACCCGACGAGGTAAGGATGACTTAAATTAATCAAGGTGCCACTACACAAGGGTTTCTACTTTGAAATAATATAAGCTTGGGCCAGTATTAAAGAAATAGAAAACAGGTGCGCATGCTGTGTGCAGTTATGAAGCATGTAGGGATTGGCAGAACATGAGAGAAGTGTGAAGCAGTTGTTAGTGTTGGGCTTCCTGTGTCCCTCCCCACTACATAGGAAGCCCGACACTAATAACGGCTGTGAGGGAGACTATGTGAAGACAAGCATGCCATGCTTCTCAGCACTTCTCTTACAATCCCCGAGTGCTTTATAACTGCATACAACAAGTTTTCTATTTATCTGAAAGCAGGTTTTCTATTTATCTGATAAAATACAAACTGGCATATTTGATCAACATGCAAATACGCATGCTGTGTGCTCTCATAAAGTATGTACCTCAACCAATCAGAATGTGTGGATTCTAATAGTTATTTTATAATGATGAAGAATAGCTGCTACCACAGTTGTATGCATGACATGGCTATTTTCAAACAATGGATTCAAGTCGTTACTCTCAGGCAAAAACAAAAACTGGCCATTCAACAAATATGATTATTTGTAATGTTTTTTTTTTTGTGTTGGGTAATCATTATTTGATCTTAATTTTCAGATCTCTCTTATACAAAAGTTTTTTGAGCACATTCTGGAAGTAAAACCTAACATATTTGTCACTTACAATGGTGATTGTTTTGATTGGTAAGACATTAAATGGTAACATTTTGTATTATAGTGTGCATGACAATATTTGTACTTAATGTCATTACTAAAAGTGAGTTCTTTGCAAAAAATAATGTTCTGCTAAGCCAATGAAGAATTGAGTTGTGGCCTGGGTCAAGTTAAGTTCTGCAAAGGATGTTTGGATCATTACATGGGACAGCAACAGGATTGTTGCTTTCAAGTTTTGAATCTGGGAGGAAGATAGCTGTCTCTCTTTACCCAACCTGACAGCCTTAACCTAACTAAACTAGACCCAGACCCCATCTCGTTTCTGCGTTGATGAATTGCAGACAGCATTCAATATTCATTATCGGATCTTTTGATTAAACATGTTTTTCTTTTCTTTCCTTTTTTTGTTTTGTTTTATTTTCTAAACTTTTCTTTTCTTTTAGGCCATTTGTCGAGGCACGTGCTACTCATCATGGCATTGACATGTTGGATGAAATAGGTATAATATACTGTGCTAATAGAGAATGCATATATGTACTTATTATATCCACACTCACTAGATATGAGCAATCTCACGCTCTGATTGGCTCCCTACTACTAGGCTATCACCTCATATACCGTGGGTAGAAGAAAACAAACAAAATGGCGGAGCGTTTTGTCAAACTGAGCGAAGAAGAGGGCGAGAGGTGTAATTGTTTTAGTATAAACCAACTAGTAGGTCAAACTTTGCCATATTATGAAAGAAAAATAACATTTCAATCGTTTTATTTTGACAAAATGACAGATAATCGAAAGTGAAAATACCGAGCGCGCGCTCAATGACATGTGACGGCAAATCAAAATGTATTCAAAACACATTGAAATTCTCCACTCTTTTTGTCATTTTCTCCCTCAATACTTTTTTTAACGGCTAAAAATAGCATATTTTAGTGTTAAAACTACTATATATTTTAGAACGACAGAGGAATTAAGAAAAGTTCAAGAACAGTTTTTTAATCTGGCTTTCTCAATCAAACTGAAGAATCGTGTGATGGCGTCAGTAGCGCGCGCTGTTCAAGTCAAAATTCATTCACAAAATGTTCTAGTTTTTCTAGTTTTAGTAATTTGTTGTTACTATTATTTCCTTTTAAGTTTGACCTATAAAGTTGTGGATATAATAAAATAGTATTATACCACTCAAACTCGTCGCACATGAGCTGTGTACGACTCAATTTCGTGGAATAACTGTTAAATATAAATGAGGTGGGGGATATTTTTCTGACAATAATTACTTATTAAGTAGTGAGGGCAATTCAGGATAGGGTATGGTTCCTGCCAATGATATCTAACATACTGGACACCCACCTACTGGTAAAGTGAGGGGGGCAATGACCATGCATGATGATTGCTCTAGTAGTGAGGGCAATTCAGGATAGGGTATGGTTCCTGCCAATGATATCTAACATACTGGACACCCACCTACTGGTAAAGTGAGGGGGGCAATGACCATGCATGATGATTGCTCTAGTAGTGAGGGCAATTCAGGATAGGGTATGGTTCCTGCCAATGATATCTAACATACTGGACACCCACCTACTGGTAAAGTGAGGGGGGCAATGACCATGCATGATGATTGCTCTAGTAGTGAGGGCAATTCAGGATAGGGTATGGTTCCTGCCAATGATATCTAACATACTGGACACCCACCTACTGGTAAAGTGAGGGGGGCAATGACCATGCATGATGATTGCTCTAGTAGTGAGGGCAATTCAGGATAGGGTATGGTTCCTGCCAATGATATCTAACATACTGGACACCCACCTACTGGTAAAGTGAGGGGGGCAATGACCATGCATGATGATTGCTCTAGTAGTGAGGGCAATTCAGGATAGGGTATGGTTCCTGCCAATGATATCTAACATACTGGACACCCACCTACTGGTAAAGTGAGGGGGGCAATGACCATGCATGATGATTGCTCTAGTAGTAAGGGAAATGTAGGATAGGGTGTGTGTCCTACCTATGATATCTAACATACTGGACACCCACCTACTGGAAAGGTGAAGGGAAATGACCATGCATGATGATTGTTTATTTATTTATTTATTTATTTAAAGATTTGTACATTTAATACAATGTACAGTACATTTAATACAATGTACAGGTGATACGAATAATAGGACATAGGTCCCCTACAAGATTCGACCACCTGTCCAACCCCATAAAATAACCAAGATCCTACTAAATACCCTTCCCCGAATCGTTCCCAATTATTGAATAGAAAAAAAGAAGGTAGAAAATTAGTAGTAAGGGAAAAGGAGGATATACAATTTGTATTAGGTACCCAACCTACTGATAAAGTAATGGAAATGATGTGCATTTATTCTTCCATTTTGTCCATTTGACCAATGGCTACAGTGGCGGATCAAGATAGTGGGTGCACGGGGTGCGCACCCCTCCCTGAGATGACCATGTACCCTTACTTTCCCCCTATTTTGTGCCTCTTGTGACCATTTTGTGGAGTACACCTCCTCCTCAGGTGACCTGCACCCTCCCTGAAGAAAATCCTGGATCAGCCCTTGGGTTAATTCAACCCAAGTTAATTCACCCAAAATCCTTTTTACAGTTCCATAATTCAGTGACCACAAATAATAATTCCAAATTGAGGTTGGAGTTGCCACACATAGCAAAACTATAATTTATCATGGGCAGCAACTCCAACCTTGACTTGGAACTATCAACTGTGGGCACTGAACTGAATTTTAAATTATTTATTGTTCAGTTAGTGAATCAATAAAATTATCAATCTTTTGTTCAGGCTTCAGTAAAGACATAATGGGTGAATACAAATGCAGACCTTCAATACACATGGATGCATACAGGTACTTACATACTTTGTACATGCTATCAAAACATACTTGAGTGTCACTACCTTGATAATGGCAGAATTGGTAGAGACTGCTTAATTGGCATCTTTGTTAAAAAGTCTTTAAAGACATGCAGATTGAACATGATTAGATTGTGAACTACCTGTACCTGCATATGAGATAATTATTTACTATTTTCTAGTTCTTTTTGAACATTATGTTTGTGAAAATTGGTGTGTATGAAATATTTGAACAATCAAGACTTTGAACAGTATGACAAAGAGTTCCTTAATTTGTCTCTGTTTTAGATGGGTAAAGAGAGACAGTTATCTTCCTGTCGGAAGTCAAAACTTGAAAGCAACAACCAAGGTTAGTATTGTACAAGGTGTCCTGTCCACCCCTTGTATACATTTGACCAGAGAGAATTTTGAACTTTTTATTTATTGCGACCACAATAATATGTATACACAGCGAAAGCTACAGTCCACACCCTGAAGCCTGCAAAGGATGTCTGTACTAATATGAACATAACCACATATGAACTTTTTAAAACCACTTAAAGAAAATGGTTATGAACATATAACACAAACATCCAACATGCTGTGAATAAATCAAAAACAAAAGAAGAAATACAGATATCCTTTAAAGGCTTCAGAGTTTTTGCTGTATAGCTTTGTTACAACAATGATTTTTAAAATAAATAAATAAAAAATTAAATTTTAAATAGAAGTGACTTTGGTATTTAAAATATGTAAGAAAACCAAAGTAGTGTGAACTGTTTAAACTTGTGCCTGGATGCCAGTTCAATTCACTTCTGTTTACCAACTGACTCTCATTTGTGCTGTTGTTCTTGTAGGCAAAGCTGAGATATGATCCAATAGAGTTAGACCCTGAGGAGATGTGTCGAATGGCTAGTGAACAGCCTCAGGTAAATAACAATATCATATTCATAAAATTCCTGTTTATTTGGATGGATTGATGTGTGTTTTTCCATTATGGGTAGTCCTCTCCTCAGGCACACTCACCCACTTTCTTAAACAGGAAGCCCATGACAGTGATACTAGAAAACAGCAGTCATGGGTAGCCCTCTCCTCAGGCACCCTCTTTCACTTTCTTAAACAGGAAGCCCATGACAGTGATACTAGAAAACAGCAGTCATGGGTAGCCCTCTCCTCAGGCACCCTCTTCCACTTTCTTAAACAGGAAGCCCATGAGAGTGTTACATGCAGAGGAGCTTACCGTTGTGGAAAATGTTTTGGATATTTGTTCTTTTGAAAGTCTTTTGCATTAAAATGCCTGTTTCAATTGTAACATTTTACCATTGGTTATTTTTTGTAGGAGCTTGCAAGTTATTCAGTGTCTGATGCTGTGGCTACATACTATCTGTACATGAAATATGTCCACCCATTTATCTTTGCTCTTTGTACTATCATTCCTTTGGAACCCGATGAGGTTAGTCATTCTTATATTATATTATTCTTATTATATTCATCCATTCTTTCCCACTCTTCTCATCTTTATTATTCCACTGGTACTCCTCCTCCTGTTATCATCATTAGAGCGGTTTTCGTATGACTGTGAAACGGACGTGCAGTGCCGTCACTGTGACACTGCCGTGGGTTCTATAAAAACGTTCGAATTTTCTGCCGTATCCGTGCTGTACTGTGACCTTGCCTTTTTCACAGTCATACGAAAACCGCTCTATCATCTCACCACCATCTTCGTTATCATCATCATCATCATCACCTTCATAATCATCATGATTTTAATCATGATCAGTTTTTCATTCAACATTATCATTTATCATCTGACATGCTAAATCACTATCATCATCATGAAATCATAATAAGTGTCTTCATTCTCATTAATATCATCATAAACTATAACCATCTATGATACTTTTCAAATATTTCTTCTTTCTTCCCTTTGGTTCTCCCATTACTCAATTAAATGATTTTTCTTATCTCAGGTGCTTAGAAAAGGTTCAGGAACTCTGTGCGAGGCTTTGTTGATGGTACAGGCTTTCCATGTTAATATCATATTCCCAAACAAACAAGAGCAGGTAAACAACTTCAGTTGATAATTCTAGTAAAAAGGAACATATCAGTGGCACATGCAAATGTTTTTTGGGCTTCTTCATTGCCCTAAATGATAGCTAGAGAAGGATTTCATGGCAGCAATGTTTGTGGGCAAGTACAAAAGAAAGTTTGTAAATGACAAAGGATTTCCGTTCCCTTGAGAGGAAAGCTCCTGCTGTCATGAAATCCCTCTCTCAATAGATGCAATTTAATTGCTCCATTGTTTTCTCAGTAAGGTTTAACAATATTTTAGAAATGAGTGCAGAGCTGCCAAATTGTTTTAGCTGGTCTACCATTGTGATTCTTTTCTGTCATTCTGATTCATAGGTATTCAACAAGCTCACTAATGATGGTCATGTACTGGATTCAGAAACATATGTTGGTGGTCATGTGGAGGCTATTGAGTCAGGAGTCTTCAGGAGTGATATTCCATGTAGATTTAGACTGGTAGGTTTATCTATTTTAGATATTTTCCACACTTCCATACATTTTTTCATTCTATTAATTTTGCTTCATGTATTCATTTATTTGTATTTATTTAATTAAAAGCTGGAGAAATAATCTGGAGAAATAACCAGTACTTGAACGCATATTCACTGCAGTTTCTCATGTATTGTGTGTGTGTATTTTACACTGAAACTTTGCACTTTTACTAATGTCAAGATGCCCTTTCCATTTCCGAGGCTCGTTTTTACACAGCTATTGAAGATTTAGGATTTAGTGCAAGTCGCCTATTCAACTATCAACTTGTGAATTCATATTTACGTGATGGTGTTCCTTTTTTCCAGGTTCCTGAAGCATTCCAGAAGTTGATTGATAATGTAGAAAAAACCATGAAACACACTATTGAAGAAGAAGAGAGCGTTCCAATGGATACTGTGGTTAACTTTGATGAGGTATCATGAGCTGGAACTATTAATTTCAATGTTTTATTCAAACCAAACAGAACTATAAACATTTTTAAAATACTTGCAAAACAGATAGATAGGGGAAATGCCTATAGTATAAGTGTTGTAGTATACAATTCTATAGTTAAATTTATTATTATTATTATTAAAACTATAATTAAAAGTTACTTTTTATATAATATTAATGCAGTTGCATTTATTGCTTAGTACAGATATTAATACATATCTAGATTTCCCTCTGTAGCCAAATGAACCCAACATAAATGGCTTCATAGCAAAATACAAGTTTCCCAGCAATTTTGAATAAGGTATTAGCTCTCTGTATCTAGCCTGCGTCACATCCATCCTTTTTCTTGGTTAAGTTTAGACTTAATTGAGACTTAATCTATGATATGCTTTATGCCATACATTGTATCAATGATTGTTTTATTGCTGTAGATATGTGAAGATATCAAATCTAAGCTAGCAGCTTTACGTGATACGCCAGCTCGTCTTGAGAACCCTATGATATATCATCTTGATGTTGGTGCTATGTATCCTAATATCATTCTCACAAATAGATTGCAGGTAATATATGCACCTTTTGTTTGTTATGTTTCTTGTTCTTCTTTATCTACATGTCATCAATGTCATCATCATGATCATAATTAAAGTAAAGTAAAGTAAGTTACCTTATTTAACGTTGGTAACCCGTGACAAGCATTGCATGACTGATAAACTTGAGGCCGATGGTGCTCATTTTACTCCCCTCTCTCCATCAGTGCCCCGTTTTACGGGTATTTAAAGCTACTTAAAGCTACACAGAAAGGAGAGAAGTCAATACAAGGATGTGAATGATGCGATACAAGGAATGGTCACTGGGAATCGAACTCAGGACCTCTCGCACAGAATGCCGCACACTAACCAACTGTGCCATCCTTGCTCCTGATAATTGTCGTCATCATCATCATCATCATCATCATCATCATCATCATCATCATCATCATCATCATCATCATCATCATCATCATCATCATCATCATCATCATTGTTATCATTATAATAATTGACAGCATCATTATTGAGGAGGGAAAGAGGTACTTAGCCAGCCTTGCTCTCATTGCATTACCCCTCCCCATCTCCCAGAGCCAGGTATACAGTTTGAAGTGAGCCGTTTTTTAAACCACTATGATACCTATGTTCTGATTGTATTTGTAATGTCTGTACAGCCTTCAGCAATGGTTGATGAAGAAACCTGTGCATCTTGTGACTTCAACAAACCCGATGCAACATGCCAAAGAAGTATGGGATGGATGTGGAGAGGAGAATACAGTAAGTAGAATGTTTAACTATCTGTCTTTTGTAGTCAGTCTTTATAACAATTTATCAACACTTCCATCGTTCTTATTATCATTGATCATTGTTGTCTTCATCTTCCTCATTCTCTTTAGCCTCCTCCTCCATCTTCCTCCTCCTCCTCCTCCTCCTCCTCCTCATCTTTCTTTTTCACATTAATATCATCATCGTCCAAATCATCGTATATTTATCCTTCCTTTCCTCCTTCCCGCCATCATTCTATCCAAAAAAATCCCTTTCTTTCTCATGATCATCATTCCCATCATCATCATCATCATCATCGTTATAATTTATAATAATATTTTATTTTCATTCTAGTGCCTGCGTCTCGCAACGAGTTCCAAACCATCAGACAGCAGCTAGAAGTAGAGAAAATACCAGGACTAAAACCAGGCGATCCTACTAGGACATTCCATTCACTGAATCCTGCTGACCAAGCACAACTTGAAAAGAAACGACTTGCAGGTACAGATTGACCAGCTGTCTTGAATCATTACTTTTTGATTAAAGTAACGAAAATGCCAGTAAGACTGTCCCTTTGAGTTGGTATTCAGTTGCTGTTTTCAATAACGAAATTTTGAAGGGGGTTTATTCATGTTCAACACCAAAAAGGCAAGTTGTAAAGTGCATGACATGATGATTAAGAAAAAATCTTACCCCTCAATAATGTGGAGGAAGGGGAGGGGAGGGGGGAGTGCATTGATAGGTCAACCACAGAAGCACCAAACTATGACTCCCTCCCCAACAAGGTGCCAAGGTGGATGGGGAGTAGCAGAATTTTTGCATTGTTAAAATGATTTTGTCACAGTCGTTGCAACACTTTTGTCAAAGAATGTAGATTCACAGCTACAAGTGAATTGCTTAGGATTTATAGGACTTTAATTAAGTGTTGTTATTGTTTGAACTCTAGATTACTGCCATAAAGCTTACAAAAAGGTCCGTATTACAAGACTAGAGGAAAGACATACAACAATATGCCAGCGAGAGAACTCTTTCTACGTTGATACCGTGAGAGCGTTCAGGGATAGACGTTATGAATTCAAGGGATTACTAAAGGTAAAACGTCTTCTAGATATAATTCAAGAAATAGTTTTGCTAGATATTTTTTCCAGAACGACAAATTTGTGCTGCGTAATGTAGAATGTGAAATAAATACAAGCGAAATAATTCTTACAACGTCTCTATGACTTCATCATGACTTCATATGCATAGTCATGGAAACGTTATAAAATTATTTCCCTTGTATTTACTTTAAATTGTGTAACTAGAAGTTATTTTAATATTTCATATAGAAATGGTGTCTTATTGTGTTTAATTTGATTTTCAGGTTTGGAAGCGTAAACTTGCGACTGCATCTCAAAGTGGAGATGCGGAGGAAATAAAAAGGTGGGTACCGAAATTACTAAAAGTGTTGCAATACGATACAAACAGAACCCCTTTGTGTTAGTTACGTGAAATAACTAGCTTATGTATTTCATGAGTAATGTACAATATTTGCGCCAATTCTGTATTCATCGCTCCGCGATTCGTGCAATATCGTTTTCTTGTGAAATTCAGCGTGGAATTCCCTCGTCATCCAATAGTTTTTTCTATAGAATTCACAATCTATGTCTCATCATCATTGTAATCCGCACAGCCGTTCATATTATGCTTATTACTGTATGAACCGCTATACAAGGCGCTCATTGAGTCAACATGGCTTACAATCATAAATGTTTTATCCTTGTAAGTACATGTAATATTCAGTTGGTAATATAAAGCCAGTGATTTTCATGTGGCATTGAGCTCATAAACGTTGTATTACTAGTTTGTTTTATTTTGCAGCTGTAAAGCAAAGGAAGTTCTGTATGACTCACTTCAGCTTGCTCATAAGTGTATTCTGAACTCATTCTATGGTTATGTCATGAGAAAAGGGTTTGTTTACCTTGTTATCCTTTGCTTTGATGCTTGAGGTAGAGGAGGAGGAATATGAGGAGGAGGTAGGGGAGAAGTAAGAGAAGGAATAGAGGAGGAAGAAGAGGTGAAAGAAGAGGAGGAAGAGAAGGAAGAGGAGAAAGAGAAGAAAGAGGAAGAGGAGAAAGAGGAAGAGAAAGAGGAGGAAGAGGAGGAAGAGAAGAAAGAGGAAGAGGAGAAAGAGGAAGAGAAAGAGGAGGAAGAGGAGGAAGAGGAGAAGGAGGCAGAGGAGAAAGATATCTAGGAGGAGTTTCTCTATTTAACCATCTACTAGTTTATGTGATGTGTTATTCTTTTGTTACAGTGCTCGATGGTATTCGATGGAAATGGCAGGAATTGTGTGTTACACTGGAGCAAATATCATCAAACAAGCAAGAGAGATCGTTGAACAGATAGGGTTCGTAACTTCTTCATCATCATCATGCTTTGATCTCAGCCGAAAATCCCTTCACAACAGCCCTCCACACCCCCTGTCAGCCATCGCGGCTTTCAGGTCCTGAACCCCAATTCCTGTGTCCCTTCAAATAACATAGGGGAAAGTGATAGACTTTCTAGATCTTACTGGGAGGCGCTCTTCATAATCGTTTTTTTTTTTTTTTGTAAAACCTTTCCAATTCGCATCTAGTTTTTTTCTACACTTCTCTTGAATTCATAGATCCACAATTGTTTCATGTTCACTCAAGCAAATTGTGGATCTATGAATTCCTTCGACATCCCACGTGTTAATATTATAGTATCAAACACAAAAACATATTTTATATTTGTTAAATCAAACACACCACTATACTAGTAGTGCTAATGCACCATTTATTTCTTGTATAATCACAGACGTCCCCTAGAGCTTGATACTGATGGTATTTGGTGTATCCTACCTGCAAGCTTCCCAGAGAACTACCAGGTATACAAACTGTTTCGTGAACGCAACACGAACAGAAATAACCAATAACAACAACATACATAATAACGACTACAATACAGTAAAACCCCGCGTATAAGAACCTAAAATTTTTTAATTTTAAAAGAACCTGCCAGGCTGAAATTTTCATTTGTTTTTTATTTGTATAAAAAGAGCCATGTGCAAAAGCATTGACCTGTATTTAAATAAAATAGGAAGAAAAGTGTTGTAATGATGAAGTGAGTGATGCTAATAGAGCCAAGATAGCTTGATTTCAAGTTAAGCACCATTTATATAAGAACCTGTTCAGACTGACTTTGAAAAATCTAGGTTCTTATACGGGGTGTTTTTACTTTACTGTAGCAGGTGCAAAACACAACGACATAACAGAAACGATAACAACACTGATCACATAAATAGATATTAACGTATAAATACCAGAAATAGACCTCTTTACCTTCGTATGCAAATCTGATTGCCCATTCCAGACCATGTGTCACTCCCTTGAGAATTGTTCTTTTATGATGAACGTGTTATATCATTTACATGTGAAAGAAACAATTCCTGAAACAGGACAACAAACAAGGAAGGTAAAGAGGTATATTGCTCTTCCACTGATCTACTGAAATTTACATGGCAAGCTACAATCTTGGACAAAAATTGTTGACAATTTTATTTTACAAGTCATAATTATTCCTATCAAACTGCAAAGAGATACCCTCAACCCCCCTCCCCCTTCGTCAATGTTGGTATGGTAGGGTTCGACAATCAACATTGATTTAGGGGAGAAGGGAGGTCTCGTCTGCTTTCACTCTAATCCTATAATATAAGTTGGACGTTAAAGATCCTGTTGTGCAATTCGAAAAGACAAGGGTATTGTCTCCCGGTACAACATTCAGGCCTCGGAGGCATTCACTAACAACACTCATGATTGTAAACTGCTGGTTTTTCAGCAGTCCGATAAGTCCTCCATATACATACACATTAGAAGATTGTAAAGCGCTATGAGCTATTTAGTGCTATATAGAGATTTAGTGCTATATAAATGAGGCATATTATTATTGTTAAGGGGGGAGGATTTTATAGACCAAAATAAGTTTTTCTGCAGTTTCTTAACAATAGCAAAAACAGCCGCAGATTTTTTTTATTGTTGTTTTCTAGAATCATTTTGCTTATAATGTATCTCTTTTTGTTATTGTTGCTTTGATGTCCGTCCATGCAATTCGTACTCCTCCATACTATTTATTCATTTGGTATTTCCATTGCTCTTTGCTCAGATCAAGACAACTAACCCAAAGAAAAGTAAAGTGACGGTGTCGTATCCTGGAGCGATGCTTAATATAATGGTCAAGGTACGACTAGACGTAACAATAGATGAATTTGACTTCAATATCTATATTTGCGTATTTATTTATTTACTTGCTCGTTTGTTTGATTGATTGTTTGTTTCTCTGTTTCTCTGATTGTTTGTTTGTTTGTTTGTTTGTTCATTTGTTTGTTTGTTTATTTGTTTGTTTATTTGTTTGTTTGTTTGTTTATTTATTTATTTACTTGCTCGTTTGTTTGTTTGTTTGTTTGATTGATTGTTTGTTTCTCTGATTGTTTGTTTCTCTGATTGTTTGTTTGTTTGTTTATTTGTTTGTTTATTTGTTTGTTTTGTTTGTTTGTTTATTTACTTGCTCGTTTGTTTGTTTGCTCGTTTGCTTATTTGTTTTTTCGTTTGTTTATTTACTTGCTCTTTTGTTTGTTTATTTGTTTGTTTGTTTTTTCATTTTTTTATTTGTTTGCTTGATCGTTCGAGTATTTGATTGATATTATTCCTTCTTTACAGACTCATTTCACTAATGATCAGTACCACGAGCTAAGTGATCCAGCTAATCTTACTTACGATACCAGAAGTGAGAACTCTATATTTTTTGAGGTAAAGTCTAGATTGCATTGATTTATCAGGCTTTATTATAAAATAATCATGTTGAATTGCTTGTTTTATACAGGTTGATGGTCCATACAGGGCTATGATTCTACCAGCCTCCAAAGAAGAAGGAAAGAAACTTAAGAAGAGGTAATTATATATGACAATCAAGTAAAAATATATATTAATACAGTTGTGCAATCAGAGGTATAGAGAATGGTAGTTAAATTTACACATATTTCAAAAATCGTTGTCGCAGCCGGAGCTACAGTCCACACTCTAAACTAATGTAACTTTTATTTTATTTTATTTTATTTTTTTAACTAAAAATAATTTACTTAACAACTACGAAACAACTTTAGATAAGATGTAACTTTTATTTGTTGTTTTTGTTATTGTTGTTTAACTAAAATAAATTTTACACTGAAGAACCATTTACTTAAAGAACCTGCCTCACACGTTCGAACCATCGAACTCATTGAGTCGTATCTTTTGTTAAAGTAGGACCTAAATCTTTTTCAAAGAAAAGCGTGGAGATATTGATTGATTTATGCTTAACAACTACAAAACAACTTTGGTTGTTGCATTTTGTTGTTGTTGTTGTTGTTTTTAACTTATCTTTATCGTACTTAGATATGCAGTGTTTAACGAGGATGGTAGCCTAGCAGAGTTGAAAGGTTTTGAGGTCAAGCGAAGAGGAGAACTGCAGCTGATCAAGAACTTCCAATCTTCTGTTTTTGAACAGTTTTTGAATGGCGGCAATCTTGATGAAGTGTATGGATCTGTGGCAAAGGTTGCTAACTTTTGGCTGGACGTCCTCTTTAGCAAGGTGATAGAATGATCTGTGATTGTTTAGTATAAATACGAACACAGCCGTCAAACGACTACGCATGCGTTTCCGGCAAAATTTTCACAGCAGTAAATTTGCCATTTCCCAGTTCCCCATTTGATAAATTTGCCATTTGATAGGAATTTTGGACTACAGTGTTTGAAGTCGATTGATGTCGATTTATAAGTAATATTGTAAAGCTACCATTAATTTATACTTTTGTATTTCTGTTTACATTTTGAGAAAAAAGCTGATTAATGAAGACAAAGCTCCATGTCATACACTAATTGTTCCTTTTGTACTATTCTCTCTTTTAAAAATGTTCCATTATGTACATTTTAAGCAACGCTTACAGCAATGTCTTTGCACTTTACAGGCTAACAACATGCCGGACTGTGAGTTGTTCGACTTGATCTCAGAAAACCGTAGCATGTCCAAAACCCTTGAAGAATATGGTGCCCAGAAATCCACCTCGATCAGCACAGCTAAACGACTGGCTGAGTTCTTAGGTGACCAAATGGTCAAAGACAAAGGCCTCAGCTGTAAGTTTATCATTTCCAGAAAACCTGACGGTGCTCCTGTCACTGAACGAGCTGTACCTCTAGCGATATTTCAAACTGAAGATGGTGTCAAGAAGCATTACTTAAGACGATGGCTGAAAGATCCTTCTATGGTGAATTTCGATATCAGGAATATTCTAGATTGGCAGTATTACATTGAACGATTGAATAGTGCGATACAGAAGATTATTACTATCCCAGCTGCTCTGCAAGGGGTGAGTGATGATGACTAGGATTCTTGATAACTCTTATTATAGTTCTTATTCTAAAATTGCAGTCAAGTTCCATGTTTATGCAGAGACAAGATATTGTATTATTGCACATCTCCCTTAGAGAGTCAAAAGTGATTTCAAAGTTTTTGCTCCGAAATGCTTGTCCAACCAACGTTGAGGGGAAAGGAATTTAGATAAGCTTTTTACTTCTGAAGAGTAAAGATATCGAAGTTTGGTTTGTAAAAACACAGATGTTCCAATAAATTTGCAACTAGCTTTTTAATCTGCAACTTATTGAAACTGACTCCTGTTTCCTGTACCATGCCAACAGGTCAGTAACCCAGTCCCTCGCTGTATGCATCCACCCTGGCTTCATAAGAAACTCTTGGAGAAGAATGATGTCTTCAAGCAGCAGAAGATCAGTGAAATGTTTTCCAAACTCCCCAAAAAAGTGGTAAGAGTCTAAATTTCTGAACCTTGTATTCGTGGTGACTAATTAAGATCCCTTTCATACGTCCAGCTACATGTATTGCGGTGTCGGATCTAATTGCCTTTGGGGTTGACTGACATTTGGCGTCTGATTTACTAAATCGCCGATCGCAATTATTTTCTTGGAGAATGCGATAACAAACACCAGCGTATAACGATTGTAAACAACAAACATGACTTTCGTCGTCCTTAGAGCTTCCTAATGCTTCATATCAGCGGCTAATTAACACAGAGAACTCATATTACATGCAGATATCAGCTCTTTTGATTGGCGCCAGGAGACATCATTTGCTAAATTTGTACAAGAAAATTTTACTAGGGTCAAAGAACAAACACAGTTAAAACTGACTCTTCGGCCCATTTGCCAACCTTCTATTTCTTTGTCGTTTGAAATGTAGTACAATTATTGTAAAATGGTCATTACAATTAATAAATAAATATTTTGTTTCTGTGCCTTATTTCTTTATTCAATGATACTTTAGAAGGTCCAGGATGAAGAAAGTCCCAGTCCATCCTATAGCCAAATAAAAGATATCGAAGATATGGGATCTAGGGCGAGACCTAATGGTACCTTGAAAGCAGTGGCTACTAAAAGAAAGCGTGACCAGATAGAGACTGGGTCAAGTCCTGGTGATAAGCGAACCAGCAAGCAAACAAGCAATGCCATCGATGTGACAAAGTCATGGAGAGACGTGTTAGGGGAACCACCTAGCTGGGGTCGAACCACGGTTAGTTCCTATTGCTGCTCTAGTTAGTTCAATTAAAGTTAATATATATTGGTTTGATACGCGGTAATGAAAGTGTTTATGATGATGACCGTCGCGGAAAAATAATGGTGAATTCCAAGCAAAACACGTGAAATGCCACTGCTAAATTTACACAGTTGAATTTACTCCGAATCAAGATTACCCCTGTGCAAATGCGTCTTTTGTCAATTTGTACTGCAGCGCTAGATAACATGATACTCAGTGGAGTATTGATGATTTAGGATCGTCTCTAAGACATTTACTAAATGACCATGCTTCTCCCTTGACATTCCAGGAAGAAAAAGAAGCGTGGGTAGCTTTTCAAAAGAAAAAGTGGGAATACCAAGCCAAACAAAAAGCTGAACGAAAGCGTCTACACAAGGAAGCTATTGATATGGGAATGACTATAGGATCCCGTGGAGGGACTGACACGGCGATGACGTCATTCATCAGACAGCATGCCAGGTCATTGTTAAATACACCATGGCAAATAGTCCAGGTAAAGCTTTAAAAAATAATATTGATGATGATGTTGACCTTACCCCCCGTGATGATGCTGATGTTCACCGTTGTAATGACAATGTAATGATGACGATGATAATGACTGGTGATGGTGATCATGACAATGGTAACGATGATGATGATGACAATGGTGATGATGATGATGACTGGTGATGGTGATGATGACAATGGTAACGATGATGATGATGACAATGGTGATGGTGATGATAATCTTCGCCGTGATGATGACAATGATGATGATGATGACAATGATGACAATGGTGATGATAATATTGATAGTAACCGTTGTGTTGATGAAAGCGTTTGTTTTCATGATAGTGGCCGTGATGATGGTGATTATAATGATAATTGTGTTCATGCCCACTTTGCAACCACGCAGCTTACAGTCGAGATGGGCTAATAGTTAGTAATGTACTATTAAGAAGAAGAAAAAATATGTCTACAGTGAGTTCGATACCCAGTGGCCTAGCTTTAAATACCCTATCAGTAAACAGAGAATTGATGGGGAGAAGGGGAAAGAGCGCACTGTTGGCTTCCTGGAAGACCAGCTTCTAGCTACAGGAACTGCAGACGTAGTCTCCCCCGCAGTCTTGAGCCTCGTCACGCAAAGTTTCCTCATCGCACGCGGCTGCTTCAGCGAGCGCTACATTCGTGTGAGGGATGAGGGAGCGTTACGCGACGAGGCTATACACGGCTGCGGAGGAGACTACTGAAGACGCTAAATATTAGGTTTTACCGTTTTATTACCTAAGGGTTTGTAATCCATAATTTCATTTTTTAGATTGCAGAGACAGGTGCTCTAGGCGTGTTTAAGGTGTGGGCTCTGATTGGTTCAGACCTTCACTCCGTCAAAGTTAACATTCCACGAATATTTTACGTCAACTGCAGAACACCTCGTGAAGGAGAAGGGACATGTAAGTACCATTGAAGACAACAACGACAGCACTAATATCAACAATGAGAATATCAAACAAAAATAACAGAATTAAAGAAAAAAAACAAAAAAAAAACACATAGAAGATCAACATAAAATAATAAAACAGATATTAAAATAAGAAGAATACCAAAAACACTGAATCAAAACAGAAATTTACCTAAATTGTGTTTAATCGATATAAGATTTAAAGATTTTTTGTTTGTTAATAACATGAAAATTATTGGTTGGGTACTTGTTGATTTTTTCAACAAGAAATCACAGTGCAAAAACAACCGATTTTATTTTCTATACGAAACTTGTCAATATAATATCAACACAACCTACAAATATCTGGAATAAAAAAAATACCAAAATAGACCGGCTAAAGCATGTATGTTTCCACCCAATTCAAATCTTTTGGGAATAAGATTCTTGTCTTATGTATTTCGATGTCACGTGGAAAATGTTTGGAACAAAAGTTTTTATTTCCAGACGTTTTGGATTGGGTTTAAACGTACATAGCAACGTGTTAGCCGGTTAGGTCTATGTTAGTAAGATATTCTGCGAGTTTTAGAAGTAGGAAATTTTCGCAATAGTAAACTCAAATTGTGCTGGTTTTATTTCTAGCATGGCGTCCTGTTTCCAAGTCGTTACCAAGATCACATGCAGCCATTAATCTCTACGAGTATTCAGTACCAGAAGACATTTACAGGGAACACTCAAGGTGATTTGACAACATATTCTAACTTCAATCACCACAACTAAATCACTGAATATAACTAGGAACTTATCAAGCAATTACTTTGCCTTTTCATATACTGTACTGTCCAAATCAGGAATTTTTTCACGATTAATTAGTATAAGAGTAATATAATTATTATAAGGCAATAATTGAAAGAAATGACAAAAAAATCCTGAAGGAAATACAATCTACCAGTTTAAAAGCTCGGACTCACAATCGTCGGTAATTTGTTTACTTCTTATACCAATATATATTCGTCAATTAACAATCTTCTAAACCTTATTATCAATTTTCACATGCCGAATGTTGTGAGCATTCGCCTGGTAAGTGAGTTTTTAAAAGTTGTAATCCCTTTTCTCTTTTTTTCTAGCGAGCTTGCTACAGATCTGTCATCTCCCAATATTGAAGGGGTATATGAGTCTCAGGTAAAATATTATTCATAATACTATTTGCAATTCTTCCTCATTAGTGATTGATTGATTTGTTTCTTGTCAGGTTCCATTGCTTACAAGAGCGTTGATAAAACTTGGTTGCGTTGCCTCAGTGAACAAAACGTTTGCCAAGATTAGCAGTGGAAGGGTGAGCAATATTGAGAACCAACCAACAAACTACACAACAAACAAACAAGCAAGCAAGCAAACAAACAAACAAACAAATAAATAAACAAACAAACAAACAAACTATCAAACTAACATACAAACTAATAAACAAACAAACAAATAAACAAACGAACAAACTAACAAACAAACAAACATGCAGACAGACAGACAGACAGACAGACAGACAGACAGACAGACAGACAGACAGACAGATCAAACAAATCAAGAAATTAGTAACATAACAACTGTAAACAATGACAAGTAAAGCTGCAAAACGCAATTTTTAATATTAATTGGTTATTGAATTAAAGCCAGTAGAATATGTTTGACTGTTTTTGTTTTCTTGATGTTTTTAGGATCTAGATGTATTTGAGCTCGACCAGTTGGATTTCAAGACGTTAGCAGAATGCTCCTACCTAGACAACTACAGCTTGAAGACAATGTACTTGTACCTTAGTCAAACGTAAGTTTATCATCATTGAATGTGATAGTGATGTTGATCAGTTGTGATTATCAGGGTATGCATGTGTATTCTTCAAAAAGACTGTTGTTGTATGACGTTTGAGTAGTTTTTAAAACCATATGAAAAGAGCCAAACAAACTCACAGCTCTTAACCTTCAAGCAAACTTCAGCGTATCTCTGTGAATGTTTCCATCGGAAGAGAGACACTTGGAGATAAATTATAACTGTGTTCGATTATAGTTTTCACTTTTTAAACAATTTGTTTGTATTGTTTTCAGGGACAACAAGGGTATGATTGGAGTGTTTGTACCGGCCTCTAGAAAGGTAATGACTAATCTTCTTATTTTACCAACGATCATTTGTAAATATTAGTTGGGATATAAGAGTAACATGGGAGTAATATTAATCCTTTACCCCTCCCCATTCTCTCTTTCCCCTTCCCTTTTCCTCCTCATTATTTTAAGGTTTCCATTTTGAATTGTTTGTTCGTTGTGAAGGCTAAGCATCACTTGGAGGAAGAGTTTTAATAAATAGAAACCTATGTATTTCTGAATAGTTATTGAAATATTTAGTCATGGAAAAGTACAAATACCCAAGTAGTTTAACATGATAAATAAATATATAATAAATAAATTCACTTTATTTATAGCGAATGTAACAAGAAGAGCAAAGCTTTTTTTTTCATATCGGTCCTCTCATACTAATTTATACAAAGAAATCAATAATTATTACAAGACAAAGTGTTTTTATTTTTAAAGGAGGTGAACCTGGGACTATTTTCAAGCATATAATCCTAAAGACCTAGATTTAGTGGGGACATTATTATATTTTATTCGTACTACAATAAACATTTTTTTTTTTTAGGTGTCAGTGTTTGTTCTTGATACTGTTCGTAATAACCAAATGCCCAACCTGACTTCACTTTACAATGCAGAACGATCCAACAAGTAAGTCGATCTATTTTATATTTCATACCATCTGACATTGAAGGTGAAGAATGACATAATTTTAAAAGCAATAGACTCTACCGGTGAACTAAAGCTTGCGGGATTCTAGCTCCTAGTTTGGTCTAAAATGGCGGCATATTTCCAATACATGTCCCTACCAGTGAAATAGAGCATAGGTTACATGCTATCAAGGTCTATTATGTGCAATGAGGAACTTGAATATGATGTATTGGTATTTATTTTCTTTAGGGCGAAAGCTGCAGAGGAGGGGGAACCCGTGTCCCTCCCCCCAGAGAACCATACCTTTGAAGTACGCGTCGATACCAATCCCAGACAGGTAACTGTTTATAAATCGTGTTTTATCTTCCTTATAATGTCAGTTGCTATTGTTGTTGTCAGTTTCTTCATCAATTTGTGACCCTTCGTCATTTTTGACCCTGTCAAAACATAAATATGTGTGAAAAATACATGATACAACTGCTTCAAACCACTCCCATGTTGGACTGGCAGTCATTAAGGAATTGTGTTGAATATTGCATGCTACTTACTGCAATATTCACATTGCATCTGCAGCTCTGTGCAGTAGTGCGAAAATACGAATGTTTTCAACATTTGCGCGCGTGTCATAAACCCGAGAACAAAACAAATTATCGTATTTTGCAGCTTTGCAATGTTCAGTATGCAGCAAAATTGAGGACAATCGGTTTTGAAACAAGTGTATATATGTAAAAGATAATGAAGACTAGCAGTAAAAGTTGAATCGTGGTGGTCCAAACCTTTGACATTCTGAGACAAATGAATACCATTCTACTTAAAAAAGTGTTTATATTTTTTAGACTTTCAGAGCTGTGCAGAGGTTTTTGCAGGTCTACAAGGAAGAGAAAAATGGCCCCACAATGATCTTGATTCAATCATCAATGGGTAGGCCTCGTCAAACTATTCTTCTGCTATTATTGGAGACAATATAATTGATTAATTCCGTCTTGTTTGCTTATTGTCCATAATGTTCTTATGTGATTACAGACTTGAGCCATTTGACGTCGTCGATACCAGCACTTAATGATTTCCCTCTTGTTCCACTTCCTTACAGTAACAGGTACTAATATACAAGCTTTAAAAAATGTTGTTGTCGTTGTCATCGTCCTCTTCCTCGTCGTCGTCGTTGCTGTGATGTTGTTGTTGTTGTGTTGTTCTTGTTCTTGTGTTGTTGTTGTTGTTGTTGTTCTTGTCGTCATCGTTGTTGTGTCGTTGCTGTTGTTGTTGCTGTTGTTGTGTTGTTCTTGTTGCTGTTGTGTTGTTGTTCTTGTTGTCGTTGTTGTTGCTGTTGTTGTTGTTGCTGTTGTGCTTACTTTATATACAATATCGTGTTTTTCTAGTGACGCCCAGTATAATCTTCTTGACTGGCAACGTCATGCTTCACGACGAATGATATCACACTACTTGGAGGTCGATGTATTCTTTCAGGTATGTACTTTATGTACATTAATTTCCTGACAATGAACGGCTTACTCGTTGCTTTGTACGTAAAGAATATATTACACGCTATCGAAGCTGAAGTTTTTGACGTGAACTGTGAAGGTGTTTTGGGTTTAAAGAATGGTGCTAAATGCAGATGGACTCAACAACCAAATATCAAGTCTAACATGCTTTGTTTGTGTTTTCTCCAGGCACAGTTAGAGAATGCTCGCTATTTCCACATACCAGTTGGTAACATACCAATGGATGCGACACTGTATGCAGCCGATATCTTCTACTCCCGTCATCTACAGAAACATGGGCATTTACTGTGGATGTCTCCCACTAACAGACCTGACTTGGGAGGCAAGGAAGAGGACGATAACAGGTATTATAATATACTGTACAAAATTACTCGATTCTGATTGGACGAGAGGAGTATAATTAAATCGTAAATTGTACTCTGCAGATTGGCAATTAGGTTTTCAGTATATTAATAAAAAATAAATACTCGTAATGTTTTGAAAATTATCAAATTTGACTAAATGCTGGTTCTTTTAAGACGTTACTCGTACGTATTAATTACGAATTGTACTCAAGATCGTGCGATTTCATACTCAGTTTTTCTGAGCTCTGGAAGTAGTACCCAATCAGACTAAATAGTTCTTTTTCAAGAGCTTTAGAATATATCTGAGCTTGTTTTTTGATCAAGAGAAAACTCTAATGCTCCAAATGCTTCAGTTTTAGTAAAACGATAATGATGTATCCTATTTTAGGCTGAGTCTAATGACTGATGAAGGTGGCTCTATGGAGTTTAATAGCCCAGGATGTTATCCTACTGTCTGTGTTGAATTGTCTATCGATGGACTGGCAGTCAACACAATCTTGCAGGTACGAGAAGGTATAATGGGTATACAGGCCTCCGGTTAACCATAAGGCCACCATCTTGAAAAGTGAGCTCCGAGTTACTTTTGAAGATGGCGCCACAATTGGTAACCGGAACAGTAATAGCCAAAAATAAATAAAATCCAACAACGTTTTTCATTGTCCTGTTATTGATCATAGATGGCGTCAAAAAATGTTCAAAACTTTGCAGTGAAACCAGACAATGAAAAACTATGTGCGAATTGTTAAGTATACGTTAGTCTGCGTTGCATTGGGGGGATATTTTACAGAGAAAATTCCGAATGCAACTCAGGTTACCAATCCTAATTAATATTTTTTTATTAGCACCATTTTGGGCTTAAACTGTCCCCACGATTTATTCACTAATTTATAAGTTATTTATGAAGGTATAGAAAAAAAGAATATAATTTGTACAAATACTGATAATATTCCTTTTTCAGTCTGCTCACATCAACGACTTCGAAGGAGCTTCAGGGACAGGCATAAGCTTCGATAATATACAACAGGTAAGTCTCCCACTACTATAAGTAATAGAATGAAATTTGTAACACCGTAAAAAATGTTAACTTAACTTAACTGACGTATCAAGCGTTAGCCCTTCCTACTGCTACTTCGCTCTTACTCCATTCCACATTACCCTAACCTCACGGTTTTATTGGACAAACATGGATGATTTTGAAGAGGGTTCTGAGAAGGTTTAAGCTTTGATAATAACAAACAGGTAGTTCTCCTTAACCAACATACTTGTTAAATCCCACGTGATACTGTTGGTAACACGTCATTGATTTTCAAGTGGTATCTAAAACAAAGATAAGCTTTGATAAAATACAAAAGGGAAAATAAGTGTAACTATGCTAGTCTCTTATCCACCCCACAATAACAAACAGGTCATTTCCCTTAACCAACATACTCCTCAAACTCCTTCCCCCCTCGTTGTCCTATTGGCAACACATCATTGACTTTAAACTGACAAAGATAAGCTTTGGTAAAATACAGAAGAATATATTACAGGAACTATTCTGCTCTCTTATCCACCTCTTATTTGTCGTGTTGTTCTTATGCTTTATTCCTTTTAAAAGGCTTCTTTAGAGGAACTTGTCCAAGGAGGGCAATCAGGAACGGGTCTCACTACTTACGATGAGGCGGCATTATGCTCTTCTGCCTTCAGGTAAATTTGCGATGGTTACTTGAAATGCAATTTGAGTGAGAGGGACTTCTTATTTAGATATTGAAATGCTGAATTGATAAGAAGTTGGTCCTACAAACATACTGATTAATTGATTGTTTGGAAGGGTGTGGGTGTGCTTGTTGAATAGGAGTCGTTTTTAGTGAGGGCGACAACACGTTGAAGGCAATAACCCAGCGCGCAGTTGATCAAAGCTGTATTAAATGAACAAGTCAAATAGAGACTCAAACATTAAAAAAAGAATTACAACTTGTAGCTATGTTGTTGGTATTAGCATCACCTTCCTCGTAGTAAATGAATGACTTGTTCTATTTGTTGTTATTGTGTTGTTAGGATATTGAAGGGTATGATACACAGTTGGCTGCACGAGGTATCTGCCTATCAGAATCAGTACGCTGATGCACAGCTTATGCACTTCTACAGGTAAGTGGATGGTAGTAACGATGATGATGTTGATGTTTACGATGATGATGATGGCAGTGGTGGTGGTGGTGGTGGTGCTGATGATACTCATAGCAGTTATGAAAATATTGTTGAAATGGTTGTGATAAATGTTTTAAATAAGCATATCAATATTGTCTTTTCATTTACTTGTAGATGGCTGTCATCTCCCAATGCTCTTCTCTATGACCCTGCATTATGCAGAATGGTCCAGAGGATGATGAAGAAACTATTCTTGCAGGTAGGAGAGCTTCCCTTTGTACTAAGTGTTATTCTAGTTACCTTTGCGAGACTATTTCACCATATCAAGACTAAATGTAGTTTTCATTGTTTATTTGTTCGTTCGTTCGTTTGCCTATTTGTTTGTTTGTTTATTTATTATTTGTTCGTTTGTTTGTTTGTTAGTTTTGAAACATGTTTGATGTTACTGAATGCATTTATGTTTGCTTGATCGCCAGCTCGTTGGTGAGTTTAAACGACTTGGATCAACCATGGTGTATGCCAGTTTTAGCAAGATTATAATATGCACCAAGAAGAGAAGGTAAAAGTTGATGTCAGTTCTTGATTTTTACCTTAAAAGAATGTCTGCTCAGAAAAAAAAACAAAAAACCCAGAGCACAAAAAAATGAAAAGCAGAATATACGGTCTTGAAGAAGATATAACGGTGTTTATAATAAGGACGCTTTTATATGAAGTCAGCCAGTATGTCCGCTCCGTTTTTTGATTGTTATGTTTGTTGACGCAGTAGTTGATGCAAGCGTACCTCTTAGTTAAGATTATTTAACAGTTGGGTTTGTTAAAAACACTTTCTGCTGTAATTATAATCGGTTTACGTTTGTAACTATAATCGTTTTTTTTTTTTTTTTTTTAAAGCTCTGCTTTACTTGTTATATCGTCTTTAAATAAACTGTATATATTTTTCTATTATTTATTTATTTATAAATCGACAAACGAATTATGCAAACTCGTTCTTGTTGTGGTTCTAAACTATTTTGAAGTAACTGTGTTTGTTTTCTTTGCAGTGTGTCGGATGCTCTAGCGTACGTCGAGTTTATCCTGAAAAGCATCCAATCAAAGGATCTATTTCACAGTATTGACATAGTTCCTACTGCATGCTGGGAATATCTCATGTGGCTTGACCAGGTTAGTTACTTTGCATCAACATGTGAAGAATGAATGAGTTCTTTCGTCTATATTTCCCCCGCTGAAAGAAATAGTTGAATGCTTAGGAAATGACCTCACCAGTTTTTGCGAGATCTAAACAGCTTCAATAATTGATAAAATTATAATATTTTAGGTACAGTTGAACCCAGTTAATCCGGCCACCGAAGGGACAGCCCAAAGTGGCCGTATTAACGGGGTGGCAGTATTAAGAGGGTAAATTTTATAAAAAATGTATGGGCATGCATTTCGTCGGGACCTGAAAAACTGGCCGCAATAAAAGGGGTGGCCGTATAAAGCAGGTGGCCGTAAGGCAGGTTCCACTGTAGTAACAATTTTGATTTCACTACATGTAAATGTTTGCGCTTTACTAATACCACCCTTTGTTCGGATGATATTTTCCAGGCAAACCATGGTGGGGTGCGTGGAAAGTTACCAGAAACAACAGCAGAGAATGGTCAGACTGGCGAGAACAGTGATGATGAGATTAACGGTACTCCTGAAAACAACAACAACATAGACGAAGAGGTAATGCTTTCTTGATTACTTGTTCATAACACGTTTATAAAAGAATTTACGCGGGTTTTCACGCGTACAAGTGTGTAAAAAAAAAACAATAACATTTACGAGTGAAAGACCGTCAATTCTTCTTATGTTATAAACACCTCACGCGAAAGTTATTCGTTCATAATTATAAATGGAAACTAGCGAGTAAACTAGTATTTTATAACACCATAAACGATGTTAACTAAACTTTACTGACGTTTCTAGTCAGAGTAAAAGGCTAAAGCTCTAAACGTCAGTAAAGTTAATTTAATATTTTTTACGGTGTAACAAATTTCATTCTATTGCCTATCTTTGTGTAAAATGTTTTCTATTATTGTAGCCGCAGATCGAGATGAACTGGAACATTGGCAAGTACCTTCCCTCTGGTGCCTCCTGTCAGAATTTTTTCCAGGTAGGCTACTCTTGTTACTTATTTATTGTAAATATAATGTTTAATATCAAATATTTCATTTAAAGGTAGTGAGTGTTTTGTTTGGCTAAGGTTGAGACGTTTAAAAAAGTGATTTATATCAATTTATTATTTTAATCGGGTTGTGGCCACTTGGCTGTTCACATTTCTTCATGCACCCTTTACAAGTTATTTCATTGTACAACCTTAGCCTCGATAGCATGTGATATATCCTTTTGATAAAGACTTAATGAGCAGATCAGTGGCTCTTCTCTGTTAATATAAACGGCTAAAACTATAATTAACATTTTCTGTATACGATGAAATTATTAATATATACACCTACTTGCAAGAACGTTGTCATACGAAAAAGAACATTTGTATTTAGAGTGTTAGGAATAAATTAAAAGTACGAAAGATGATCACTGAAGCTGAACTCTTTCTTTCGTACTTTTAATTTATTCCTAACACTAAATACAAATGTTCTTTTTTCGTATGACAACGTTCTTGCAAGTAGGTGTATATGAATTTGAAAAACTTATTATTTAAAATTGTACTAGCACAATAGCTCCTTAAAGGAAAGGAATGCATATATATCAACATTCAAAAAGTCACATTTCCACAGGTGTTTCTTTTATTCGAACTATGTAAGCTACTTTTTCCTCTGAGGATGCACAGAACTCTTATAACTAGTTTGTCTAATGTTGTTGTTTTCTTGTCTATAAGATCGTTGTTGCCGGTCATATTCATGCCGTGTACAAGCACTCACTAGAAGAACGTCGTATTATACAACCTGGTACAACACCAATACGACGAAGAGGGGGAAGCAGTCAATCCCAGAAGCCTGTGCAGTCGTCAGCTACACCGAGTCTTGTTTCATTTGCACAGGACAGAATCCAGGGGGAACTAACCCAACAGCTTTTTTCGTGAGTACACAATTGAGCACATCTTGACACAGGATTTCAGTAATGAAATAAACGACTAAATCAGTGTGTTGTACATTGACCGAAAATAACAGATATCAGCTTATTTAATTAATATGGCTTTGTTGATGTGTTGTGCTCCACTCTATTACAAAGCTAACTGCGAAAGACTGGAAGGACACGACTGAAAGGAATTATGGTTACGCATACAACATACCCGAGACCCATATTTCCTTTTGGTCGTGCAATCCACGTTCGTTTTTTGGCCTTTACTCGTAGAACCCTATTAAAAAGCTTGTCGAATTGATTGGTTAATGGCGAAAAGCTGAAAAGACACGACCGAAAGGAATTGTGGTTACACAACATTATAGAGGGATTTCATGGCAGTCATGTTTGTGGCTAAAAGAATGGCACTTTTCTCTCAAGGGAACTGAAATCCTTTGTCACTCAATAACTTTCTTTTGTACTTGCCCACATACATGGGTGCCATGATGAAATCCATCTATAATCGCGACCCACAATTCCTTTCGGTCATGCAATCAACGTTTGCTTTTAGCTATTCGCCTCCAGAACTTGTTTTCAGTTTACAAGTGTATCTTAATGAAACAATCCCGTCGCTCACATTGTATTTATTTACAATCCTATAAGGGTTTAGGTTTTACTCAACAATCGATGTTTGTTTTTGTAGAATCACACAAAAGATTCAGCACACGTTATCAGGTGATAGATCTTCTCATAAAGATCCAAGCTCTGAGTTTCCTATCTTGCCAGGATCGTATCTACCTTTAAACAACCCAGCACTGGAATTTGTTAAGTATATTTCTAAGGTAATCAATTATACACTGGCTGTTTACATGATTGAGTTACAATCAAGGTGCGCCAAATGAGTTAAGTTAGTAGAACAGGGCTAATTCTGATTAGTGTAAGCTTCATAATTACTCAGGCTTCCCCGCAGGTTTACCTTTTCTATCTTTGAGTCTACCGTTGTGTCGAGATTACACATGACGTATACCATAGGTAAACCACCTATCAATTACTACTCTATGACGTAGCCTGAGTAAACGCACTAAGTGAGTCTAGTTGAGTTACAATCAAGCGCAGAATAAGTACAGAGTTGGAAAAACACCGTCCTTAACATTATGTTGCCTTCATCTGTAGGTTTTGTCGCTGGATTCAAACACACAGAACCAAGTTAACAAGCTAAGGTATATAGACAACGCAATCAGAAAATGAACATTAATTATATTGGTATATATTCTAATCAATAATTCCATTACAAGAAAAAAATTGAAGACTTTTCTTTTTATTGACGTTTTTAATTAGCATTGAATTTTGAATTTTACATATCATAATTATTTTTCTATATTATTATAGCTATTTATTAAATTATATTATTGTTACAGGCGTGATCTTCTAAAGCTGATTGGTGTCGGTGAATTTTCGTCGGAAGCAAGCTTCCAGGATCCGTGTCTGTCATTCGTCTTACCGGAAGTAAGTTCGATTTATTATACATGTACAGCGCTTTTCAGGTGTTATGCAAACAGCAAACTGTGTAGCTTAAAGCTCTACACATTTTTGGGGTGATTTTAAACACTTTATCCATGAAATAAAATCGAATTGCTACTGTGTAATTGTTCTTATTTAGTGACTATTAGTCACTAACAAAGACAGTCAAAGGTATTATTTCCTTTTGTATTTGATATTTCTGTATGAGTGACAGTGACTAATTAACCACTAAATAGAAACTATTAGTTAATAACTACCTTGTTTTTATTTCAAGATTTTAGTGTTTTTGCTCTACAAATAATGAAGTTAGATTTAGTGAACTGCATTTTGTAACTGATAGGTAATATAATGAAATTTGTAACACGTAAAAAATGTCGACTTAACTTTACTAGTAAAGTTTTTTTTAGTAAAGTTAAGTCAACATTCTTTACGGTGTTACAAATTTCATTATATTACCTATCGTTTATATCAAACACCGACGCAGCCTATACTAGTTTACTCGCTAGTTATGGTAGTCAAACGTTCAAGTACCTTTGTCATTTCTGACAAGCATTTTGGGAATTTATTTGCAGTTTTCTCTTTCCTAAATCTCTTATGAAGACGATATTTGCGTTGCTCGTGTACGTGAAACGTTTCGTGTATGGGAAGCGTCTTTTTAAACGCAATATAAACCCTGGCATGCGTTAACCTTACCACGTGCTAACGCTGTTGTCTCGCTGATATGTCCACTGTTTGTGTTCGGCGTGATCTAATCCGGGATCTAAAAACTCCGCGAAGTTCGAAGCGAAATTCCTTGGTACGATAGAAGTATATTAAAGTATTGATGACCGCGTTGGACTGGGCCAACAGTTCAGCGATTTTGAAACTTGCACTATCAAAAGCGACGAAACTGAAGGTTACAAAAGGACCCCAAGTGACGGTGAACGCTGTAATGATCAAAGCAACTGTGACAGCGACTCGTCTGTGTGTTGTATCGCTTTGATTGGGCGCCATGTTCTTTCTTATTTTGGTCTTTCGAAGAGACTTGATCAAGATAAGTACATAACAAAGAACAATAATGACGTAACACGCTATAGTCGAACTTAAAGACAACATATTGAACACCACATTTACCGTCACTGAATAAATATGTAAATCCGTTGCTATGGCTGCACCATAGCAACACGCCACTATCCACATAATTACTATAACAACTATAATTCTTCGAGTTGTTAAGAGAAATCTGTATTTAAAAGGCCAGACTATAACAACAAGGCGTTCCACGCTAATAGCGGTTAGCGTCGCTATGGAAACTACTATAGACGTATTCAGTAAAAAGCCCCGTATCTGGGATAAAATGTCCATACATGATCCTGTAGTCTCCCCTAGGGTGTACACTGCATGTAGCGGTAGTGACAATGCTGTTAGCATCAAATCCCCGATAGATAGGTTTACGATTAGGTAGTTCTGTAGTTTGCGTAGGTTGGGGCTGGCCAAGATAGCGAAGCATACAAGGACATTAAGAACTGACCCAATGATTGCAAGGGTAATACTAATAGTGATGATCACGTAGCCTTCTAAAAGAGGAGTGTAACATACACTGTGGACCTTGGTTCCTTTACTTGATGTGTTGAACAGCTCAGAAGTACTGTTTGTTGGTGTAAAGAGGTTCACATTCATCGTGTCTTGTATATTAGTCTGTCAAGATTCTTCAGTGCTCTTTTCTTGCTTGTTCTTTAAAAAAAGAAATTACCGTTAAGGACGAAGTCTTTTGAACTTTGCTCGTAAGGTACAATTAGTAAAATATACGATCTACTTTCAACAAAGATCAACTAATAAATCTTCGGTATAAATACACAAGTGATTAAAGAAAATCTCGCGCAGTGATTGGTCAGGAAATTCACACCCTTTTCGAAATAAGAAATAAGCAGGGTAAGATACTTTACTTTTTGAAATAATCACTTTTGTATTTATACTAAAACAATTATCCACCTCAGGCTTAGTGAATATTGGTGAATATACCTTGACATTGATAATGAAAATGATGATGATAACCAGCATTCGTTGTAGAGTATTTAACTACTGTAATGTAATTTGCTTTTATGCTTTGTGAAACCTTTTTCCTTACCTTTTGTTGTCGGCTCTTTTTGCCTTGTCAAATTTCTGCCAATTTACGTACAATCCAAGCTTGCTACTATTTGTTTTTCATTAGACCTATCTTTTTCACAATCTTATTTCAGTTCCGTAAATTAATCGTTATTTGTATTCACTCATCCGGGCCAAACCCATTACTTCTTTAGATTTGTTTTGCGTTGTTTTGTTTTCCTTTGTTATTTTTCTTATTCTTTTTTTATGTTATTTTTTTTGTTAATTGTTTATTTAATGAGAGAGAAAGTTCAGAAATAACTAGATCTTTTTATTTTTCAATTTTTTTTAAACTCAGAAAAAGTGAGAAATGGGAAATTCTTTTATGGAGATTCTTCTTACCTCTAAATGTCTTTCAACTCCAAATCTTCTTTAAGAAACCATATATACTGACCTCTATCACACAGCAGTTCGATTCTTTCTAGTAATTTTTAGATAATTCTAAATAATTCCTGAAGAGGATTAGCGAGAAATTCTTCAAGAGTGACTGTCCCCTTCACTAACTGTGCCAAGTATTCCAAAGGATTTCAAGATCAGAGGAAGATTACTCACAAATAGTTCTCAGTGTACACTGCAGTATTCCAAAGAGTTACATCCTTAAAATGACCACCAAATACTCTCGGAAGTCCGATTCCACAGTTTTTAACGCTAATTGATTCAGTATTCTAACAAATTGAATCCTGAAAATTACCACGAAAACTCTCGAAGTCCTACTTGCACTAATTGTTCCAATGTTCTAAAGAATTGTATCCCGATGATCATATGTATATATACATACAACACCTGAGTAATGAAAGTATGTAATCTTAGTTATTTAAATGTTGTCTGTATGGTGTTGGTAAATGAGTTTTGTGACGCGGACAAAGCAGCTGAGAAATCATTCTGTCAAAATACGAACACCTTTCAAAACCAATAATATCTTTTTGGTTTGTTTGCTTCATAATATATCATTCAGTTTTCTCGCCCTTCCTTCCTCCTTCATTTATTCATCTTCCCTTTTGTATTTATTTCTTCTTTTTTTTCTCCCATCTATTATATATTTTACTTTTTTTCTTTCCTTCCGTAACCTTGATTTTCTGCGGAATCTATTTTATAATAGATGGGGAAAGGAATTCTTGTTCTTTATTAACCTGATTTATTTACAACGAAAAGCAAACTTGCGAACCGAAGGACTCGATTGAGGAAAACACGCTAACTTTGGCATAGCCATTTCGACCAGAAAGGGACCTTTTTACCCCAATCTTGAATGATGAAATATTAATACAAAATAATTCTACAGTTATCCTTTACAGTGGATAATTCGAAATAAAACAGTCGGATAAGTCTTCAATGTTTGTATAAAATAAAGTGCCCTAGTGGACTGACTATGAACAACTGATTGTTTATCTATGCCAAAGTGAGCTGACATATTTACCTCAAACGAGTTTGAAATAAATGTGTAAATCAAACAAGTCTGTTTATCAGATCAGACCAACATATATATCTGAATGTTTATCTGTTTACTAATAATTGTTTGTTTCTTTAGGTTATTTGTCAATTCTGTAACGCCTGCCGTGACTTGGACCTTTGTCGAGACCCTTTTATAATACCAGCAGAGGGCAACAACTCGTAAGTATCACCCTTGTAGTACCAGGGACATTTAAACAATAATACCGAAAATAAAGAACTTAGGGCCTCTTTAAACGGGCCCAACATGTTGAACCAACATTGCTGCGAAACGGTTTGTTGAACACGGGAACAAAAGAAGTGTTGGATGATGTTTCATCCATAACATCATCCAACAGGGTGTTTAAACGAACCCAACATGTTGGAGCATCATTGTTGGACCAAACGCCCGTTTAAAGAGGCCCTTATAGAACGGAACAATAAACAGATCGAAATGTAAGGACTTTCAAGCCCCGTTCATGCTGGAACACCAAGGAGTGTTCGTATGTTTTGGAGAGAGGCTGAACATCCAAAACTAAAAATTATATTTTTGATCGCAATTATTACTCAGGCTACCCCGCAGGGGAGCCTGATTCTAGGTTTACCTTTTCTATCTATGGGTCTATCGTTGTGTCGAGATTACACATGACGTAATGCCACAGGTAAACCACCTATCAAAAACAATTACTACTCTATGACGTAGCCTGAGTAAACGCACTAAGTGTGTCTAGTTCGATATGGTTTGTTCCCAACTCTATAGTAGAATATAATACATCTTGCAACACTTAGAAAGACCCACACTTACGTCACCACTGATAATATAAAACCTTTTTTGTCGGTCTCAGTATTGCCTGTACTCATCATTAATTATCTTCCAGGTCAAAGTGCTACTGTCCTAATTGTCAGAATGAATACGACATGGACGCCATCGAGCACCAGCTTATCACTGCGTTACAAAAGAGGTCTTTGACTCATGTTCTACAGGATCTTAAGTGTTCTAAGTGCGGAGGGGTAAGTCTAAACTTGTGAGAACTATACGATTGATTATCATATAATAAAGATGATGATAACGATGATGGTAATTGGCTTGGTGACTATGAATATGATTGTGGTAATTGCGGTAAAGAAGCTGCTGCTGCTGATGGTTGTAGTGCTAGTGTTGTTGGTGAAGATGATGATCAAGATGATTGTGTGATGGTGATATTGATCTTGGTGATGATGATGATGATGATGACGGTGGTGGTGATGGTGACGATGGGAATTTTTATGTCTAATTATTACACTGGACTGCTGTCATTTTTGTCGTCGTTGTAATTGTTTTTATCAAATTTATCATTACTACCGTCATCATGATCGTCTTAAGTATTATTGTATCCTTTCTTATTATTTACTATCAATATCATCATTTCCATTGCCACTATATGCATCATTAGCACCATCAGTATTATTATCATGATTTTTATCATTATCCAGACGGATCATTAACTATAACACACTATAATTACTATCGTCATTGGAAATGTTATCCTGATAAATCTTTCAGGTCTGTATATATCATGACTTTCATTATTACTTGTTTCTAGATCAAAGACACTAACATGACTAAATACTGTAAATGTGGAAGTACATTCGGTCTTACTACACCTGCTTCTGAATTCGCAGAGAAAATGAGAACATTTAGAAATATCGCAAAGTAAGTAGAAACCTTCCTTACTGTAGTTCCTTACTGTACTTGCTAAAAAGTTTCTTATTCATCATCGACTTTCTGTCTTATTTGATAGTAAATATACCTAAAAACCTTGTCGTGTTCGGAACGTAGATTCATTATAGATTATTGATCGTAGGTTATTGTTCGTAGGTTATAGAACCGGGGAAGACTGAAGTGGTGAATTGGATTTTAATAAAACAATACACTTTCAATACCACTCCAACAGTCTTGGTCTCCATGTTGAATGCACCAGCATGGTTTTTAAGGATAAGTCGCATGTATGCTATTCATTTAAATCTCATTCACTACTTCTGTCTATGTTTCTATAATCTATGATCTATGATCTACGTTTTGAACACGACAAAGTTTGTTAAATTAGGTGAAACTTAACATTCGTGTCATGTGGGGTGTTCTTATCGGTTATTTTTCTTTTAGGCATTACAAGATGACCTTACTTCAAGATATTGTAAATTGGATCATAGAAGGTAACCCTATCGAATTATAGAGAATACTACGCACCTCCCTGCATTATGGGTTACCTGAATAATATGGAACGATATTTGGCTTCTTGGACGTGGCTGGCTTTACAACCTTGGAATGTATTGGTAGTCAAATAGGAATTAAGTGTACATTTTACGTACAATAAAGTGCGAAGACACTGAACCAGTACAGATTTCAATAGTTTAACATTGTCGCCACCTAGCTTAACACTATATTTTGAGGTTTTCCAATTGGAAGTACGTGCTCGCAAACAACAACAACGACAACCCGCAGTAAAACAACAACTACAACAACAACGACAACCGCAGTAAAACAACAACTACAACAATAACGACAACCGCAGTAAAACAACAACTACAACAACAACGACAACCGCAGTAAAACAACAACTACAACAATAACGACTACAACAATAACGACTACAACAACAACGACGCAACCGTGGTTAAATGTCTTCATTGTAAAGGTTTGTCTTAAACATTATGTAAAATCTGTTAATATTAATACTGTAATAAAATGGTTGATATTCAAATAACTTTTAATCTATATTTTCTATGGTTATGTTTCATACCCTCTCTTCCCTTCCGGCGCGCTACCGTTCTTATTTCTCTGATTAGCGTTTTGGGCTAAAACCGATCATATCTTCAATCTCATCAATCGTTTTAACGTACGGTTCTTAGTTAACTACATGTATAGAATCAAACTCACTTAAAGTTATTTGTAAAACTAATACATTATATAATATTTCATGACATCACTTTAGCCATTTCTTCGACCAATCGGAGCTTTTTTCAAGATGAATGGATCGTTACACCCTCTTGGACAATCTTCGATTCTTATGTTTACTATTATCCGGTTTCTGCCACATGTTTTGTATGGATACAAACTCGCTATAGTCAATCTCTCCATCGTCATCAGCGTCTAAACACTCAATCATCTTTTCTACCTCAAACGTGCTCAGCCCCACATCAGAGTTTCTTAACCCTTCCACGAACTCTCTTACGCTGACCTGCATACTCTGATCGCGGTCTAACTTACGAAACAGATCAACAATTCTAACGTGTTCCTTAGCGAGGTAGTTTCGAAGGAGCATCCCTGGGTCGGGAGTTTCGGGTCGAGGGCGTGTCTCAGGGGTGTGGTCAGTTACTAAGGTTACGCCAGGTTTGAGTGATTCCAATTCCTCGACTAATGCTAGGAAGTTGTCCTTGATTAGTACACCCGTAAGGTCAAGTTTTGAGATTCGCGATTCCGTGTTGCTGAGTATTGCACGTAGAAGTGCGCATGCCCCTTCTTCGTGCATGTTGTTCTTAGCGAGGAGTAATATTTGAAGTGAATTATTCGATGTTAATACACGTGCTAGTGCTAAAACGCCTTGATCGTCTATTCTATTGCTACTTAAATCCAGCTCAGTAAGCACTCCGTTATCTGCCAAAGCTTTTGTTATTGAAATAGTTCCTTCAGTCGTTAACCCATTCCAGGCTAACTTCAAAGTCTTAAGCTTCATGTTTCCCGTCAGTCCTTGCGCGAGATGCTTAGCGCCAGCGGCTTGTATGTGATTCCAGCTGAGATCCAAGTAGGTTAAGGTACAGTTGTCATCTAAGAGCCCACCGAAAAACTCGCAGGATTTGTTAGAAAGTTTGTTGTTGCTTAAATCAATGTATGTTATCGTAGAGTTGCCTTGAAGAGCTCGTACCAGTACCTCCGCATCTTTATCATTCAACTCGTTACCAGCCATGCTCAACTTTGATAAAGTATCGTTAATTTTAAGCGTCTCCGCCATCTCGAAGCATCCTTTCGACCCAATCTGATTCTCTGATATATCCAACTCGGTGATGTAATAGTTTTCTCTTAGTAATTTAGCAATATTTCCCCCTCCAGCCTCTCCTATACCATTGTCCCGTATGTTCAGGCTTGTAATTGTCGTATTGAATATAAGCGCTAGAGAGATCGCCTCAACTCCTGCTGGCCCCAGGCCGTGATGCATCATGGTCATTTCAGGTTCTGTCATGTGACGTACAAAATATGACGCTGGCACGATGCCCAGCTTATCGCAGGCTCTTAGGTACATTTCTCTCCCAGTGTGATCGTAGTCATTTTTTGGCTGAAATTAAAATTAACAATAATATTTGAATAAAAGGTGCGCGTCACGTTTTACTTTGAAGCACATTGACCAAATATTTTATTGGTCACGAATAAAGCCTGGTTTCCATATGATCGCTGCGATCGCCGAAAATCATGTTTGGCCATCAGAATATAGCTCAGAGTTCTTTGTGATTAAACAAAATCGACACTGATTTTTTATATTTAAGTTTGTTTCGTCAATTTTTTAAAGCTTCAACCATTAGTGAGCAGTGATATTTTTATTATTTCATAAAACCAAAGCGCCATCACAGCGATCCTGGCGATCGTAGCGATTATATGGGAACCAGGCTTAACACCACTTATCACACACAAATTAGTATGCATGTGGCCAAATTAGCTAACGGGTTGCTATGTATGTTTCCACCCAATTCAACTGATATTTTGGGAATAAGATTCTTTGTCTTATGCATTTCGTATCAAGTGGAAAATATTGGAACGAAAGTTTTTATTCTCAGTGGTTATGAATTGGGTTGAAACGTACATAAAAACGCGTTAGATGATTCGGTCTATCGGTAACTAACGTCAATGTATCAGTCAATCTCTTGCTCTGCAAGCCGCGTACTAGCTAACCCTTTACTTACCCCATCGTCCTCCAGGTCCGTGTCCCATTCACCATCACTACTCTCACTGTCAGAACCACCAGTGACATTAGTATTGTTTGACCTTCTTCCAATATGTGCTCGCAAACCACCAGAATTGAGAACTCGTAGAGTCTTGTCAACACGTTCAATTGTGTTCGATTTATCAAGGGTACCGCCAGTGATATTAAACGCCATGATTCTTGATACTCAACCTGGTTGGTGAAATTTAAGTAACCTGTTAGCCAAGGGACGGAGAGGGTTGTGGATTCAGGGTAAAAGTATCGGGTATTCTGCCGTGAATTTTCACGTTTTTAACCCAAAAGGGATACGAAATAAAAACAGGAAAAAGCGCGGTTTAAATATAGCATATCAATATGTATTGTTTTTATTAGAGCTTAATTGACAACTGTTGTATTTGTATCCAGATATTCACATCAGTTGTGATTATACTATATATTGAAGAGTGCACAAACGACTACATTGTTTATAGGAGAAACATTGATATGCGGATTATAAAATACTAAATGCGATAAGCTGCTCCTTTGTTATACCCTAAAATATACCAAGAAATATCGAAATTCTAAATTTCCTTAATAAGCGAACTTTCACCCATGTTGCTTTTACTCCTGGCAACCCCTCCCCTGGGGCATTTTAGTAGTATATTTTACTTGTTTACAAAACCGTTATTCAGTATAGCAGTAAACAAATTCCCTTTCATAGTAAATGTTGTAAGTTTTTCCACCCACCGTTCATTCGTGATACGCTTGTTTAACTTTAGTTTACGGAAACCTACAGAACAACGGCAGATCGCTTGCACTGGTCCAGATATTTTTGAATCCGTAACTATGTCAATTTTTGATTGTAAATAAAACAATAAAATAATAATTCTCGTCCACAAATATTCGTGCTTCAGTTGTTAGTCGACTTTTAGTTAAATGCGTGTCGACGGGATGCAACGCTATATAGTTAAGGTTCAATAAATATCGGCCCGTGACGTCAAATTGCTCATCCACAAAGCAGATCAATAATTCTTTAATTTGACCTACAATGACTCTTACCTAACCTCTTTTATAAATACATGTTTGATTGACGGCTTTGCTTGGCTTATTATGAAGAGCGGGTCGTGATAGCAGTAATTTTTATTTTAATATCGAAAATTTATGTCCATGGGTCGTTACCAAGACAACCGATGGCTAAGAATTCAAAGCATTTTCCGTGACTGCTAAAATCCCATTTGATAAAACGATTATTCGCGTTTTGTTTCGAACACAAAGGAACATATCCATGATGAATGGACTAGAAATGATTAGAACAATAACATAGAAATTACTGGTGAAAATGAACTAAAAATGGTAAACGTTTATCGAGCACGCATCAAGGACGAACCCCTAGGCAGTCACGATATTATGAAATACAAACATCGGCTTGTACAAACAATGAGATCGAATCAAACAACTAACATTGCTGATCGTGATCGATCAATGCTTCGGTGATCATTTATTCTATAACGGCAGAAATAAACATGCTAAATCTCAACGAACGCTTGGTCAGCCGGGTCAACCGGTAGAGTTTGAAATTTATGAACTGAGACATTCGACATGCAGTCTTTTGCTTCTCGGTCAATACTGCTAACCATTTATTTCCATAACGATAGAATATAATGCTTCCGATTCTGTGATCATTTGTTCCTTATAACAATTGAAACATGATGAATCTAATCGAATACACGATCGGAACAATCTGAGAAGCAAAATTATTTAAGCCGGAATGATTTTCAAATGTTTATTTTACTGCTCAGCAAAGTCAGTAATCATTTATTTCAATAACATTATGGTAATGAATATATATGTTGAATCGAATCGAATACATGATCGGAAGAAATTGAAATCTACACACATCAGATTGCTTTTTAACATTTAAAACAGTTATTAACCATTTAAAAGTGGTAATGAAGAAAGGCACTCATACTGTACTCGTCACCGTTTGTACTTATGTCATTTGACATTACGATATACGATATTTCCTTTATCTAAACGACTCTACAGCGACAGAACACACTAGAAAGTTTATTGCACGATAACACTCAAGACAAATCAGTTCTTCTTTCCTTGCATCCTGGAAACCAGAGGGTTTCTTAATCCAGCCTTTGTATTTATCATGTGTACGTCTTATGTTCGTTATCCTCAAGAGAAACCCTCTGGTCAAACGAGCCTGTTCATTCCTAGTTGTATCACAAACCGTCAGACATAAAGCAAGTAGAAAATGACGTCTGGTGCCGAGGGTACTTTCCTTGTAGGTTGTACGAAATATGCACAAGTAATAAAACGAAGAAGATTTCATGTGACTAGATATTAACTAATGTAATAATTATAACAAAGGAAATATTATATTGTTGCAAGCTGTGTTCAAATTTAATAGGTATACTGACCTGCAGATTTTCTCATCTCAGCTCTCATCGATTTATACCCTTTAGCGAGAGAAGATTGTTGATTTTAGGTTAAAGAATGAACCAACATAAACACACACCACGATGTGACCCCGGGTCCTAATTCTACAACTAATGTCTGACTTATACAATGACATTACCATAGCAACTGATCAGATTTGGTCAATAAAAGCATTTATAAAGTAAATAATGTTAAAGACGTTGTTCAGAAGTATTCTAATCCTGGATCAAGGTGAATGTAAGTCAAAAGATGACATTTAGTCAATAGAAATTAGTGGTAAGAAGTGATGCAGACGTCTCGTCAACGGTTTTTTTTGTTCGGATTCCCTGTGTGGTGTGTTTGACCAAAAGTCTTAGTTTTGCTAAATTTAGTAGAGTCAGTTGATGGAAGAGGAAAGAAAAAGTAGAGAAAAACTCCTTTTGTATGAGTTTTTACAATAAAGTAGGGGCTATTCTGCATTCAACACAGGTAACCCAAGCTATGGTTGAAAATTATTAAATGGGTGAATTTCACTCAAACTGTATCGTAATTGCGTTATAGAGAAAACTATGGAGTTTGTTTAAGAACAGTGGTTTTAAAAGATAATCACTTCGGCCTACAGCATTCGTGGGTAATTTGCAGGCAGACAAGGGCTGTGCATTACTGCGTGCCTGAAATGCCTACGTCACAATAAACATCTAAGTTTATATGATATTTTAAAATCTATATATAACTGAATATTTAGACTAATAGAATAAATAATTTAATTAAAAGAAAATTTATTTTAATTGAGAAGTATAAATAATTGGGTCTATAAAGTTATATAAACCATACTTTAACATATATCAACATTGCATTTTTATTTCTCAGTACATGCACCATGCACTATAATATATTATATAACGACTATTAGAAACCACGCATTCTCATTGGATGAGTCGCGTGCTTTATGAGAGCAAAAAGCACGCGTGTTTGTATGTTTTTATTTTTTTTATTTTTTTTATTTAAACGTATTTTTTACAATATGTTTGCCCAAGAGCAGAGCTCATCTAGGGGCTTACATACTAATTACAAATTTACATAGATACAAAACGGAGAAGCAAGGCGAGAAAAAAAAAATTAGGATAATGTTACAATAAATATGTACTAATAATACAATAGATATATACGTTATAAATTAGAGAGTGAAATTGATATACTAGTTAGATACTAGTTAGGAAACTGAAAGGAAGAAATTTAGCTGGAAGAAAAACGATTCGTGTCAATAATGTACTTTTGAACTGCGAGAAATAAAGAGTTGTTCTTTTCAGTACTTAAATCATCAGAACCTTGTAAAAGAATTGTGCATTTTGCTTTCAATGAAAGATTTTGCCAATTGCCAATTAGTTTGGCAGCAGAGGTAATCAGTAAATCTCGTTGAGCAGCGTATCGGGGACAGATTGAAAGTATGTTGATCAAATATGTCAACTTATATTTTAGAAATATAAAACGTGCTTGCTGTGCTGGATGTGTGCAGTTATAAAGCATTTGGGGATTGCCCTAACTAGGAAAAAGAAGTGTGTATACATTTGTCTTCTCTCCCTTTTTACTGGTAATTTTTTATTCTTTCTCCGTTACATTATAAGTGTCTTTCTTGTTTTTCATTTCATTGTTGTATAAGTATTAGATCTCCATTAATGACTCCATGTGTTTATTAAAATCAATAAAAAATGAAATAAATACAAACTAAGGCCCTGATTATATGGTGGTTTTCAGACCGGGCTGACATTTTAGCCCGCCGGGAAGGTTGAAATATCTTCGTGATTACATGACAAAACTCAGTCTGGATTCTATAGGTAAATTCATTGGAGGACGAGGGAATTCCACGTTGAATTTCACGAGAGAAATCAATATCGCATGAATCGCAGAGCCTTAGTTTGTATTTAATTAAGATAAACCTTGTCTCTTTAGCGCATGCTCAGTAATAGCTGCAACAGGGCTGAAAATGTCTTGTTGTTATCGAAAACTCAACCTAGCCTCCTTCGCAGGCATCTCTAAGGCAGAAAAAAAAAACAAGAAAAAGAAAAAACGACGCTGGCTTCCTGTGGATTATGGCAAAAAAAAACTCACTCTCGGACTCAGGAGTTGCCTGCCGGAGGAGGCTATATATAAACTCAATCTTACATACATTTTCTTAACAGACGCACTGACGTCTGAGTCCGACACTCCAAGTCCGACACAGTTTCATGTAACCGAGCACCGCTGTTCTTTCTGACAAAGGGCTAAGCCTCGATTCAGTCTCCATCGCAACCGTTATTAGTGACGGGCCTCCTGTGTCCTGCCGTGACGAGGCTAAATTCGGCTGCGGGGGAGACTAAGCCTCGATTTGTTGTAAAATATTCACAAATTCCAGGCCAAGCACGATAAAATGTTATTCCTTAACAAAAGAAAACGCATTTGAACTGATTTACACTGCATTGAGGCTATCACTGTACAAATGCGCCTTTAATCAAATAGTACAGTAGTGCTAACAACATGAAACTGGGTTATTATTAAAGCGGGCTGAAAAAAATGTCTTTAAAATAGGCGCCAAAATGGCATTTCTTTTACAGAATTAACATTAATTTTACATTAACTTAAAAGTTCACAACTGAAAATTCTGCATAATCTACTTGACCGTCACGGTCCTTATCAAGCAACACTATCAACTTGCTAATCTGAAAGTCGCTAAGAGGAACCTTCACAGCTTTCAAGCCTTGATACATCTCATCTTCCGATATGCCACTTGACTTGTCCTTATCAAGGTAGTTAAACAAATCAATGGCACGAAGTCGTTTTTCAATGAGAAAGTTTTTGACAATTAGCAGCAGGTCATCTTTAACTCTTTTATTACGGTTGTTTGCGTCGATAGTCCCTTGGTCAACCGGAGTAGAGGCGAATGAGATTTTTAACTTCGTGTTTGATTTACCAATTATCTCATCTGCGACATCTTGGAAGTCCTTTCCTACCCCGGTGTGATCCAGGTGAAGTTCTTCCATCTCAGAATCAACGTTGCTTTTTATTGCCTTGATCAAAGCTAATGTTCCCTGGCGCTTCATAGTGTTAAATCCCATCCTTAAGATTCGTAATGTCTTGTTCTTTTCCAAGCCCTTAGCCAGTTGCAGAGCACCATTTTCGGTGATTCTATTATGACTAAGGTCAAGTTCAATCAGAGTATTGTTATGTTTCAAAGCCTCGCCCATTGCCGCAGCGCCGTCATCGGCAAAGCCATTCCAAGATAGATCCAATGCCTTGATCGATATATTCTCTCCCATTGCTTTGCATATTGCATGAGCTCCTTTCAGTCGAAGATGGTTCCAACTCAAGTCTAAAGAATCAAGAGTATCATTGGCTTCGATACCAGGGGCCAAAAGCTCGCCGCCAACTTCACAGAAGGTATTATGGCTAAGCCGTAGGTGTTTAAGAGTAACAGTCTTCTTTAAACCATACGCCAAGGGAGCTGCATCCTTTTCAGTGAAATTATTAAATGACAAGTCAAGACGACGCAAGTAAATGCTATCAGCAATAGCGTTACCCATAGCAACAGCACCACGTGAAGTGAGTGAGTTTCCCGCTAAATTCAACCCGCTGACGTAGCAGTTATCTCTCAGCATTCGAGCAAAACTTTCCGCTCCTTCGTCCTGGATTCCGTTCTCTTCCAAATCTAGACTCTCCACTGTTGTACTTTTAACCAATGCCTTTGCCAACGCTTTCGCTCCTTGGACTCCTAAACCATGATGTGCTAGAGAAATTTCTTTGTTTTCGATATTCTGTAGCAGTGAATTTATCGGTGTCACGTTCAGTTTTCGACATGCTCGTATATAAGCCGCTTTGCCGGCCAAGTCAAAACTTTGTCGACGGGCAAACTGTTTTTCTTCTAAATCTGACGGACATTCAAGATCAGTGTCCCAACCACCGTCGCTACTGCTATCATTATCACTCTCTGGTGTGCTATCTTCACTCTCTTCTTGTTTTTCTTCGGATTGTTTTCGTTTCGTTGCTCGTATTTCTTTTAAAGTCTCCTTCACTCGTGCAACGGTCTCTTTGATACGATTTTTGTCCGCTTGAATCGTTCCTTCTTCGTCAGCCATACTTCTAAACAGAATGAAAAACTCAAACTCTTCCACTGATTTATTATTAGCTGTTTGGTATAAATAATGACTTTGAGTCACTCAAGAAACAATGGGCTCTAATTTGTGCGTTTGCTGGCTGCTTTGTTGATTGGTGTTAATTGAAGACCAATTCCCAGTAGACATGGTTTAGCTTCATAAATGCAAAAATTACTTAGATAGTTCTAGAATTCCAGAGTTCTAGTCGAAATCAAAACTTACACTTTACATGTTCACACTTAAAAAAGAGCTTTGAATGTGGTAATTGTATTTGTAATATCATACAAGAAGTGTTTTTAAAGTCCAGTACATGGTGCTAACGACTTATCTAATGACCTAGGACTATTAACAAGCTAATTGATATAAACAAAATTAGTAGAAGGCGGTGTTTCTGGTAATGCTAAACCAAATTTACCAAAACCTTAATTAGTATTTAAACAAATATTGGTCTCACAAAGATACGTGTTATTTTGACAACCACGTGACATGTACTGCGTAAAAAAATCAGGTTTCAAATATGTCCAAATACCGAGGGTACATACCATTAAGTTTTGTAACTACTGAAATTGTTTGAAAGACTAGTATCGAGTAGACTTAATTGTAGGTGAATTAGGAAAAACCTTGGTGATTTTATTGTTTCTTGATATGTGCATTCCTCGGCTAGAGCATAAAAACTAGAACTATAAAACTAAACCAAATGAGCTACTGACTAATAATTTTTATTTAGTATAAAGTGAAGACATTAAGTTTACCCGTGAAACAAAATTAAATAGTCAAGGAGTAATAGTCAAATAGCCACAAAAGAAAACAATGGAATTAGAGACTGCTAAGCCGTATTAGTCTAATACTGCTATTTCACGGGTTTTAAAAGACTTCATTCTAACACTCAACCGGGAATATCACTGAAATACAAAGAAAAATATACCTCATTACAATATTATTTATCTAAAAGTCAGTAGATACAAACAGTTATACAGTATAGAAATTTGTTTTCATTTCGTTGTTATATAGTTTGAATAGAGTTGTTGTGAGCTCGTTATTGTTCAGTCTTCGTCTTGTCAAAATTAATGAAGTCAAAACCCGCAGTGATGTTTTCATTCATTTTTTTATACTCCTACTCCTTGCGCTATCACGTGTTGTCACAAATACAAAAACGTGCTATATTGGGACAAGGACTAATTAATTATAATGAAGAATTCAAAACTAATCTAATAGAGAAGCAATTTTAAAAGAACAAAATCTGTAGCGCTTGGTAATGTTATTGCTACTTGATACATACATTCCTTGTCTTAGCATGGGCTGTGCATTCAAACGTTAGCTATTATGGCTTAGCCTAAAGTATTGCTGAATTTCAAACTTGACTATAAATCAATTTCATGTTATCTATCACCGTTATACTATTTGACAAAAGGCGCATTTGTGAAGGGTTTGCCCCAATTCAGAGTAAATTCAAACGTCTTCTATTGTTAAGTGATAACATTTTTTCCTGCTTTGCTTGGAATTTGTGAATATTTTGACAACAATGAGGCTTAGCATGTAAAAGTGAGCCTTTTGTCAAACAGTACAGCGGTGATAGATAACGTGAACCTGGACGAAATTGTTGAACGAAATCTGTGGCGTTTGGAAATATTAGTGCTTCTTGATACATGCATTTCTTGTCTTAGCATGGGCTATGCATTCAAAAGTAGGCTATTAAGTCTTAACCAAGGTATTGCTGAATTTGAATTTTCAACTATTGTTGAACGAAATCTGTGGCGCTTGGTAATGTTATTGCTTCAGTCTTGATACGTACATCACCTTGCCTTGGCACCGGCTGTGCATTCACACGTGAGCTATCCGCAAGGCTAAACCTAAACCTTAGACATTTTTATTTCGTAAAGCATTTTATTGAACTTTTTTTCGTTTTTAGATCCTTTCGTAGTTAATAATTTGTCTAACAGAAAAAAAAATAGTATTTAAGCTCATAGCATTTTTAGATTTTAAATTTTATCTGTAGTAAATAAGTTAAGTACAATATCTGATATATATATCATCATATTTATGTATATTCTTCTTTTCTATATTGTTAATTTGGAGTGGAGTTACTAATGATACTAATCATACATCGCATAAAAATAGAAAGCCTGCAAGTTTTTGAACTAGTACTCTAGAAAGTACGGCAGAATTAATAGTGTAGATACATTTAGAAATTGAATTATATGTCTGTCTGTCTGTCTGTCTGTCTGTCCCCCACTCGTTTTTTTCCTCACCACAGGAAGCCCGATAAAAAGATATTTAAGAGATGCCTGCGGAGGAGGCTAAGTCATGACGATAATTAACGTTCTGTTCATGGTGATAATATTGATTATTATACATTACATTCACTTGAATCTGGCGCGCACAATCGATTATTCGCCAAAATACAAATTTATTGTAAACTTTCGATGTTTTAGTCGCTAAAACATCGTATCGTCGCTCACTTAAGGGGAAAAATCATCGTTTTTTATCTTTAGCTATCAAAATTGGAACTTAGAATTTCGGCATATCATATCATAGACTTTTAGGGTATTGAAAAAGGAACAGTCCATACATAGTCTTATACATAGCCGCGCATTTTTCGTTTGACGTTTATATGTAGAATCTCATAGGCGTTAAATATTTAGCTAAAAAAAAATTCTCGACGATTATATCCGTTCATTTGTTACGCTCAAGTCAGCCCCCTTTCCACACAAATTAATACCGACCCTTTTCACCGCACCCGCACCTTTTTACCCGCACTCGCACCTCAGTTTTACACGCATCTATTCCTTTTACCCGCGGCCAAAACGGTCTAACTCCTACAATCATGATGGTGATTGTAATGCAAGAATACGACACATGTATTACTCGACACATTCTTTATTAGGAATTGACGTCTAAACTACAATCATTGTTAATACGTTACCCTGATCTAAAGTTACCTAGTCCCTTGGTTTCTTATTTAGAGGGAAGACATACTAACATGCATGCATGTGTTACAGATATCCATCAGTTAACTCAACACAACGTCATTCCAAATATCATTTAATTAACAGTTACGTTTTAGATCTTATCATTTCGAAAACACCGTTACCAGTATCCAAAGATGTTACAGGCTTGAAGCTCAAGCCTAACATACCTATGGTATTGCAAATGATTTTGTGTGTGATTTTGCTATCAAATTAAAATGGTGTTCCCTTGTAAACTCGTGGATTGCAAATCCATGAGTTATTAACTGTGCAATGGCCGTTTATCTTAACATTAGAAAAATTATTAATTGTTTAAGTGTTACCAAGCAATATCATTAATCTATAAATAAAAAATATTACAGCTAAATGCTAAAACATTCAAATTGTAAAACTAATTGTGAATTTGTATATCTTGATTGCTTATTATGACCCTCCTTGATGAAAATAAACGAACATGTGTCATTATTGCAGGTTTTTTTCAAAAACATCGTAAGCCGATTTTGCTAGATTGAACAACCTTGGTTGATCAAGTTAGAGTGAGCAACCAATGTCACACGGCCGAATAGCATTACAACAACAACACATGTTTGTAAATTCAAAAAGGATTTGGCTTGTTCCTTTAATTAATCTAAAATATCTCACTGCAAAATATAATCCTTGATTTGTTTTTGCAAAGTGCATTTATAAAATTGAATTAACTAACAATGCTAATAAATGTTAATTTAGTTGATTTACTGTCTAGCTGACTTGGACGACTTGACGACTACTCTCTTGGTAGTGATTTCGGGTTCGTCATCATCGTCATCATCAAACTCCAAGCCAGTTGACTCTCCCTTTGGGCTTCCACCACCAAAGATGTCTTGAATTGATTTTTCAGTAGAAGAGCTCATTCCAGCGCCACCAGCTGTCTTAGTTGTTCTAGATACAGAGGAGGACGACATAGGTGAACCTCTTGAGTCGGTGGTGGTGTAAGTCTTTCTGACGACGGAGATGTTACCAGGGGAGCTCATTTGGGAACTGGCAGTGCTAGCAGTGATGCTGGTCATAGTCATCTGTCTTTGGAGGTTGTCGACTTGGTAGCGAAAGCTCTCGCGCTGGCTCATGCAGTCCTTGAGTTGTGCTGTAAGGTCTTCAATTTGCATGTCATTTCTGGCTCTCATGTTGTTGATTTGGACACGTTGGCTTTCCTTGCCTCGGTTGCAGTCGTCAAGGGCAGTTTCCAAACGGGTCAACCTGAAGAAGATAAAGGTTATCAACGAGTTAATGACTATCTATGCGTATATTACCGTCAAACAAGCTCACGCGTTGACCCCTAGAGTGGATTAATCAAATCATTAGTCGATTATTCGTTTTATTTGTGCGAATGGGATTAACCGAATATTGTAATATTAAAACAAAGAATCAGCTCGAAATTCGACTTGTGATTTGATAAAATAAATCAGATAAAACAAAGGTGGGTAAAAACCTTGGAGAAGAAGTCTATCTCAAATTTCATGACCATGAACGCTGGAGTTTTTGAGCTTCAATTTCAATCACTTGACGAATGTTATCGTTAGTAAACTCCTTGTATTTTCTTCTAGACTACCAGTTAGATATTGTCGATTGAAGGAATCAAATATCTTTGTTAGATAAACAACTATTGCTTAGTTAAACGATATCTTGTCGAATAGTATTCGACAAATGCCTTCCTGGCACGTAAACACGGAAAAGATTCCTAGCCGCCAAGCTTTCTTGGTCTTCCTGTGTTAATCATTAACCAGTTAAAATTCGAATTTGATTTGAATTTTGCACTCTTCGTTTTCGACGATGCAAAATTCAACTGAAAAATGAAATCGACAATCAAACATTCAAATCATTAATCGACTCTAGGGGTCAACGCGTGAGCTTGTTTGACTATAACAAAGTGCAACCTATCTTAAGGTAGTACCGGATACTTGGATTTCTTCAATGAATTTTTTTTATAAATCCTGTCATTTTTAGATCATTGTTAGGCAAGTCAAAAAACGTGAAAAAAAATTGGGGTCACCGTATTGGTTATAGAGTTATAAGATATATAGTAAAAGTAGGTTTTTGCAATAATTTGCGGTGATTTGCTCAAAAGTACCTATTCAAAGCAGTCAAGAGAATGGGAACGTATTCTGCTAGGAAAAGCATAATATTTTATCAAACGATAGATCTAAGGGTTATTTAACATTTCCTGTCATAAAAATCATTGAATCATTTCCAAATAGGGGTATAAGTGCGCCATAGAAGCACAATTATACGCCATTTACGCACACTACATGTGTATAGAGTTGTACCATTTGTAAAATTTCAGAAAATCTAATCAATGAATATTTTATTTTTTATTCTAAATCGTAAGAGTAGTAAATGCAGTCTTGAATAAAAAGAGAAAAAATGGGGGTCCCCGTACTAATAGGCGAGTTATAAGCGACCAAATCCATTTTTTTGTTAAAAAAAAACACGGCAACGGTCCGCGCGGGACTGGGTTCTAGTACTTTAAACATCTGCTTGAAACTTGTCAAATTATCCTTGTCATCTCCAGAAACCCTAAAACCTATTTTGTATTAGTTTTACGACTAAAGACGTCAAAATCATATTTTATCTATTCATTTTTACAAAGTTGTAAATTTGTTGTTTTGAGACAAAACAGCGAACTTGTCAGGTAGTGAAAATCTGAGCATGTTTCGAAAAATGTCCCATTTTACCTCCAAAGTTGCATGAAATGACATAATACTTTCTTAAGTTATAGATAAGGATTCAAATTAAAATATTATTTAGATAAATTTTCAAAAAAGCGCAAATAAATGATGGAAAACGAGATGCGCGAAATGGATGCGCAGTAGCAAGTATCCGGTACTACCTTAATTAAGAATGTTCGAAGCCTTATGTTGAGTTTACAATATCCGTCTCTACAAGATAATTTCGTCAGCTGAAATGGACTGTCGTTGCTAAGGGAACAATTTGAGTAACAAAAGGAACATATTTACCGCGAAAAAGTGAACATTTTTTATAGTAAATAACTAACTATTCAGAGTAGCTTACTTGTTTTGGAGTTTGGTGACTTCGACGTGGTATTCTGCTTTGCCTTGTTGGTTGAACTTGTTGTCGCTGTCTACTTCACTGATGCGGTGTTGAAGGACCGTCAGTTCGTCCTCCAATTCTTCATTTCTTTCGCGTGTAAGGTCGCATCTCTCTTCCATCTCGGAGATTCTCTTTTGGTAGGCAATGATCTCATCCTTGTAGCCTTCGCATTTCAGTGTGACGTTCTTGATTGTCACATTTATGATGGTCAACTGTTCTCTCAGCTCTTTGTTCTCGTGGTCAAGTCTAGCGATCATCTTGTGAGCATCCAACAGCTCGGCGGTTATCTCGTTCTCACGCTCTTGCGCACGTTTATATGCGGCCTGGAGAACAGCGTAGGAGGAGGAGTCGTCGTAGTCCTCGATGTTGCTCTTTGATCTGATATCAGAGTCTGCTTCAAGCTGGGCAATGCGCTTCTGAAGAGTGTCATTCTCATCCTGTAGGCTGTCTTTGCCAACTCTGCAGTTTTCAAGATCGTTTTGAAGGTCTTGGATCTTTCTCTTTGCTGCTTCTAATTCATGGAATAGCTTGTTCTTGTCATTGGCAAGACCTTGGTTGGTGTTCTCAAGGTGGTTGATAGTCTTCTGCATACTAGAAAGTCTGTCCTCTAGCTTCTGTTTTTCCAAGCTGATGCCCTCGAAGTCCTTCTTTACACCATCGTACTTGAACTGCCACGAAGTAGCATCAGAAGCAAGGCGATCTCTTTCTGAACGTAGGCCATCGACATCGTCACCTGGAGCTGAAAATAAATCTCCAGCACCAGACTCAAGTTGACCTCCACCTCCACCATCACGGATAATGGTCGTCTCAGTTTCGAATCTCTCACAGCGGCTGCGTGCTTCCTGGAGTTGTTTCTGAAGCGATTCGATCTCGATCTTCAATCGAGTGTTCTCCTCACGTGAAATCTGGAACTTGTTTTCTAAGTCAGCAAGCAATGGCTCGATTCTTGTCAGTTCGCTTTGGTAATCACGCCTTTCAGACATGATGGTTTCAAGCTCTTGCCTTAGTAGTGCGATTTCCTTTCTCAGCTTGTCATTGTCAGCAGCAAGATTCCTGAGTTCTTCTTCCAAGCGATCAACAGTGTATTTTCGTTCAGCATGTTCAGCGACTTGGGCATCAAAGTTTTGTTGGAGTTCACGAAGTTTCTTCTGGAGCTTGGCAACCTCAGCTTTAAGGTCTTCATTTCTTGTTTTACTTTGTTCCAGTATACCACGAAGTTGAGCTTGAGTCTTGGCTTCGTTTTGAAGTTCATCTTCAAGGGCGTTGATTTTATTTTGCAGATTCTGTTTCTGCCTTTGAAGCTCGCTCTTGGCGTTTTGGGCACTCTGTAATGCTGCCTCAACGTCTGCAATTTTCTTGTATGCATCCAAAAGCTGAAAATGGATTAAAGTAATTAGCACTAAGCATTCGAAGAAACATTGCTATTAAAACTTAGAAGCTCAAACAAGTATCACATTATCGTTATTATGATCTTGTACCTAAGTTTTAAATTATGATATTATGATTATTCTTTACCAATTATCTTCTTACTTTTATAGTAAATATAGCCCGCATTGCTATTCCTATCACTGCTATAAGTACTGCATATGCCTTATCTTACCTCCTTCTGCTGTGCTTCAATATTTTGTTGTGCTTCTTCATTCTGAGCTTCAACTTGAGCGATCTTGTGTCTTGCGTTAACAAGCTCATCGGTCAAATCTTTGATCTTCTGCTCGTAGGACTCGTTGTAAGTCTCCAAGCGAGTTACTTTGTTCCTGAGGTTGTGGAGTTCTTGTTCCAATTCAGCGTTTCTCTGCTTCCATCTCATAGCATCTTCAGGATCAATCTATAGGTAAATGGTAAATGTATATAAATTAAACAATACAGCGAACAATATAACATAAAATATAAGGGAATTATATATTATATTATATGTATTATGAAACATATATAGTGCGCCTTTGAACATATTTCAAAATAACATGGAATGCACAGGCTAAAAAATTCCCCCTACCTTTACACTCTTCATACATATTGAACAATTTTATTATTATTATTTAATGTGCAATGGTACTAATATAGAGATTATGTGAAGTGAATTTCTTTGAAGTATTGAACTAGAATCCTTCTCCTTAATTTAAACTGTAGTTTAGTGATATAAAGATATTTAATGGGACTTTTACGCTTCGTTGTGTTGATTATAAAAAGAAAACATTTCACTTACCCTGTTCTTGGCTTGAAGTTCATTCAATGAGTCCTCCATCTCCTTGATTCTCTTGTCTTTCCAAGCTGATTGACCTTCAAGGATGTTCTTTTCACGGATAGCGTTAGCTAGGTCGTTCTCGGTCTTGCTTAGTCGGGCTTTCAGTGATGCCTTATCGTTGGTCAAGAGGTCTAAATCTGCTTTCAATTTCCTGTAAGCAGCATCAAGATCCTTGTATCGCTTGTCGGTTGAGATGTTGATCTCCGTCGAGAAGAATGATGACTGTGGGGCTGATTGGACATCATTGGCTTGTTGTACAATAACCAAATCATTGGCAATTTTGTTTTTCTCTTGACGGTGGGTTTCGATCTCAATTCTCAGTGATGAGATGGTCTTCTTAAGTGAAGCGATCTCTACCTTGAGGCGGTTCTTGTCAGCTTCAAGGGTCTTTGCACGGTTCTCCCAGTAGAAGATCTTTTGATTTTTGACTGTGAGATCATTCTGGAGCCTTTCAACATCCTTGAGTGCATTCAAGTACTTGTTCTTGAAATCAGTAGCGTTGGCGTTTGCACTTGCAAGCTCTTTCCTAAGGCGATCGTTTTCGTCTTTAGCGAGATTTAAGAAGTGCTCTAGCTCTGTGATTCGTGCGTCTTTGTCGTGGACAGTGCGGTTAAGATTGGCAATTTGATCCGCGTATTCATCAACCTTTGATTGAAGCCTTGCATTCTTCTGTTTCAAAGCAAAGATCTCATTTTCAAGTTGTTTCTCGTTGTTCTCGTGCCAAAGAATTTGGTTGTCTTTATCAGCGAGTTCTCTGTTCAACCCATCAACTTGCATTGAAAGTTCACTTGCCGCTCTTTGTGCTTCAAACATGTCTTCCTTAGCTCTTCCTAGCTGAGCTCGTGTCTCATCAACATCACCACGGAGCTTGGCAATGTCTTGTTTGGCCTTGTTGTAATCCTCTTGTAGACTGGCATATTTCTTCTGTGCATTAATCAGTTCAGCGTTGAGGTTTTCGTTTTCAGTAGCAATCATCTGCATCTTCAGAGTCATATCGCCAAGATCTCTCTTCAGTTTGTAGTTTTCACTTTCAAGCTCTTCTCGTCGCTTTTTGGAGTCAGATAATTGCTGACGCAAAGCATTCAGCTCTTGGATAAGCATGTTGTTATCACGCTCTAGGTTATTCTTTTGAGTTCTCAGTGATGCAAGTATTCCAGGAGCATCAGTTTGGTCGCTCATGCTGGACATCTTGGTCTTCAGGTCTGTGATGGTTCGCTGCAGATTCATGATTTCATCTTCAAGATCTTTAATCTTCTTATCTCTGTTGTTGATTTCAACTTGGAGCCTGTTATTGCTGTCTTGTAAGCCCTTGTTGGTTCTTTCTAGTTTCGAGTATTTGGTTTTGAGTCCTTCAAGCTCATTTCTCATTTCCTCTGATTCCCAGTCGGGTGCAGATTCGGTTTCAAACATGCTCTCCATGGTAATTCCAGATTCGACAGGCTGTCGGGTTTCGAGGCTGATGATCTGTTCCGAAGCTTGACTGAGTTTCTGTTGTAGATCTAATTCGTTTTCACCTCGGACCTTGGCTGCGATGTCAAGCTCTGTTACACGCTTCTTCAAACTTACATTTTCTTCTTCAAGACGTCTTGCCTTGTCACGATGTCCCTCGCCTGAGTTCTCGATGATAGTAAAGCGGTCTGTCATGGATGACAAGGACTTCTCGAGGTCTTTGATCTTTTGTTGAGCTGCTTCGTAGTCGGCTTCTAGAGTGCGCATGTTCTTCTTCAATGAATCATTTTCTCGTTCCAACTCTTCGACCTTGTTCTTCAGATCTTCAATCATTCTATCTCTTGTGTCGATCTCTTTGATGTAGTAGTCAATCTTGCTCTTCAGATCATTGAGCTCTCGTTCGATCTGGTTCTTTTCTTCTCTCAGGGCATTCAACTGGCGACGCATTTCATCGATCTTGTCACTCAACTGCTCCTTCTCTTTGGCGATGTCGCGGATTTGTTGTTCCAAGATGGCAATTTTGTTGACATTGGTTCTCAGGTCTTCCAAGACGCGATCCCTTTCACTGGTCACTCTTGCAAGTAGGTTCTCAAGCTCGTTGATCTTGTTGGTCAAGTCTAGGATTTCCTGCTGAGATCTTGCGTTATCCTCTCTTAGGTTGTCATTTTCTTCTTTCATAGCAGCGAGTTGGTTTTTGAGGCTGTCAAGTTGACCTTCGATGTACTCTTTGCTTGCCATAAGGCTGTTGATAGTGTTGTCTTTCTCTATTGATTCTCTTTCAAGGTTTTCTACTTCCATCTTTAGTTCAACGTTCTTTTGTTGAAGCTCAAGGATTTCATTGCGAGCTTGGTCGTAGCGTTCCTTTGCATCTTCAAGCTGTTTCTTTAATGATTCGTTCTCCTTTAGTGCATTGTCCCACTCAATTTCCTTATCAGCAAGTTCATTGTTGACAGCAACCAAATCACTCTTGAGGGCTTCCTTCTCTTTCTTGAGACGATCTTTCAAAGCTTCGAGATCACGTATCTTCTTGTTCAAGGAGTTGACGGTGGCCCGGAGGTCAACATTCTCTTGTTGCAGACTGCGATAATCAGCTTCCAACTTGTCGTAACGGTTCTTGTAAGACTGCAATTCTTGTTTAAATCTGTTTTCGCGGTCTTGGCTGGCCTTGTAGAGGGTTTCAATCTCATAGTAGCGAGTATCGTGAGTGGTACTTGCAAGGTCTCTTTCTTCTCTCTCCTTGTTTAAATTGCTGATTGTAATTTCCAACTTACTAAGGTTGACGTTAGTGTTCTTGTAGGTTTCTTCCAATGTCCTCAACTTGTTTATGGTTGATTCCAATTTGTTCTTGGTTTCCATAAGTTCTCTCCTTACTTTGGCTAGCTCTTCGTCAACAGCAGCTTTAGCATTTCTTAGCCTTTCAATGACAACATCTTTTTCGCTGAGCTCTTTGTTTCTGATCTCCAACTCTCTTTCTCTTTGCTTCAGATCACTTAGGATCGCAAGGTACTCTTCTTTCAACTTCCTGTGCGTTGTTGTCAGAGTTTCCAGCTCTATCTTGAGGTTATCACGCTCTTTTCTGATGCTTGCAAGTTGACCCTCAAGAATAGCTAGTCGATGATTCTTGCTGCTGAGGTCGTTCTCAAGAGCATTTCTTTGTTCTTTCATTTCTTTGAGCTCTTTCTCTAGTTGCTCAATGCGTTTGGCTTGTGCTTTATTCTTGCGTTCTAAGTCTTTCTTCTCCTCTCTTGCAGCATCAGCACTCACATTGGCAGCCAAGACGTCACGTTTGGCGTCTTCCAACTCCTTCTGGATTTTCTTAATTTTGTCGTTCAACTCTTTGATGACTTTGTCTTTCTTAGCAATGATTTGATTCAAGCCGTCATTCATCTTCTTTTGTTGCATGTTGTTAGCCTCCAATACAGCAATCTTTTCCTTTGCTGGAACAAGCCGTCCATTAGCTTCTTTAAGTTGGTCTTTGAGCTGTTGGTTTTGTTTCCTCAAAGTGTCGATCTGTGTCTCCATCTTGCTAATCTTTCCTTGTAGGTCATACAGGTCGTCTTCAGCCTTCTTTCTGTCTTGTTGAGCATTGTCGAGGTCACTTTCAAGCTCGTCAACCTTGCTTCGGGCAACCAAGAGGTCCCTGTTGACATCATCCTTTTCGCCCTCTAGTCTTTGTACTTCTTTCCTCAGATCTGCAATGGTTTCGTCTGCAGCTTCAAGTTCAGCCTTGAGCCTGTCGATCTCCTTCTGCTTAAACGCATCGCGTTCTTCAAATACTTTCACCTTGTTCTTAAAATTAAGAAGTTCTTTCTCAAGTCGCGCGACCTTTTCTTTTTCACTTTCCAAATCTGCAGATGCGTTATTTGCTGAATCAAAGAAATCTTGGTAGCCGCTTTCAACGCTCTGTACTTTGTCTTGGACGACGAGGCATTCATTCTGGAGAACAGCATTTTGTTGTGAGTACTTCTCAATCTCGGTTACATAGCGATTGATCTCTTCTTCTTTGCTTTTTAGTTGTATCATCAACTTGTGCTTCTCGTCTTCGCTGGCATGGAGTAGCGACTTGGTATGGACAAGGTCAGCTTTAAGCTCATCTACTTCCTTCTCGAGTTTAGCAATCAGGTCCTTCAAGGCGTCGATGGTCGCATCTTTCTCGAAGGAATCTTTCTGGGCTTCATCTGCTACACGTTGTGCCTCTTTAATGGCATGCTTCAATCGGTCAATCTCGTCTTGCATTTTGTCAACGACGTCTTGGTGGGTCTTGGCATCTTCCTCGAGAACAATGCTTTTGTTCAAAGCATCTTGAAGCTCCTTCTCCAAGCGAGCTACTTTCTGTGTCAGGGCTAGTACTTGTTGTTCAAAGTCTCGTTTTTCTTTCTCTGAGCTGTCATAGGCCGATTCAAGTTCTGAAATACGGTGTTCTTTGTTTTGTAGCTCACGGTTTAGGCGGTCAACTTCATCTTCTAGCTGCTTGTTCTCATCTTCGACCATTGCTGCTCTCTTGTTTGCTTCATTTAGGTCTGCCTGCATGTCTTTGGCTTGTTCCTCTAGGATGTCGTTCTTAGTATTGAGCTCACCTACCTCGTTGTCAAGAGCATTGATTTTATCCTCCAACTGTCGGATGGTGTTTTTCAAGTCGTCTATTGTCTTCTGCTTTCGATTGTTATCGTTCTTGTACTTCTCTACATTTCTCTGTAAATCAGCAATGTCAGACTGTAATGCAGCGATCTGCTTTCTAAGCTGGGCCACTCTGTCTTTCTCAGAATCAAGGTCGACTTTCAATTGGACTTTGGCCTTTTGAGCAGCGTTAAGTTGAGCCTCAAGATTGGCGTTCTTGCTTCTTAGAGCATCAACTTCTCTCTCCAGATCATCCCTGGAGTTCTCGCTCCTTTCCAGTGCTATCTTTAGGTCCTGAATTCTCTTCTCCAATGGCGCTAAATTCGTCTTTAACTCGTCTCTTTCCTTGGCTGTTACCTCGTAAAGTGATTCTAGGTCGCTGAGTTTTCCTGAGTGACCACCAAGCCTTTGACGAAGACCATCAACTTCTGAGATAGACGATTCGTAAGTTGACTTAAGACTATCATGGCTTGACGAGATTCTTTCGATCTCTGACTCCAACTCTCGGATACGTGAACGGTAACGGGAGACTTCGTTCTCAAGCTGTTTAACCCTGCCATTTGCCTTTGCAAGCTCATTCTCAACTGCACTCAGTTTCTTGATAGTGACGGATAACTCACGTTGTAGATCACCATTCTCTATTCTAAAGTTGTCGACAGTTGCTTCTAACTCTGAGATCTTCTTCTGGGCATCACGGAGATCACGCTCGACATTCTGCCGCTGTTTACTTTCTAACTCAGCCTTCAGTTCAGCTTGAGAAAGTTCTTGTCGAACTTGCTCGAGCCGGTCTTCCAGATCTGAATTTTTCTTTTCCAGGGCTCGAATCTGTTTATCCTTGACTGCAACCTCATCGCGAAGTCTGTCGGCCACCTTCTTGTTGTTGAGGGCGTCGCTGCGATATTCGCCAATGGTGTCCTTGGTTCTCTTAAGTTCATCTCTCAACCTCTCCAACTTGTCTTTCAAATCATCCCGTTGTTTTTGGGAGTTGATTAGAGAAGCCTCGTACTTGCGTACCTTCAAGTCGCAGTCCCTCTTGGATGCTTCCAGATCTCTCATGGCTTTGTCATAATCACCTTGAACTCTCGAAAGTTTGGCTTGCAAGACTGCAATCTCGTCACGTAAAGACTCCTTTTCATCCATAGAGCTCTTGATGGTAGTTTCATAAGTAGTGATCTCCTGCTGAGCGATGAAGAGGTCATCTTCTGGTGCCGACTCCACAATAGTTACATCAGAACTGATGACCATTTCTTGGCTCATGCTTTCGATACGCTTCTGTAGATCGAGTTTGTCCGCACGGAGACTGGCAATTACGTTATTCTTTTGGCTCAACTCTCGTTTCAACATTTCATTCTCAGTTTCCTTATCCATAAGCCTGCGACGGATCAGTGTTAACTCATCGGTGAGCTTACGGTTATCACCTTTGCAGTTCTGCAGTTGATCTTCAATGGAACGTTTTTGACGTTTGAGATTTTCTATCTCCATTTGCAGTTTCCTGAGCTGTTTGTGATAAAATATAACAACAATTGTTTTCTATTTGCAATACACAATGTATATAGCTTGCATGAATAATTCGTAAACGATTTCGCAATCTTGAACTCAAAAGTCACTAACTGGAACTGAAGCGGAGGAATATAACGAAACTCTATTTTGAATAATATCCAACTTGATCTTCGTATTATATATTTAATGATTTGGTCGGAACAAAATGAAAATGTGTGCACTAAGAAAAACTGTGCGCCCATAATACTTATGACAAAAATTAATTGTATAAATATCCGATTATACAAATAACAATACATAAACATGATTAAAACTACAAAGTTCTCTACCTATTAAAACTTCAACTAATTGTCACTGTATTTACCAAACAACAAAATTCCATAACAATGCTGACGCCTAGAGCGAGCAGGAGCTCTTGTTCTGCAAATAACTATTTTCATCACCCAACGCACTGAAGCACAACGAATGCATTTTCTCTCTTTGTGTTTTTCCATATCTTTTTCTAACGACTCGAGATATTGATATCACCTGTAATTAGTAAAACGACGGCAATAATCACGGCACCTGCTATAGCTAAGTGCCATTTGACCCGACTAATGAATACCTATTTTTGACAATTAGGAAAGACTGTTTTGAAAAGTAATCTCTTCTAGAAAAGATGTAGGCATTTTCAAAGAGTTTTTTTTATAACAATGAAAATTTCAAGTGAACGGAATGCATATCAGTGTTATAACGCTATTGACAGAGACCCCTTTTAATTTATTCGTAACATTGCACTGAATATGGTTTTGCCTTTGACAATTTTGAAAAATTATTTTTATACACAATTTCGATGAAAAAAAATGTTTAAGTGCATGTTTAAAGTTTATCTGAATTTTTTTATATAACCATGAAAGTTAAGTTAACGATCAATTTGAAATGCATATGTCATAACACGATTTATACAGTTTCAATGTATTTAGTTTTAATGTTGCACACTAGTTTTGGCCACTGAAAATCATGAAAAGCTCGCTGACAAATACAAGTCGTTTAACAGTTTTGAAGATGTTCAAAAGAGGTCATAGTTGCGCGTCGTTTAATAGCGATATATGCCGTGACTCTCGGTCATGCATTCCATCAGATAAAACACTGTGTGCAGCGTAAAGAAGGTGCGTCGGTATTAAAGTGATATTTTCTATTTGTAGGTCGGGACCTTGAAGAGAAACGTACTTTGAGTGAAAAGTTGCTTTTAGTGAGAGCTCAAACCTCTTACGGATTTTTGAAAATTCAGACATTTGGCCGGCTTTTTGAGAGAATTTCTTTAATATGGCTATAAGCTGTTTTGACCAAATTTGATTAAAACTTCTAGCTTCCTGAACTTGAATATCGAAGGCCTGAGGGAACTAAAAATAGACTCCGATCAAGCTCTTGTTTTACATTGAAAAAGAATTCAGATACAAATGGTTATATACTGCTTTAACGTTTCGGGAAGCTTTTTTTAGACAAAGATACTCATGAAAATGTGGCGTTCACGCCAAACGCGGCATTTTGCAAAAAAGTACAAAATTCTAGAAGAAAACATAATGGTTTAATACAAAAATAATGGTGTTTTTTTTTCTCGTGATACTGAGCCTTCGTTTTAATAATTGAATTAAAATACTATCGAATGACTAAACCGTGGTCAAAATAAAATTACAATGGAGCATAGCCAAGATAATATGTCTAGAGATGAACTTTCTTTTATGAAGATAAAAATTGACATATAGGCCTGCTCTGACGTACATTGATGTCACTTATTTAGGATTAAAACGTATTTTTTGACAATTTAAGTAGACGAAAAAGCCATATTGGGTAAATCATTCGGGTACACTGCCTAAAACAATCAACGCTTTCAAAATATTACACTCACAGCATGTGTATGGTTGGGAACGTTGTTTTTAAACCTCTTATATAAAGAAAATCTGTTTAGAATCATAAAGTTTCCGGAAAATATTTTTTGAAAGCCTTTCTGAATATTGCTTTTCCATTATAGCTGTGAATAAAACTAATATGCAATATGCCGCTGTTTTGTATTAAGTTTTACATCTAATCAACCAAAAAAATGCCTTTAAATAGAAATAACTTCATGTTTTTTTTTTTTTTTTTTTTTTTTTGCGGCAACACACCGAATATACTGAAGATACATTTCTTTACTGTGATAGATTTTTATCAAGATTTACAAAAGTGATCACGCAAAAAAAAGGAAAAGGTTATGTTTTCGAGTTTATTCTGCCATATAGTATGCTAAATTCTAATCTATATGAACATTGTTTTCGGTAATCTAATTATAAATAAACATTAGTGTTTTAATCTTTCCAGACTCGTCGAACGAACCTAGATTCTGTTTTTTTTTTCTATTTTGTTCGCGTGACACTAGAGAGCTATGTGCGTTACATAGGAATGTCCCGTTTTATAAAAATTCAAATTGATAACATAACAACGTATGACTAGGACAAAACTCCGTAAGCATCTGTTATCGTCCGTAAAACGTAAAATGAAAAATGTCGAATTATAAAGAGACTGAATGCCCTCTCAGTAAAGAAGCATAACGGGAGCTGTAGTTTTTAAGGAATTGACGTTATCGAAATCTTCACTGCTCGAGAACAGTTTTTGTTTGGTGTATACCATGCATCCTAAAATAAGTGATCTACCTACGAACCAGCCCAATGTAAAGATTGCCAAGAATTACTTGTGCATTATAAATGGCTTTGTGTGTTATCCAATAAAAAATTCGAAATTTTAGTTATAATTATATTTCCGTTTCTGGTGACCGCATTCAGCTATAGACTTTGGAGAATTTTTAATCATTTACAGATCCGAATAATTCTGCGTAAAATCTTGATTCCAAACATGGACAAAATTATCCGAGTTTTAATTCGGTCTGTGACCTTTTACAAAGGAGTAGTACTTTTGATATGCAAATTTGGAGCTACTATGAACTTAGTGAAGCATGAGTTGTCCCTAAATGCATCTGAAATAAATAATTTGCAAAACGTATGAAACGAAGCACATCAAAAAGGGAACGTCAGAAAACTCAAGAAAAACTCCATATTACCAAATAAATAGAAAATCATATATTATTCCTAAATTATATTTTATTCTAATTTACATCAAGGATTAAATGATCTTATTGTGTTAATATTGGTTTATTGTTTTTGAATTTGTGATTTTTGAAAACCCCACAGTCGTGAGAAAATACTGTTTTCATTCCTTGTGAGTTCTATCGGGATATTTTGAAATGAATATCATATTTTGCTTATCGCTAAAATGGACCAATTAACACAAAGCATTAATTGCTTTGAAGCTGCAACAAACCTTTGAGAAATCCGAATTTGGCTTGAAAATATCGAAATAAATAATCTTTAAATGTACAGATATATTAAATGCACAAGCGTTGTCTGTGGATATAACTAAGACATATAGCAGTTTCGAAAGTAAAGCTCTAACACACCTTAGGAGCTATTAACGAAAACAAAAAAATAAAACAAACAAATATGTACTATCTAGGACAATTATTTTGTAAGTATTAGCATTCGATGACGAGTAGACTCCAGTGATCAGTTAGTGACTTTGGAGTTATGTTACTTTTCACAGACAAAATAGAACATGGGCGTGGGCAGTCATATAGTAGTCAGCATCAATCGACTGTGTGTAGTTATCATATTACTCCAGGACAACTGGTCCGTTTCAGCGCGTAAATATACCACATACATCAATTTACGTCTCGAGTAAAACGCTACTACGTCTGTTAATTTGAATAAAATTGTACTCACCTCAATCCTGTGTTCCTTCCTAAGTTCTTCGATCTGTAGCTTGAAGCTTTTATACGCATCTTCCATGTCCCCAAACACTTCTTTGGCTTCGGAAATCTGTTGGAGTGAAATATCTCCGTGGCCATGGCCGCCTCCTCCTTTGCTCGAGTACGATTTGATGGATTTATAAAATGAGCCTGATCCAGATTGTCCATAACTAGATTTGTCGAAACGAGAAGACGAAGACGTCTTGCTCGTTGACATCTCGCTGCTCTCGCTCATATTGGTGACTGTTTGCAAACTTCAAGGATCTGTTTTCAAATGTGTACACGAAACGCGGATTGGAAATGGTGAGTGATTCTACAAAGCTGGTGTCTGGCAGATTTTTTGATGTTGCTCGATCTTCACACCCTTCTCGTCTCTCCACAGGTCTACAGAGAACTTTTCTGTAAATAAGACCCAAGGGACTAGCAGTAGTTGTGTTGACCCAAGGGTTTTTGTAGTGCCACTGTCATTTACATAGTTAGGACCGCCTAGTATGTACACCCAAGCCATCAATAACTTGACATGCACACATGCTCAATGACCCGACTAGAAATTTCCCTATTAGTCAGTTCGCAATTGATTTTATGTATATTGCCTTTGTTTTCGTTGGGTTATTAAGTCTCGGTTGCTATCATAAATTATAGGTTTCACGCTTCTCTTGTAGTCATAAAACCCCCTTCAAAACGTCAAGCCCCTGAAGACAGACTTCTTTCCAGCACTGTTCTATTTTACGCCAAGGTAAGTAAAACCTCCTTGGGGGCCTTGTTTCTTACATCTAGGGATTATTTTTTTATATTCTAGCTTTATTAAATTGCATGGCAATCTGAAAAGCGCTTGTACCTTATTTATTACGAGCTGCAAGGGTGATATTTAAAAATTGACCATGCAATCAGTATTGACACCAAAATAAACCTACACCAGAAGATTTATTTTACATTGAATATCCTTAAAAGCATACTTATAGCACCTAGAGAAGATTCTTAGGAAAACACTTCAGTTCTCACATTGAAAATTCTGGAGAAAAATGTATCGAAAAGCTAGCCAGCGCCTTTACAATGAAGCTGTCTGGTCTTCACTAGAAGCTGACCGTAGAATGTTCAGGATGGCTGACGTGACATCGATATGCAAATAAGTTTAAGTCACTTCCAATGACTTAATGACCTGTATGTACAAAGTAACGTAAACACAATTAATTATTTGGTATTAGGCCATTCAGCTTTGAGGATCTAGAATTTTGAAGAAAATAGTCACTTGAATTTTGCTCTAAACCGTGGGAATTATATGGGAATAATTTGTTGTTAATAAAACCGCATTATTCAAACTAGCGTCGGGTCACTGGGGCAAATGCAGTATTTGACAGAGCAATCCCACAACAAATCTATAAAAGGACAAACACTTAGCACTTAATGCAAAAATAGAAAATATTGGTGGCATTCAAACTTGAGAAAATTTATGATAAAACTTTATCTTAAGTTAAACATTTGCACAGTCTAGTCAAATAATCTACATCTTGTTTACTGGTTCCGCTGTGGTAAATACCGTGGGAAAGAGCTCTTCTAATTGAACTTATACTGGCCTATTCCCTCTGATTTTTCGCCTGCCAATATCCAATGACGTTAATGAGTCAGAAATCTTTAACTCAATCACATATTTATTTTTTGGATAATTATTTCTTTCGAATAAACTGTGAGATCAATGAGCTGTGCAAAAATCAGCATGCAAGACTGCTGTATCATAATATTAATGGCCACATATAAGGCGAAATGAAATTAATTGCTGCAGAATATTAACAGTAATAGATTAGCTAGAGTTTCTTAATTGTCCAAAAATATTGCTCCGTTTTTTCAAATTTACTTTATATGGTCGGAGGCGTATTGAAAACACTTCTCAATTTTTAAAAAAACAATTTAGGGAACATATTTATCACATACATGTAAATTTAGTTTTTAATAAGTTCTTCAGTCAGTTGCATTGCGAAGTAATTTTTTTTTTTTTTGATTTTTTTTTTCTTTACTTTGATGTCCTGCATTGATTTCAGTAGTTGGAACCGTGGGTGTGTTTAGACTATTATCATGCACAAGTTCTTTTTGAGATGATTCCACGTGAATGGAAACAAACGGTTCCCCGCTGTGAATGGAAAACGTCTAGAAAACAAAAGATCTTTCAAGCGATATATAAGCATGTTTGCCTTACGTAATAATAGTAAAACCAAAGGTTACATACTGCACAATTAGCAATGATGCACAACACAGCACAAAAATTGGGAAACTGCAAGATGACTTGTACGAACAATTCAATTTAATTTTACATCAAGTTTTCAATAGTGAAACGTTCAATAAAACAGCGTGTGTGTATAAAATAACCGGCGTTAGTAAAAGTTCGAGAAAAAATAACATCATTATCTTGACTTTTGTTGTGGAACGCGCCATGTAGCAGTTGCAGTGATGAATGATAGAGCTAAAAAATAAATAAAAAACAAACAAAAACAACTTTTGCAAGTCTTGTGAATGCATCTATTATTGTAAATGCTTTATTTTCTTTCTAAAAAAGCTTCTTCCACTTTCTCATAAGCAAAAAAATCATTTCTTCCGAAATATCAACAGTCTGAATTGGTTTGGAGTTTAGCCGAAACACCCATCTCGCTAAAAACCTTATTAAAATATTGTTCACTGTGCATTGAGAAAAAAACCAAAGGTCAAAATCAACTTGTCATAACTTTGAAAGCTCAACTGGTCAAAAACAAAACGGAATTAGCTGGTCAGGGGGTAAGGGAATTAGTTTTACTTATGCAAGTGTCCAACTCAAGGATTTAATAAATAGAATTTTATTACGTTTTCAATATCTTTGCGGTTATGCTAGTCTATGCATATGGATTGCGCGTTCTTCTTTGGCCGATTTTTGATTGCTGTCAAGTCACACACTTGGGGCACCCAAAAGTCGTTAGTGCGGAACAATCGACGCGGAAAACAAAATTACTTAATTGTGACTTCGGTGTGATATTTTTTAACATAAACAAGTGTTTTAACTCCACTGTGGCTTGTATTCGTGCAAATGTTTGTTATCAAAAGATAAAATATGTTGTGTGTGTGTTGTTTTTCTCTTTGTTATGTTTCCAAACACTGCGAACTGAAACAAACGTAAAATCCACGTCACTTTCTCAGTTCAAATCCTGAAATTCAGATCAGAAGCTATGAGGATATTTTAGCACCTTTTTCTTATGAGCTGAATGTCATTGCTTCTCTCTCTTTCTTTCTTTCTCTGTCTCTCTTTTTGATTTGTCACGCAGCTCACAATAGGTACATAGCCACAATGGCATGTTACGTAATTCTAATCCAGAATGTAGATCATAAGTTATAAAGACATTCTTTTAGTATCAATTGCATTGTATTTCTATCTCATTTTTGTCTCAACTTTGTCACGCAGCTCTCGTAGTAACCGAAATGACAGATTTCAATTTTTTACAGACTTCAAACTTTTACAGACTTCAAAATTCTACTCATGAGAGCAATAACTCTTAACTTTAATACTATGAAAATCACTAGAGTGGTAAAATGTCTGTTGAAAATTTGGCCTTGGGGGTGTGTCTTTTTGTACCACATGACCAATTTTGAGCAAAATGATTGGCCAGAAGCGATCACATGGTACAAAAACGAGACAGAATTTCAAACGAGCATTTTACCACTCTAGTGATTTCGATAGTATTTGCATTTCTCATCAGTTGCTTTACAAAGTGGCACACTTTTAGTAGGTTTTTCGTGAACGACCTGTAAAGCAATGCTTATTAATTAATGCTCAAATAAATTCTACGAGTTCGTACACGATCGGACAACAACATTTAATGTTTCGATGAATCCAAAGTTACTCAATGCAAAAACGGCTGACTGATTTTGTTGTTAGGCGTTGAGGGCGATGAGGGCGATGAGGGCGATGAGGGCGTCAAAGTGGTGGTTATATTCAGACTCGGTTTTTTTAATAACCCCAATATGAAGGCGTTTGCTAAGCTATTTGAGCAACCATTTTCATTGCGGGAATCAAGTCATCATAATTTCTTTTCATGGAACAGTATAGTATAGATGGTTCTTCTTATATGACGAGTCTGTGAGGCCTTTAATTCAAATTAGCATTAATATTACAATCATGCATTAATTCTAATTTGATGCTAAAATACCCTGCACCATTTATTAGTTCATTAGTTTATGGCAGAGGACATTGATCTAAGAGAAAATGTTTCTTTAACTTTATTTTGCATTTAGTCTAGCCGGTCACAATGGGAAACCCGTTTTATAAAAGTATTTATTTTAACAAATGGACACTTGACTCATCTGACACAATCGACGTTTTGTGATGCCCAGTGTAGCATAACCTGAATAAACAGCTGATTTCTAGAAGGTTATTTTTTTATTATATCTGTCACGTGACGAAGTATTTATTGCGAAACAAGTTTTATTATCTTTTTTTAGAATATTCTTGATACACTTTGTTTCACCTTTTATGTTGTATGTAGCTACTCAACTCAACTGGCAGCTACTACATATTAAACGTAAAAACAAAAGAATGTCACGTAATAGATTTTTCTATTATAGTATAATATTATTATAATAATATTAATATATTTCAAAGTATTTGATTTTGATATTATTGCTGGATTAACTGATATGAATAAAGTTTCATAAAAATCCATAGGGAAAGATGGAATATAAAATTTGTTTTTCATCATCGGACTGGAACACTTGCTTTGAGCGATGTTGCGTAAATAATTATTCGATTTTATTTTAATTGTTCTCATGTCAAAATTGTTACATAGGAGCTGTCAGCCACATGATTTGATAAATGACAATAAAGTGACATTACGTATATAATAAATGATTTTATTTTATTACTTTGAAAATAATGATGTTTAATTGCCGTCACTGTCAACCAGGAGCTGTCACGGACATGATTTGATCAATTATCATAAACTTTTGTTTTAATTAAAAGTGGTGTGATGTGAGTTAATAAGGATTATTCTGTAGGTATGCACCACATTTGTTTTGCCTTTGTTTTTAGGTATTCTAATATTGATGGTGATGATTCTAGAAATATTGATATTAGTGAGGAGTTATTTTAAAAAGAAAATACAACAATCGAAATCCTACAATATAAAATACTGACAATCATACTAAATAGGGATAATAATAATAATAATAATTTGACTTATAATGACTGATAAATCGTAGTATTCTATTATGATAAATATAATACTAATATGATAATAAACATAGAATATAATCTAGAAATATTCTATTTATAGCAATAGCAATAACAACAGTTATTATTTCTGCTTGAGGCAGTATGTTTCACAAGCTAATCTTCCAATATTCTTTCAATTTCTTTAGCTATAATACGCACGATTTAGTAATATTGAGGCCCAATTAATCGTGAACAATTATAAATTTAATGCATAGATTAATCAAACGTCAATTAATTGACAGTCTTACCTAAATAAGGAGCCAATAGTCAATGTGGTCTCAAGCTCGAGACATCATTAATTGTCAATTAATTATCAATTGACAACCAACGAACCACCAAAGCAAATAGAGTACATTTATGTTTTTTTCTGATTTTTTTTTTTATTTTTATTCTGGAAACATCTGGAGATAAATATTAGTAGTATTTTAGTGCATTAAACCTGTTTTTAACAGGTGCATAACGACCGTACATTGCGAATTATAAGTGTGTCAAGCATACATCGACAATCATGATAAAATAGTTCAATAACAGTTGCACAAATTCATAAATAGCTAGCTTCTACTTCATGGCGGAATGAGCTCATAGAAACAAAATGACCTCCTGCCAACATACGAAGAAGCTTCATAGCTTATTGTTGGTAAAGGATTGCAGAGGTCATGGGTTCCAGGATACTTTCCCTGAATCCACAACCTGATCTTATTCTGGCTTTTCTAAAGCAATGCAGCTTAGAACGCTAAAATTTTCAAATAGATATTTACATAGGATGCTATAAAAGTATAAAATATGATACTTAAAATACAATACGAAAGTAGGGTATGCTCAAAGAAATAAAACAAAATCATTTGTAACCATACTTTGGAAAGAACACAGGAAAAATATCTGAATTCCTAATATATACTTCCCCTTAAGTGATCACAACATCTTATTTCGGCTTGTCTAATGCAATTCAACTTAGGCCTAGGTTATACGTCGAATCTCACTTGTGCCGAATGCAATTACAACAAAGAAGACCGCCTAGTTATCTATTGTTTGAATTGTATTCGGCACAGGTGAGATTCGATGTATAACCTAGGCCTTAGAAAGCTTACATTTATCAAATAAAACATCTACATAGAATGCTAGAAAAAGCATGAAATACTGATAAAAACGGTAGAGTTAAAGTAGTTGTATGCGCTCACAGAAAAAAACAAAAACTTTATTTGTAGCCATGCTTTCGAACGAACTCGAAATATCTGGAGTTTCTGATTGTATTTGAACCCACCGCGTTCTGTTCAGTAGTTGGATACAATAACCACTGAGCTTTTGAAATAACAACAACGAATAACAAAACAAAACCGCATATAACAATTTCCAATTACCGAAAACTATTTTTTCATCCAAGTTTTTGTTTATCTGCCTATGGTGTCTTGAGGGCAATCAAATGTTACTTGCTTTTATTTTTTTCAATATTTTCAGCAAATTAAATGTCATTTATGTAATAATCTACTGAATTTGCTTACAAATGATTTACCGGCAAACATATACAATTTTTTTAATCAAATGAATTCAGTTAATTAAGTCGTTTTTACAATATATTATACTTTTCGATCTTTTTTCCCGAGTTTGGTAATTTTTAAGTGAATAAAGCACAACACCAAAATGTCAAATAATTCTAAAACTTCAATACATCTTTTCAATCTTGAAAATGTGAGTTTAAAAATAACTGGGCTATATTAGGACTGGAGCATCACACCCAGAGAACAAGACTAAATAGTAAAGGGATAGTAAAGCAGGAATATTATTATTACTTTCATCGTTTTTGTACAGTACAAACTCGCATAAAAGAACAAGTGATTTTCCCTGTCAGGCTGAAGTGGTTTCATGTATAAAATGTATGTCAGATTATTATATAATGACTGCTTTATTGGCAAATTTTCAAGCAGAAGCTTCTTAATCCACCGGCTCTTTTATGTAGGTTTTTCAGTACTGTATTTAATGTTTCTGGTTGAGCGAAAGTAACTAAATAAATATACTTTCAAAGTAAAAGAAAAAGACATCAGTTTATAACAATTTTGGCTTTATTTCATAGTTAATGTTGAAGAACAGCTTCGAACAATTTCATCATCAACAACCTTAGTTTGTACATCGTTACTTTCAGTACATTATATTATACTTTTAAGATACTCAAATAATTTGAAAAATAATGTTGGTGTGGAATTGGCAGTTTTCTTATTTCTTCTCTCAAATATAACCAACAATGCTACATCGTTGCTTTCAGTAAATTATAATATACTTTTTTAAAAGATACTAATAATTTGAAAAACGCTTTTTATGTGGAATCTGAGACTGAGTTTTCTTATTTCATCTGCGCTGCAAAATTGCGCCGTTCTATGACTATTATAGACAACTACTACTCTTGGTCGTATGGAATGATAACATCGTTTTTTATTGAATATTTCAGCCAGAAGGTCTGGTAATAGATATCTGCAACGGTTACAGTGTCGGTACTAAGGTTATCTGGCCAGACAAAATGAATCCCGGGATGTTATAACTAAAAAACGGTAAGCATGAAATATTTTGTGCTTTCAACTTATGTTTGAACTAAGATGAAAGAATTAAGGCGTTGTCTGCTGGAGTCATAATATCAGATTTTTTCAAAACCAAAATAAAATACACTTTTCAAGCTAGGTTTATTTTTATTGGGCCTTCTGCTTGCTACTTGAGCTCTTGCCAGAAAAGGGTTGTAGTTTGTTAGAGTTCATTCAAGCGAGTGGCACTGAAAGATAATTTACATATACAAAAATTACTGTCTTAGTATCGAATAAATTACTTGCTTAGCTGAACTCTACAACTGTGTGTTCCAACAGGTTTGGCTGTCGAGAAAACGAGGGAATTAATTCAACTACCATCGATAAAAATTCGACGGAAGCCAGGCGGCCATGAGCCAGCAAGAGCAGAAGCAAGACTCTGGTTTGTCGTTCCAGTTGTACCAGAGCAATAAATCTGAAGCGCAGAGCAAAGAGCTCTTGGGCGACAATGTCAAGTCGTACACTAAAGTCCAGAGAACTACAAGAGGTTTTTTCGACGATAATGATTTAACAGTTAAGAGGTATGACTCTGCCAGAGACACCTTTCTTGATCTTGAGGCTGCATATAGAAGAAGCCAACTCCAACTGGAAACTGAAAGACAAAGTCATTTCACTGAGGTAAGAACGAAAACATATTGTTATCTTCTGATCTCTGTCTATAAATAATGCGATAAATTCTAGACAAAATAAACAAAAACCTTCTTTGTGTACACTGATTAAACTTCTCGTGCTGGGCTTATTTATACGTTAAATTATCAACGGACTCATTCACAAGAAGCCGTGCTCACAGCTGTAAACCTGCATGGTGGAGTAGGTTCTGGAAATTATTCGTAGCATTCTGTTTGCTTTTGTCTTTATTTACAATAGTTCTTTGCACTTTATTAGTCTATTATCACGATATTTATAGCAGCTATCTCATGCCTTCTTTTATCACTCTCACGTGACGGTTTTTCGATTTTCGTTCAAATTGACAGCATGTCATTTTAGCTTTTCTCAAATTAATATCAAAAACTGACTTTCTATGAATTATTGTACATTGAAAAAGCTGTACAACTGTAAACGTTTGAAGCAACCTAAGAATGCACTCAATACACAACCTAGTGTGACCTCTGTAGGGACAAATTTGGCGTGGTTTGTTGACATAAATCCCATTAGTGTCACTAGCACCGTCACGCTATTATTAAGGTGGATAGTGAATTTGGTAACGACATATATCCTTCAGCGCGTTTTAACGTTTTAAAATACAGAATCCAAATAATGTTATACAGAATCCAAATAATGTTGTACAGAATTTTGAGGTTGGGACCAATTCAAGACCATTCAACAAGACATTTAATTAATTATACACTTAATTGAAAAAGATTGTTGTGTTCAAAAGGTAGAACAATGGACCATAGATCATGGCTCAGAGACTCCATCGAAGCTAACTGACAGAAATTGTCGATCGGATTGGATATTAGTTTTTATCTACGGAAATGAAATGCACAAGAAAATAAGCTTTTAAAAGGATACCATCTGAATCTCTGAATAACATCTTGGCATGCATTATAGTCATTATACTTAGAGCTTTTACTAAAAAATAGTATCTGTCATATACATACAATAACAATGGCATGACATGCGAATCAAATCGTCCATCAATCATTACCGGTTATTGTCTATCTGAGGATTAAAAATAACAAATGCTAGCTATGGTACTCATTTATTTACCATTTTTTGAGATAATACCACGTGGATATATAGGAATATAAAATCGAAAAAATATTCCCATGTAGTTAATATGTCAACAATAACACTTTTGTTAAATTCCTCACTCCATGCATTATTTAATTACTATTCTTAATCTGACAATTGAAAATTGAAAAACTGGCCTCATTAATTAATCGGTGAGTGCCCATTTAAGAATATAATAGTGGAATGATATTCTTTCATATTTATGATATTAGCAATGTATTGTTGACACTTACATTAAATCAATCAATCAATTACTATATCACTATCGTAAATCAGTGACAATCAAAAATTGCAAGTACTGACTTTATGGATAATATGCACTTTTAGGAATACAAAAGAAGAGTGATATTACCACAAGCTATAAAACTTTCACTAATAGATTAAATCCTTCAATCAAATACTGGCTTTATTGCATAAGATGCTCATTTATGAATACAAAGGCAAAGTGATATTGCCATAAGCTATACAACTTTCACTAATACATTAAATCAATTAATCAATTACTATTACCATCGTAAATCTAACAATGAAAACTTACAAGTACTGGCTTTATGGATCTAATTTAGGAATACAAAAGCAAAGTGATATTGCAACAAGCTATACAACTTTCACTAACGCATTAAATCTTTCATTCAAATCTCATCCCTTTTGTTAGTCTCACAATCAAAATTAAAAACACTGGGTTTATGGTTACAATGCTCATTTATGAATACAAAGGCAAAGTGATATTGCCACAAGTTATAAAACTTCCACTAATGCATTAAATCTTTTAATCAAATCTCATCCCTTTTGTTAGTCTCACAATCAAAATTACAAATACTGGCTTTATGGATAAGATGCACTTTTAGGAATACAAAAGGAACGTGATATTGCCACAAGTTATAAAACTTTCACTAATACATTAAATCTTTCAATCAAATCTCTTTTGTTAGTCTGACAATGAAAATCACAAATATGGCTTTATGAATTCGATGCTAATAATAGGAATACAAAAGCAAAATGATATTGCCACAAGCTATAACACTTTAACTAATACATTAAATCCTTCAATCAATTGCCATCACTTTTGTTAATCTGACAATCAATACTACAAATACTGGAATATCAATGGATGTGTAATCTCCTACCACCATGCATGCACGAACAATAAAATATTATTTTCAAAAATATTATCCTTTTACAAAAAAAAACACGTCTATCTATTAATTAGATACAGTTATATTGTCATAGAGCATTCAGTTGAAATATACCAATAACATGGAAGCGAGTAGTCACCCTCGCAGCCGTTTTTTGTTTATTTTACGTCACGAAACGCTCCCTCCTCACAATATGCGCGAGAGACTAGGAACGAGACTTATAGGCCCAAAGCTCAAATCTCAAGCCTAATCTTTGTGTATTCCGAACAGCTCTAGCTTTTAATCATTTCAGTAATACTATACCGCTCCGATATTTTCGACAATAACTAATTGAGATGTGCTCCTTCTAACGGTATCTTCTATAAATGGTTTATTAAGCTATCTTTATGGGCAATAATTAATATTAATAGGATATAAATTGCTGTTTTAGTTTTGCAACTTCTGAAGGCGTACCCTGGATGCCAGAGGTTTGAGGATTTTTTATGATTTAAAGTAGTTTCAGGGACTATTTTGTATGTATTTTGTTTGTCAGTTGGTAGAGTGCTATTCCCTATAAAAGAAAATAAGCCCCTCTGGAATCAGGGTACTGAAGGCGTGACTTTTGATTCACATCCTTTAGTGCAAGAAGCTTGCCTTATAAGGCTAACTTATAGTCGAAGACCTTTGGCTCTCCCAGAGTTCCTGGCTATTCTAGACATTTTTTATTGATATTTTAATTCATTCGACCACTACATCTAAATTATAGATTAGAATGACATCAACAAAGGTAAAAACTTTGAGACAAAAATATTAAATTCATGAGAAATTATTTCAAAAGTGCGAAAAACACCACAACAAGGCTAGCAAGGAAACATTTCACTAAACACATACAAATCTCTGTAATTTTGATTCCAAATAGCTTCACTTGGATTATATTTATAGCAATAAAACTTTCCAAAAAGATACAACTTTCTGCTTGCTCTTTCTGATGGTGGTGCTTATTTTTTAAGATTAGGTGTTTTTTTTTAAGTCAACTTGCATTCGGTCTATAGATCATTCATATAAAACAAAGAACCACCATGTAATGGTATAAATTCCAGCCGTTCCTCAGCTGTCCCTTGCTATCAGTATAAAAGTGACATTTCGTCGGCGGTTTGTTCTTCCCGGTATTCATAAAAATAATTTATATTAAAAATACAACCAATGAAACGTTAGCCTGGCAACCTTTCGTCTAGATCAATAAGTATCGATTCCACTGAGCCGCTCCCCGAGCGTTCCTGATATTTTGATTGTCGGCCTATGCTTTTCAGTATTCATTTTCTTTAAAAAATATATATATAGGAAATCTCTAGTTACAGGTGTGCTTAAAAATACAGTCTAGACAAACGAAAAAGGCGCTTGGTCATGCAGGTTCCATGGTGTGTTATTGAAACGTCTTTATGGAGGCGAGCAGAATAGTTAATGAGAAAGGAATTCCGGATGTAATGCAGACTTTATGTTAACCTTAGATGTTTATAATGTAAAGACTCTAGCAATGTTTTATCATTGTAAAAACTAGTTAAAATTAGTTTTTTACAGATATGACTTTATCATGAAACTGCCCTCCCACGCAATTCGAAATACTTTTGATAGTTATAAACATCAACGACAGCCTGTTTTTCATACGGGCCTGGCTCCTCCTCTATGCTCTCCTCCACAAAGTTTTAGATAGACAGTTTTACAATAAAAATATCCTTGTGCATATTTTGGAGTCTTTTTAGATGGCCCATTTCCGCCAAAAGGACGCGAAGAAGCTGTGGTTTTTTTGTTTTTTGTTTTTTGAAGCATTAGCAGATGTCTGTTTTGCAATCAACGAAGCATTCCAAATGACGGGACTCATGCCAAAAGTGATGGCAATTATATTTTGGTTTTCGTTTTATTATTTTTTTATCTTTTTCTGCACATGTGTATATGCATTACGAAGTCACGTACTTGAGTTTTCTAGATCCTAAAAAATGTGAATTTATAGTAGATTTTGACAGTAATCCGATCTATCGCTTCCTTATATTGCTCTCCGCCACAGTGGCGCCTAACCCTAATTTTTTTTTTTAGACGTGTCACTCTTTATTCTGAATATGCAAACTGCAAAAGCACTCTTCCAGATCTATATAGAACGAATCGAAATTTTGTGACTTACTATTGTTCTTGACTGGCTAACAAGTTTCACATGTATGCGAAGCTATAGAGGTCAAGAACCGATAGTTATTAAAATTGATCGCAATATTTCAATTCAATATATATCTAGCGACGGGGTCTTTTTCCACCTTAATAGTTTAATTCATAAGGAATGGACATTTTCTTGTACTGTTTTCAGTTGTTACATGTAGTGAGCATAAATTCCTTTATTACAGCTGTGCGGAGCTATCCACATGTGCAATAAAAATAATGTGCTGCTCCGAAACTGACTTGAACATTTTAGTAAAAATCAAACACATCCCCAATTGGTTCTGCCATCGGATGAATCGTTTATTCACACTGTTAGTTTCCGCCACAGTGACACTGTAATTACAAAAGATATCATCGTCTGAGCTATTTTCATCGCATTTCGCTCCAAGGTGATTTTATAGTCATCATATATATGAAATACAATCAGACATCGGATGTTTTAGGTCAGACACCACGGAAAGTTGTCATAGCAACAAAACGTAATTTACTTGATCTTAAATTGTGTAATACTTAGACGCATTCCTGTGCGTAGAGAAAATTATCCCTTGAGTTTGAGATAAAGGTCAATCGTTTTGTGTGTGTGCCTAATTTGAATCTATGCCTTTTATCAGCAAAACTTCAACACTAGGTCCACTAGGAGACCCTAGGAGATTCAAAAATTATATATCCACCTTTAACGATTGATGATCAGTGAGGAGGGTAGTTAGGCACCCAGGTAATATATGCAATACTAAAAAGAAGACTTGTCAAAGGGGTGGAAGAACTATCTTTATCAGTCAACGGCCATCCAACACTTTTAATTTCGTTTTTGATGCATAGTAGTAATAGTAGTAGTATTTTGTATCGATCATGACGTATTGATTAGACTAGTATCTTGGTGTGTAATGTGTAGCGGCAGCCAAGGGCGCCATTCTAAGCTCTCAGTCTGCCTCGATTTGTTTGTTGTATGTAAAGCGCTTAGAACAACACTGGATAGGCGCTATATATAGCTATTTATCATTATTATTATTTATTATCATTCAAGACAAGGCATTCTATCGACCTTTTTTCGTGTTTTTTTTACATTGAATTGAATTATTTATTTTTGTTCAGCCGTGCTTCCAGACTAAAGTGGCAATAGGCAGCTTATTGCATGCATTCGTAATTTAAGGATTCAGCTCAATCGATAAGTTAAGGTCAACAAAGCTTCTAATTCTACCTCAAAATGCACTTCAAGGAGCTCTATAATATAATACGATTACATATGCATGTATTTTCTGTTTCCGTAATATATACATCTTCCATAAAAAGCCATCTTTGCATGTGAAAAAAGAACTCATTACTATTGCTGCGAATGTGCGGTGCCCATTTTCACTACTTAACTCCTAGTGTCTTGTGCGTTTGTTTAACAATAATCTGATACTGCATGTGCGGTTTCGTGATTGGCGTTGTAGACCACAGTTTGACATCGAAATAATACCCCTGTCATACAGTATATTTTTAGGATGTTGGGTACATAGACTTACCATGTGGAGCTCTTTCAAAGGATCTATTCAGTTCCTTTTTTGCCCGGGGCTCTCAGTGGTAAAAGTACCGGAGATCCATTTAAAACGGATAGGCAAGGACGAATATTATTCCATAATAGATACAGTAAACACCCGCATATAAGAACAAATGGATTAAGAACACCAGGCTGACATTTGGCCAATAAAGTACCATATACATAAGAACAATATATAAGATATATAAGAACAAAATCAGCCTGAACCGAAAATCATGTGTTCTTATATGCGGGTGTTTACTGCACCACAAAAGCTACTAAGAGAATACATTCATAAATAGTGGAAAATGAGTTTTACAAGTAAACAGATATGTTAATATTTTAGCACTGTCATATGAAAGAACCACCTGAAATGGGCATTTTGGAAGGTTTTGATGCTCTGGCTAAAATGCAAACGAGGTCATGCTAAATGAAGGCCTTTGTTGCCTCGTTTTGGTGTTTTTCTGATTTTTCAAATTCATAAATCTTCTTGCAAATTTAATCGTTTTTTCTCAAACATTCACAAGTTTTGTTTTTTTTTTGTTTTTTTTTTTGTTATCGCTTTCTTTTCCCTAAATCAACAAATTTAAATATTATGATAATAAGTAGCGGCCATAAAATAACTTGCTTTCATTAACAATTTATATCTAAAATATTTCAAAACTACTTTAAAAATATTGAGAGAAAATCTGCGGAAGCCATAAAAAGTGGCTTATTCGTTTATTTATCCCTTATATAGAAGCAATGGTTTGACCACTTAACGCAAGTCTGTTAAGAAAAGGATTTAAAAACAATTTACCTTCGACTTTAATAATACTGATTGAAAGCAAATTGACTGAAATCATAAAATGGCTAATTAGTCCCTTAAATAGAATAGCGTCGATTTAACCACTTAATGTAAAAGCTATTAATGAAGTGTTTTAAAGCGCAATTTGTTCTCATTAAATTCACTATCAGCCTTATATGGAGTCTTGGACGTCATTGATCATAAATTAATTCCTAATCACTTGGGTCACAATTCGTCATAATGGCCTTTTTTTATTCTCTGTAATCTCTTGTCAAGTGGTAAACTAGTTTTGTGAATAAATTAATGTCCTTAAAAGACTACATGTACACAAACTGTATATAACTATTATAACAATTAATCATTGTTGTCGCTCGAAAAAGCCGTTAAGAGACCGTTAGGGAACATTAACTCCATCCCCATGACCTTTGGGTGGGGCGGGAACACCCAAAAGCGAACAGAAAAAGTCCTGGGAACGAGGTTGAGAAAACATGGGATATATTCCATCGAGGCACCATAGCGAGTGAGGCGAGCAATACGTTTTGTGCGTTGGTGAGTGTTGCTCAATGAAAAAAGAAATAATAGCACAAAATATACGGTTAGGAATCTTGAACCTTCATAAAATATTTGTAATTTCATGACCCTTTTCTGTCTCGACAAGATTGTCAATCTTCGTTCAAGCAGCCTTATTTAATTGATTCCATTCTTTAAAATCCTTTTAGCAATGTGCGCAAGGTACTGCTAATGTCGATAAGTAGGTTTCGGTATCGCTGTTTGACCAATTAAATGGGCTAATTTCGTCTTCTAGAAACTCTTTCAACTGAATCAGCTGCACCTCTAGACTTTAATTACATTTCTTTAGTAAACATCGCAAGCGACCTTTTGTGCATCGTCTTCTTTGACTTATGATAATTACGAAGCCTTAAGAACGCCGCAACAGCGGCTCATGATCAGTAAATTGAATATTCCAAACACTAAGCAAAAAGGTCCATCCAAAGCTGAGCCACTGAATTGGATATTTTCAACTGAATAATTTACACTTTTTTCATTTGTGCAACCTTGCTGCAATTCGGTGTATATTATAATAAGCATTTCAATAAACGATGTCGCAAACCATTTCTTTCCAATGCAATTAATTTATAGAAAAACGTCTTATTGTATTCAAATCCTTAGACAATGCTGTCCCCTTTATTTTGATTTCACCGCTTGACGCAAGGTAGATAGGGTGTCTGTGCACTCGTTAGCGCATGCGTCTATCTATTGTCGGTGTTCTGGTTTGATGTCTGGTAGAATCTTGCCTCATATAATGAAATATCATATAGAAAAGTATTGTTGACTGACCGACAGATGTAGATTAGACACCGATGGACTATAATCACACCAGAGGTACTACTGGATCAAATGAAAATTGGAAATTTGAGTTCCGGGTCTCTATCATTCAACCAATACTCCTAATCAGCTGAAAATGAAATTATTCGTTTTTATGTGGGCTTTTCCTCTGATTTTTAGATGTTAAGTTATTTTACTAATTCTATTGCTTGTTGTTATTTTTTAGTGTATATTTATTTATAATAAATGGTCACCCAGTGTCTGGACGTCAAGCATTTTGTGAGCTTTAATGAGTTAAAATGTATTTCAGTGACAAGATGGGTTAATGCCAGATAGTCCTTGGAGCTTTATCCGATCCATTCTTTTATGCAGGATAAATAAAGCTTATTGAGATGGGTAAATATCAGTTGTAGATCTCAGTGAATCTGCAAGTAGTTAAAAAGACACTTCTTTACCTGTAATATGAACAATTATTTATTTGTGATTTATTACAAATATCCTAAAGAAATATTTTTATTTTCCATCTTCCACTGCAAAAAACTGTTATGGTCTTATATTAGTCCTCTAACACAAACACGTACAGCCAAAATAAGATACTAATAAATCGAAAACAATGCTCACACCCATTGCAGGTTTCAAAGTGTGGACTGTAGCTTTGATTGCGACAACCATTTTTCAGTGAAATATGTGCATATCTTAACAGCCCATCCTTTTAGTGTTTGAGTGAAAAAATATCTAGGGCGATAATTGTTTTGTTGGCTATAGATCATTGAAATATCGAAGTCCATTTACGGGGTGATAATAATACAGATACCATCAACCTCGTCCACAGGGCCTTTTCCCTTCGCTTTTGGGAGGGGCTTTTATGAGAAGATCAATTTCATGTTTGAAGAAAACAGCTCTAAGCAAAGGACAATTCATATTGAATATACTTAAGCGTAATCAGAATACAAACCTTTTATGTATTATTTTTATGTATTATGTATTATTTTTATGTATTATTTTTATGTATTATGTATTATTTTTATGTATTATGTATTATTTTTATGTATTATGTATTATTTTTATGTATTATGTATTATTTTTATGTATTATGTATTATTTTTATGTATTATTTTTATGTATTATGTATTATTTTTATGTATTATTTTTATGTATTATGTATTATTTTTATGTATTATGTATTATTTTTATGTATTATTGTTTATTTATTATAGCTACAGCTATATTTTTTTCTTTTTAACACCTCTTTATTTTATTTAATATTATTTTTTTCGGCACTTTAAGCTTAGAACAAAAAAAGAATAGTATTTTACGTCGGAAGTCCCTTCAGCCGAAGCTGATCTTCCAGAGAACCGATGGATAATTTCATTCATTTTTTCTGGAAATGTTTTCAATCAGATCAAGGATTGATAGACCTTTCCCTGATTCGCTTAACCGATCATTAAACGATAGATTCAGGTCGAGGCTTGAATAGATATAATACAGTAAATGTATCGATTCATTCCATCTAACCTCGACTGAAATTAATTGTTCTCGGTCATTCATGCAATTTCAAATTCAAATTGATGTTTCCTCTTTTTTTTTTTTTTCCTTTTGTGTATTCTTCGTTTTTTTTCTAGCACCTTACTGAGCAGGTGACCCAAATGAATCAATAACAAATCGGCGACAAAAAAAGCATAAATTATTTCACAGCCGATGTTGTGGTACTCTCCAGAAAACTCTTTAATTTCACCGTCAATTATTTTTTTACGGTGTCCCGCATAGATTGGTTTAATATTTTGACAAAGCTTTGTCTAAACAGCGCCACAATAATTTGCGAAAGTGTAAATATTTTTCTCCTGTTTTATTATCGTCATTGATAATAATATTACTGGACTTGCGGCTATTGTTCTATTGGCAGGCATCTCAACCAGGCCTCCATGCTGTTTAATTCCTTTACTTGGGTTGTCTTTCAAACAAAACTGAATGGGGGGGAAAATACAATAAATATCATTTTTATCTTAAGTTAATTTACCTTATGTATTCATGTATACTCGATGTAATTGTATTTTGCGCATTTAATTTTATTCAAAAGATATTTGCGCATAACAAGTATTTATTTGTTTATTTAATTTTTAATTCAAATTTACAACAATTTACAAACATCAAGTATTGCAGTGTATTCCAGATAAATAGCCATACATTGTATATTATTACACTCATTTTGAAAATTATTGAAATTAAATTTACAAGACTGAACTTCGAAATGTCCTTTTCTGCTCAGAAATGAATAGGATTTTGTTTATCAAAAGACCTTTCCCAAATTCAATATAATATAGGTGAGCTTTGACTCTGGCAGGCATTTCAGAATTAAAACCTTAACATTGCTGAGGGCTAAGAGTTTGAATGCCATCAAATGTACAATAAATACCCCAAGGTTATTCTAGATTTTCTTCTAATATTTTGATTTTAATCTAACAATATTGTGAAACTTCGAGAGCCTCCATGACTTCCGTCCATTTACGTTTAAAGTGCCATTTGCATAGATGAACATAGGATAACCTCAATGTGTGGCGCACGTTAGAAATACAAGCGCACTTTGTTTCATCTAATGATATCTAGAAATTTTGGATGTGTTCTAATGCGCACCTCTTTTAAATTTTTTTTTTTTAATATTAAAAACAAAAACACAAACTACTTATTTAACATTCAAAAATATAACAGAAAAAAATATCACCATTGTTTTGAAACTCAAACAATCATTTTGTTTCTTTATTAAGATAGTTATTTTTAAATAAGTATTTAAATATTGATATAAGTATTTAATTGTATTTTAAAAAAAATACACGGTTAGTTTAGTATTTTTTTTGGTTATTATGTATTCCAATCTCTCATATTGTCTAATAATGGCTTCAAAATCATCAAGTATTATTATTCTCTGCTTACATCTAAACGTGTAGAATACAAACTTCAGTGCGCGTTCATAATAATTTGGTAATTTGAACCTATGTTTGATGTTTCATCAAACTAAATCTTTGAATATAAAAAGAAAATTATGTCCGATTTTAACCTTCTATTCTCATCACTTCAATCTTTGTTTTAGCTATTAGCAGAAAGATTTGTGCATGAATTACCGTTTGCTCGTTTTTAATATTCGTTTAGTTTTTGTTTCTTTGTTTGCTGGCTGGCTTGTTGGTTTGCTTGTTTGTTTGTTTGTTTGTTTGTTTGTTTGTTTGTTTGTTTGTTTGTTTGTTTGTTTGTTTGTTTGTTTGTTTGTTTGTTTGTGTGCATGTTTAGTGGTATGTTTCTTTGCTTGATGACTGGCTTGCTGGTTTTCTTGTTTGTTTGTTTGTTTGTTTGTTTGTTTGTTTGTTTGTTTGTTTGTTTGTTTGTTTGTTTGTTTGTTTGTTTGTTTGTTTGTTTGTTTGTTTGTTTATTTATTTGTTTGGTGGTTTGTTTGTCTGTTTGATGCCTGGCTTGCTTGTTTGTTTGTTTATTTTTTTGTTTAGAGGTTTGTTTTAGTGGTTTGTTTGTTGGGTGACTGGGTTGATTGTTTGTTTGACTGCTTGTTTGTCTACTTATGTGTCTATTTTTATGTTTGTTTACTCTTCCTGTCGGCCAATTTGTGAAATTTGTCTGCTTTTTTTCTTCTTTTTTTTTTCGTCGTTAACTTATAAGAATGTTTTTATATATTCCATTTAAGTGTTCTTTGCGCCTTATACTTATTTTATTTGCTTCTTTCTCTTTCTAAGGTCACCAACCTTAACAGCCGTATCGATCAGCTGACACAGCAAAACCAAAGACTCACCGAACAGCTAAGCAACTTCAAGTACGAATGCAAAAAGCATCAAGACGAGCTGCAACAGACGCAGCGAAAACTACGCGACAAAGAATGGGAAATCGAGTCGTTGAAGCGAGATGTCAGCTCAAGGGAGAATACCATAGACAAAGTTCGTTCAGAGAAAGTTGCACTGGAACTTGAGCTGGAAACATTACGAAATGAAATGTCCATGCAGATTGTACAAGCCTCAGTCGTTGAATCATCCGTCGATGAGTTTGAATTCGTTGCGATGCGTGACCAAGTCACCCAGTTACAGAATGACTACCAGCTGGTTGTGGACGACAGAGACAACTTACAAAACGACCTTGCAGAGCTGCAGGCTAAGATGTCGGGTGTACAAAGCGACTTGGACAAGTACAAACGAGAGGCGAAGTTGGCTGGGAAGAACGAGACACATATCGTCTCCAAGTATGAGGTCCAGGTGAGCGTTGATTGAAGCAATTGTTGCGTATAACCTTCGCGCACAATTTTACAGTAACGGTCGCTTTTTAATATTCTAGCTCTAGCTTCTAACTATACATTGAATCTGCTGCAAAGTTTAATTTACGCTACCTATATATGTTTTAAATGATTCACTAAAACTGGTCACACAAAGGAGGAAATGAAAGAGGATTACCTTTCTATGAAAATTTTTTTTTTTTTTCTCGTGGCAAAAATGGATTTATTCAAATATTGTTATAATGGAATTTTGAAAAAAGGCTTTCATTTTTGTAATTGCTATGTATAATTTCAGATTCAAAATCTTAGCAAAAAGAGGGATATTCTTCGTGGCCAGTACGACAACCTGAAGGACGAACTTAGACGAGCTCGTGAAACCATCGCACAGCTTCAGGCTGAAGTACTAGAAAACCAGTCCATCGCCAACAAGTTCAAAGAGGATAATGCCATGAAAGCCCACAAGATTGATGGCCTAAACTCCCAAAACAACGAATTGCAACTCAAACTGGACAAACTGAGAGCACAACTGTCGAAGTCCGAGGCAGAGCTAGAATTTCTACGCAGGCAGTCATCTTCACGAGAAGATACGTTCAAAAGCTACGAGAAGAGGATACATGACCTGGAAGATTCTTTGGCAAAGATGCAGTCGGAACGAGACACCTTCGAAAGTGATCTTACTATCGCAAACATAAAGATTGAAGAGTTCGAGAAATCAAAACTAAAATGGAAAGATCGTGTACACGAGTGGGAATCAGTGGAAGTGATGATGAAGAAACAAATCGGTGAACTTAGCACTGAACTGGAAACCACCAAAGAGAAACTGACTGGCCAAGTTGACGGAGATGTAGCACAACGTGTGCAAGAACTACAGTCCAAACTCGAGGAATCCACCATTACCATCAGAGACCTCAGATCAGAATTTGATATAATCCTCAGAGATCGAGATGACTTGAGAAAGGAACTGGATACATTGACAACCAAGATATCAACGACCACAGACACGCTTCGAATCCGCGAAACCGAGAAAACCGACCTAGAAAGACAGCTCAACGACCTCAAAAATAAGTTGTCTCGGTTTGAAAGCCAAATCCAGACTCTAACAACCACTCGAAATAGACTGAAAAACGAACTGGAGACTGAGAAGAACAAGTCAGTGGAAGCAAAGAAAGAGCTTATGAGAGTCGAGAACGAGCTAGCGGAGGCAAAGAGAAGCGCAGATCGACTAAAGTCTGACATAGGAAGAAAAACCAAGACAATAGAAGAACTAAAGGGAAAGATTACAACTCTTGAAGATCAAATTGACAACTACCGTGAAGAGGCACAGGCTCTTGAAGTCAAGATCCAACAACTGGAGAATGAGAAGGACGACCTACACAGTCAGCTGCTTGAATTACAGAAACATCTTCAAGAGGTGGAATCCAACTATCGCGTCGTCACAACTGAACGTGATCGTATTAACACCGAGCTACAAACCTGCTACAAGCAGATTGCTGATCTAGAATCCAAGTACAAGGTTTGTGAAGATCAAAAGAATGATTATGAGCACAGAATAATCGTCGTGACAGAGGCGAATGGACGTTTAGAAGACGATGCTGACAAGTTGAGACGGGACAACACAGTGCTTGAGGCGGAGGTTAAAGAATTGAAAGACTGGAAAGACAACTCCATTCAAGAGAAGGATCAGTTAAACAGAACTTTGAGAGATCTCACGACACTTTCCGAATCGTACGTCAAAGAAATAGAACAGCGTGATGACATCATCGAAGAACTTAAAAAGAAACTCAAAGAATTGGAAGACTCTAACGAAACAGTAACCGACGAGCTAACGACTCTCAAAAGTCTCTACAAGACGATTGAAGTTGAAAACCAAAGGTTACATGACAAACTCGACACTGCAAATGAGGAAGTTGCAAGGTTGACAGCTTTGTACGACACAACAACTCAAAACAAACAGCAACTTGTTAGTGAAGCGACCGTTGTACAGATGAAGGCGACAGAGGTCGAGTCATCTTACATGGATAGCGTTCAGAGAGAGAAAGATGTTTCGTCTGTACTTGACGAAGAACGCGACAAAAACAAGTTCCTTGAAATGGAGATAGAGGAATTGAATAAGACCGTTACTGAATTAAGAGAGCAGGTGAATACACGACAACGTGATGTCGACCGTCTGGAGAACGACATGGATGACGCTGAAGAGAAAATAATATCCTTGAATCTCGAAATTGAAAAGATAACCAATGAGAGAACATCGGAGTACAATCGACTTCTTGCCGCAGAGAACCGGCTTAATGAGATGGAGAAAGAGCTCGAGACAACAAGGCACGAGAAAGAAGAGGCAGAAAAGGAGATGTATGCTTTGCAAACCAAAGTATCCAAGATAGAAACCCAACTTGAAACAAGCAAACGATTGGTTGGCCAGCTCAGAGAACAACTCAATAATGTTAACGCTCAACTCCTCGACTACAAGGAGCGGCTTATGCAAATTGAAAGTAAATCGATGCAAAATGAAAAGTTCAGTGAAACCTTGAATTCAGTCATCGCGAAAAAAGACAAAGTGATAAGCGAGCTGAACAGCAAGAACCGTGCTCTTCAGGACGAGTTGGACAAAGTAAAACGCCAGTTGACAAGAGTGAATGCCGATAATGATTCGCTGAAAGTAAACAAGGAAGATCTTGAGAAGCGAGTCGTGATACTTACCAGCAAATCTAAAGATCTAGAAGACGAGATCAGAGCACTAAAGGAGAAACGCAACAGTCTAGAGCGTGACTTGAGTACAAAAGATCACGAGATGAACAAGCTTGAGATGCAGATTCCACCATTGAAGAAAGAGCGGGATCAACTGAAGGATGAACTTGAAACCCTTAGACAAGACTATCGCCAGGTTAAAGACAGCATAATGAGCTTCCAGAATACAGTGAATGAACGAGACAGAACCATTAGCAATCTTACAAAGGAGATTAAAGAGAAAGACAAGGTTATTGATAATCTCAAGAACACCAAGAAAACACTTACTGAGGAGATTTTAAGTCTCAAAACAGAGCTTGAGACTGTCCGCTACAACAGCCAAGAAAAGATCCGGGATCTTCAAGAGAAACTCAATAGCACATCCCTCCACGTGTCTAGAATAGAAACAGTGGTGACAACTTCTCAACGCGAGAAAGACCATCATGAGAAGGAGAAGAAAGACTTCGAGAATAAGGCATATGATATGGAAAATCTATACAGATCCAGCCAAGACAAAGAAGCCGATTTGAAAAATGAGATTCAATCACTTACTGCCAAGATAAACCACATTGACTCCGAGTATAAGAAATCGCAGAAACGCACCATTGAATTACAGCATCAACTTGGACTGATGGAGAGAAAGATAATCGACTTGAATGGAGCCAATGAAAGAGCAAACCGTGATAGGAAAGACTTGAAAGAATCAATGGTTAATGCGAACGCCAAGATAACAGAACTTGAACTCAAAACTGAATATGATGATAAAGAGATTGCATCATTAAAGAAGCAGCTTGACGATGCGCTTAACAGGAGCTCTACAAGTCGCGAAGAGTTCCTCAGACTTGAACAACAGCTGATTGAAATGCGACTCATTGCTGACTCTGCCCAGGAGAAGCTTAATGAGAAAGATAATGTAATTTACCAACTGGAATCGTCGAGGAACCACTTACAAGATGAAATCGAGAATTACAGAACAACTATTGTTACCATTGAGAAAGAGAGGGACAGAATCAAAGAAGCAATGGACCAGATGAAAGACGATAATATCGAGCTCAGTAGAACTGTACAAGAGTACGATGGAGAAGTAAGACGAATCACTCTTGAGAGAGACCGTATTAAGAATGACTATGAATCAAGCTTGAACCAAATAACAACCCTGGAGGAAAGCATTATCTCGCTTACTCGAAACGATGAAGGTAACAAAGAGAAGACCAATGAGCTTAGAAATCTTTTAAACACCCACCGAGATGAAAGAATGGCCATGGAAAAGAATTCTCACGAACTACAGAGTAAGCTTGATATCTACATAATCGATTTAGACAAGAAGAACCAAGATTTTGAAGAACTTACCGAAGAAAGAGATCGAATTGCAAGAGAGGCTGATAATCTGAAACGAGAAATTGCACGCCTTGAGGTTGATTTTGACAGGGTACATAAAGAAAAGAATGACGTGGAAAAGAACTACAACATCATTAACGAAAAGTACGTCACAATAGAGAACATCTTTGAAGGCAACAAAGGCGAAACAACTGGTCTACAAGACGAGGTAATTGGTTTGAGGAAACGCTATCAAGACATCGAAAACACAAACAAGGCACTGACCGACAGAGATAAAGAGGTCCGTGAGAGGATAGTTGTCTACGAAAGCGATATATCAAGACTGGAATCGACCAATCAAATCAATAACGAGAGAATCATGGAATTAGAACATGACCTAAAAGCAGCCAATGAGGAGCTTGGCCCGCTACATGAATCACGTGACCGTGCTGTGAATGATCTAGAGATTGTCAACCGAGATCTTGAAGATACACGTACTTATGTTAAGAAACTAGAAAGACAGATAGATGATTTGGCAAAAGAGAAGAAAGCCCTTGAAATACAGCTAGCAGAGAACATGGGTAGCATACAAGCAAACGAGTCGCAATTGCTCAACGCCGAAAACCAGCTTCAGGAGGCACTCTTCAGCAGGGATAGTACTGATGCTGCCGATGCTTTAGATGCTGTCAAGAAAGAACGTGATTTGCTAACTAAAGAAGTCTATATATTGAGAGAGGAGCTGACAACAACCAAGTCTAATTATAACACAACACTTCAAAAGAAAGAAGATCTAGAAAAAGAGGTGTTTTCTTTACGAAGACAAGTCACTGACTTTGTTACGAAGATAAAGAGCCTTGAGCAGGAGAATGAAGATCTTAACCGTGAGTTGATCAAGAATCAGAAGAAGACTTCAGACTATGAAGAAAAGATACATCGTCTTGTCACCGAGAAAAGTACAATTATGGACGAGCTGAATGAAGTGCGTAGCAGACTTGACAAACAAAAGGAGAAAAATATGAACTTGGAAAGGCATATTATGGAGCTGAAGACCGGAATAGATGCCTTAGAACGAACCGTTGAAGACAACAACAGCCAGATCGATTGGTACCGTAATACGAACAAGACTCTGGAAGATGAGATCACAAATCTGAAGAAACGACTATCAACATTAAGAACTGAAAATGACAGACTTCTGCACGACAATGGTACGTTGACATTAAAGATACAAGAACTAGAATCCAAAAACGCTGATTTGGAGCATAAAGTTGAAGTTGTCGAAGGCGATAAAAACAAGCTTCGTCAAGAGAACGTTTCCATCACTTCGCAATTGAATGAATATAAAAGTAATTATTACACTCTTAAGAAAGAAGTCGATCGTCTTCAAAACGATGTCACCTCCTTAAACAGAAAAGTTGTGTATCTGGAAACAAGGAACGATGCTCTTGAGGCTGATAAAGATCGTCTAAAGAAAGACATGGGTAACTTGAAGAGAGAGAACTCCGAGCTGAGAGCACGTATAGAGGCCTTGTTAAGCGAGAAAAACAGGCTGCAAAACGAGATCACAATTGTACAGAAAAGGTATACAGAAATAAGAAGCTCTTTTGATGACAAACGCGACAAGACAAAGCCAGATCCAAATCTTCAAAAGAAGTATAATGACTTACAAGAGACGTACAAGAAAGCTCTGAGAGACAAAGAAGAGGCTGATAGAAAGTACTTGGAAACAAGTCGCCAATTATCAAAGCTTGAGCTTGAACATGGCGATTGTGCTCGAAATCTTGATTCTATGAATCATGACTTGACCATGAAAATCAAGAGAATAGATGAGCTACAAGATACACTAAATCTTCTTCAAGGAAAAGATGTAGTTGATTCCAGTGACTATAAGAACCTAAGAAAGAAAGTTATCAGCCTTGAACAAGAGCTGCAGGCAGCTAATAACAAGATATATCGTTTAGAAGCCTACAAGACCTCCTACGAGGAGAAATTCCAAAAGATGCAGGAAGATCTAGTTGCCGCCCAACAAAAAGCTGCACAGAGCGATAACGCCCTACAAGAAACATACGAAGAAATCAGTGTACTAAAGAAAGAAATAATGGATCTTAAAAAGAGGAACTCAGATCTCGACACTGCATATCAAGCAGCTAATAATGCCAAGAACGAGCTTCGCCGAACAGTACAAGAACTGCAAACTAAACTCTCAAGTTTGGAAGATGAACTGCAAGTAGAACTCAAGCAACAAGCTCAGCTTAAAGGTATTTTAGAGCAGACTAAGATACGAAACGATAACCTGAAGGAGAATGTCAACAAGCTGCAAAAGAAGCTAATAGAACAACAGAAATACTATGAGGATCAGCTCAGAGATTTGGCCGAGATGAGAGCTATCATCGGAAGAATACGTGATGACAACCAAACCCTAGAAAGTGAAAACGACACTCTGAAGAAAGAACTGGAGATGCTAAGACATCAATCAGAAAACGTTTCTCAGGAGCTACGTGAAACTAAATATGAACTACAGAAACTTCAGATCCAATACTCTGAGCTTGAAAGCTCAGTACGACTTCTCAGGGACGAGAACGAGAAGCTTAAGACTGAGCTTGAGTCTGTGAAGCGACTGTACGACGAACTGCGAGTGACGTATGAAGAGAGTGTCATTATCAGATCTTCTGATGTTTCCGAACTGGAGGCCATGCCTGGAATGCCCGATGACTACGAGTCCACGAAACTTGAGAGCGATAGGCTTTACAGTGAAAACGCTGCTCTAAAAGGAAAGCTTGATTCTCTTGAACAGACGGTCACAGTTCTCAAAGAAGAAAGAAAGAAACTACAAGACAAAGTACTTGACTTGCAAAAGGCTGCTTCAGATAAAGCATTGGAGCTACAAACAATGAGTGGAGAAAAGAACAAACTGATAATCACAGTGGAATCTCTTGAGCGCAAGATTGCTGACATGAAACAAGAACACGCAGAGTTACTAGAAGAAAGAGAATCACTAATGAAGGAGCTTGACAAAATGGAACGCAAGCTGCATGACCTTGTTATCGAGACGCAAAAATCTAAGCAAGCTGAAGTTTCATCGGAACAAATATTTTCTACTATTGAAGCAGACTACAAGAAACTCCAAGACCGCGAGGCAGAACTCCAAGTCGAACTTTTGGCTGCGTTGAAGAGAGTATCACAGCTAGAACATGACTTGAGAACAGAACAAGATAGATCTGGAGGGGCCACTGACTCAAACAAATCATTGGAGGATCGTTTATCAACACTGAGGAAAGAAATCGTCGTTTATCAAGAAACCATCTCAAAACTTGAAGCAAATTACGAAATCGGGCAAGATAAGAATAAAGATCTGCAAAATGAAATCAGAGAACTAGAAGACAAAGTTAAAGATTTTAAGAGGTCAAGCGAAGTATCTCAGCAGAACAAGACTGACCTAGAAAATGAAATCATCTCAATTAGAAACAAAATGAAGAAACTGGAGATTACCATCGAGGAAGAGAGAAAAGCCAAGGAAACTTTTAAGAATCAATTAAATGACTACAGACAACAAGGAGACAACCAGTCTAAAGATTTTGGTACGAGAGTTACTGAAATCCAAACAGAGATGGAAGTCTATAGAATGGAAATTAACGAGAAAGACCGTTTAATCTCAACACTTCAAAACAAGCAGGCTGACCTTGAGAGTGACATCTCTAAACTGAAAAGAGATTTGAACAACAAGCAAGTTGATTGCGCCCAACACACTAGAGAACTTGAAAACTCAAACAAAGAAAGATCGGAGATGGAGATCCAGATCAACAATCTCACAGGTCAAATGCGCAATGTTGAAGTATTGCATGAAGAGGGCAGCAAAGACAAGTCAGAGCTTGTCATTCAAATTGAAGGCATGCGTAGAAAGAATGATAATGAAAAACGAGAAAGCACAAACCAAATCAGTGAACTCAGAGTGCATATAGATGGGCTACGTAAAGACATAATCACTAAAGAAACAACAATCAAAGAAATTACCGACAAAATACAGACTGTTGAACATGAACTTGTCAACGTGAAGAAAGAGCTCGTTGCGAAGGAGGAAGACAACGTACACCTGGCCAAGACAGTCGATGAGCAGAAACGTTATCGCTCTGAATTGGAAATTGAAGTGAACGCCATGAAGAACAAAGTCGCAACGCTTGAAGTAAAACTTGAAAGCGGAAGAAAAGAAATGTCTAATCTCCAAATTCACCTAATGGAAGCTAAAACGCACGGAGATAAAGAAAGTGAGAAACATGTCAGTTTTGTCAGTGAGCTGCAAGTGACTTTGGAAAATGCCAAGAAGGATGTTATCACTAGAGAAGACGAAATTGAGCATCTAAAGGGTGAAGTCGAGCTGGCCCGACGTGATTGTTACACAAAACAAGCAGAATGCACTAATGCTGTAGAAAAGATCGAGAAAATGCAAAATGAGAAAACCGAGCTAACAATACAAATCATGGATCTGAGAGAAAGAGTAATATTCCTTGAGGGAGAAACCCAGAAAGAGAAAATTGAAAACGAAAGTCTTCAGCAATCGTTGGATGATATCAAGAGAAAAGGCAATACAGAGTCAGATATAATGAATAGGGAGATTCTCGACATCAACACACGTGTAGAAAACTTTAGAAAGGAAATCGTCGAAAAAGAGACATATCGAAAAGTTACGCTTCCAGGTAACCTCTTTTGAGCAAGACATGGCAAAGCTGAAGCGAGAGTTCAATAACAAGAGAAATGAGTGTGATGGCTACATCCGAGAAAATGAAAAGCTGACACAAGAAAGATCAGAGGATGAAATAGTTATAGAGCAGTTGAAGAACAGAATCAGCAAGATGGAAAAGCAGTTTGATGATTTGCGACATGACAAAGAATTAGTAGTGGTCCAGATTGATGAGCTTAGAAACAAGGGTGCAAGCGAAACTAGTATCTTCACTGACCAAATTACAGAAGTCCAAACCCGCGTCGAAGAATACCGTACCGAAATTATTGAGAAGGAGACGGTGATCGAGAGGCTACGCATGATGATATCAAACAACGATTCAGAGCTTGATCGACTGAGACGCGACTTAGAGACCAAAGATGCCGAATGTAATGGGTATATAAGAGAAATTGAAAAGCTGAATCAAGAGAGGTTAGTGACAAAAGTTTTCTGTGTTTGTAATGAAAAAAGACTTTCTGTGATTAAAATAGCAGGGAAGATTCGAGTTGTATTAATAAAATAAAGAAAGAGAGAAAGAAAGAAAGAAAAAAAGAAAGTAAGAAAGAGAGAAAGAAAGAAAGAAAGAAAGAAAGAAAGAAAGAAAGAAAGAAAGAAAGAAAGAAAGAAAGAAAGAAAGAAAGAAAGAAAGAAAGAAAGAAAGAAAGAAAGAAAGAAAGAGAGAAAGAAAGAAAGAAAGAAAGAGAGAAAGAAAGAAAGAAAGAGAGAAAGAGAGAAAGAAAGAAAGAAAGAAAGAGAGAAAGAAAGTAAGAAAGAAAGAAAGAAATTAACTTATTAATAAATAGATATAATAAACAAATAAATAAAAATAAATAAAATAAATAAATAAATAAAAATAACTATAACAAATAAATATCTATAATATAAGACAGAACGCTTATTTCACGACGTTTCGATGTCGCTGACATCATTTTCAAGTAAGGTTTATTCGATAAATTTGAATATTACATTGAGATGAAAGTTATCCTCTTTCATCTCAATGTAATATTCAAATTTATCGAATAAACCTTACTTGAAAATGATGTCAGCGACATCGAAACGTCGTGAAATAAGCGTTCTGTCTTATATTATAAAAATTTGTCCAAAAGCCACTCTTTTGAAAATAAATAAATTAATAAATAAATAAATAAATAAATAAATAAATAAATAAATAAATAAATAAATAAATAAATAAATAAATAAATAAATAAATAAATAAATAAATAAATATCATCTTTTATTATATGACCGTGTATCTTGGAGTCTGGACACTAGTAAATTGAGCAATCTGATTGGTTTAATTATTGCATTGAAGGAAAGTACATACATGATACTAACAGATTTAATTTTGATTTGATTTAGGTATGAACTAGAAGCTCAAATCTCTACAGTGCGAAATGACTACAACATCATAATTAAACAGTTAGATGAATCCAAATCTGACTACGAACTAACGGAAGGTGAAACCCAACTCCTAACTGACAAGATTACTGAGATTGAAACACGAGTCCACACTTACAAGCAAGAAATCATTGAAAAGGAGACACTTATTGAGCGACTAAGAATCCTGAACAACTCCAACGAGCAAGAAGTGGAAAAGCTGAAGCGTGACCTGGACAGCTGCATGACTGAATGCAAGGGTTACATTGCTGAAATACAAAAGCTGAACAACGAGAAAGCTGATCTTGATGTAGAGCTTAATCACCGCAATAGTGTTGTGATGCGACTTGAAACGCAAATTGAAAGCTACAAGAAGAACACCGACAGCAAGTTTAAGGAGGTTATCATTACTTTGGAAGGAGACATTGACAAACTCAAACGGGAGCTGGCAAGCAAGAATGATGAGAATGAAGGTTATATCAGAGAGATAGAGCTCCTAAACCAAGAAATCTTCAGGCTCAAAGGGCTGGTTGTAAGCGATGATAATCGCTACCACACCGAGTACGTGATTGGTCAAAAAGAACAAAAGGTCGCCCACGAAATGATCGTGTCGGAACCTTCAATCACCTCGACCGAGGTCTCACGTTATGAAATGAGCCCAAAGAGAATGGTAACAGTTCGATCGCCCTTTGAACAAGGAGATGAAGATTCTTCGTCGACGAACGTCAGAACTACAAAATACACCAGAATACAGAGAAGTTCCAGTCCACTTGTTAAAGTTAAGGTTGATCCTACCAGTGAAGAAACAGTGACAGCTACATCGGACGATGGCTCGAAAATCTACACCAAGAGGATCACCAAATCGTACAGAAGTGAGAGCCCTGGTGGAGTGAAAGTCAGGATCGACTCACCAACGACGCAGACGACAGAGTACCGCACTGAGTCGAGTGGAGGATCTTTCCATGGAATTGCTCCTTACAGGGTATCTGTTGACACACAAAGAAGTGGCCATGATTTCGAGCCAGTTGGTGGTCGACTGGATGAATACACCACAAGAGGTACAACTTCCTTATAAAGCATTATCAAACACATTATTAAGACTATGGACAATAATCAATTTTGAGACGTGTTTGACAAACATTTTGGTCAATTGAGTCATCTTCAAATAGCAAGTTGTAGGAAAAACACGGAAATAATTATTTATGCCGATATTTTTGCAAGGCGTTTTGCTCACCATGATTCTAAAGTAGGTCAGTGTTTTGATGAATACAAACCATTTTGAAAACATGGTTTAGATAAAAAGAGATATCTACTTCTTGTAGAAAGAACACAACACATTAAACTGAATAGAATCATTTTACGCCTTATACAGTGAGGACACTGGAACCGTGAACACTTTGAGTTTTTTTGTTACTTTATTACTCCACATCCACTTGCAAATAGATTAGAAATAAGATTTATTATGAACACTTAACACATTCCAACTCACCGATTCATTTTAAGAGGTTGTGAAGTAGTAGAATGTTCAGAAAATAATAACATGAAATATGTAAGTGTTCATGGTTCGAGTATCCTCACTGTAATTAATGAATCTTTACATATAAGCTTATTACTTATAGTCACATTTCTAATCGATAACTTTGTTCTACTCTTAGATGGAAGGAGGTCAGCAGAAACTGTAACCACGGTAACTCGTCTCCAAAAAACCTACAAAAAAGAGTCATTGGGAAGGGACTCAGCACCAATGTAAAGACGTCACTTTTACCAATCAATGACATTAATCAGTATCGTGCAAAGACGCAAGGAAAGGATGTAGATATAATCAACTTTACACCTTAATAAATGCAGGATTACTATCGTTATAGATGAAGTACGACTCCCGAAGTTTGATGTCTCGTTTGCAAACTAGAATTTTGTCGGCCGTCAATCAAAATACTGGGAACGAGTGTGACTGCTAGTTTGCAAACGAGACATCAAACAACGGGGGTGGCACACACGATAGTGGTAGTAATGTAATAGCCAGAAACAATCAGCGGCAAGCAACCGGACAAGACAACAACAACAACGCCTCAGTAATTGTCACTCAAAACTACTCGGCTTTCGCAGTTTGAACTGGATAAATTTGACGACATCCGCAATTATTTGAGAAGCAACCACTCAGTCTTTTTTGCAGTAGCTATGGATGCATTGATTTACCCAGTTCTTCTATAAACATTATTGCATTTAGAGTCTGTTGCTTTATCGTGATCTCTATTTGGAAGGTTCTCATTTGGAGGTTGCTTGTCGCTTGTTTCGTTTTGAGGCATTTCTCACTGGGTAAATGGGTAAATACATAGGAAGAAACAATGATAGCATACGACATACTGCTTCTGTATGATTATAAGCAATAGTACAAAACATTATACTGTTCTTATTCACAATCAATAGAATGTTTTACCATAGTTCTTGTTTAGCATGACTATACTCGCGGTTGTTCTTCCAAATCATTTTATATGTAATTGATAGTTTATTACGACCTTTAAACATATATCTTATTCAATTCTTTTAGTCGTTGAAAAAGGCTATTTTCAGATCAAAAGTAACTTCTTTACTGATTTGTAAACTTATGGTATATCGTTTTTAAACTCTTAAACCTGCTGCACAAAGATTGTTAAACCTTATACGAGAATTAACTCTATAAGTTTTATTAAGAGTTAAACCAGGATAAGCACTAACCCAGGATCAACTCTATGGTTTTATTAAGAGTTAAACCAGGATTAGCACTAACCCAGGATTACTTTATAGGTTTTATTAAGAGTTAAACCAGGATTAGCACTAACCCAGGATTAACTCTATAGGTTTTATTAAGAGTTAAACCAGGATTAGCACTAACCCAGGATTACTTTATAGGTTTTATTAAGAGTTAAACCAGGATTAGCACTAACCCAGGATTAACTCTATAGGTTTAATTTAGATTTGCACAAACCAGGATTAGCACTTAAATAGGATTACCTGTATAGGTTCTATTTAGAGTTAAACCAAAAATGGCACTTCGACAAATTTGGCACTTAAATGCGTTTGTAGTTGGAAGCCATTTGGATCATGTAGTTTATTGGTTTCAAAACAAAGCTTTTGGTCTGATGAGCACACATGTTTTTTTAACGACAAAGTGAACTGATTGAATTTAGCCATATATCCATATTTAGAGTTGTAGCCCCATTGTAGCCCCATGGTATTCAAAATTGAAAGAAATATTAATTCTATATAAGGTACGTTATATATTTTAAAAGGTTAAATATTAGTATTTTTAAATGTAAGTAAATAATTTAGCATTATAACATTAAATAGAATATAGAATTATGAATAAATTAGATATGATAATTAATAAGATAAGTTTTAAGCTCTGGCTAACCAACATCTATACTATAAGTAGGGCAGTGACTTTGGTATGACACAATTACGATTGCAATTACGATTTCATTGTATTCGTAATCATATTAGTCATAAGAACGATCGAAATCAGTCACAATTATTGTAGTTGTCACTGAATGCAATCGTGATTGTGATTGTATTCGTGATTGTGACTGTGATCGTGATCTTGATCGTGATTGCGATCGTGATTGTGATTGCGATTGTATTTGTGGTCGTGATTGTGATTGTTATCGTGATTGTGATCGTGATTGTGATTGTGATTGTGACTGTGATCGTGATTGCGATCGTGATTGTATTTGTGATCGTGATTGTGATTGTGATTGTGATGTGATTGTGATCGTGATTGTGATTGCGATCGTATTTGTGATCGTGATTGTATTTGTCTTATTTTTAATTGATTATGATTGTCTTATTTTTAAGATAGTTTACAGCAATTTGAAAAAGGTTTACTTAATATAGAGACGGCGAGTGATCAACGATATTTGCATGTACAAGTAAAATATGTTAGAGTTTCGACGTTCAACTAACTTTACAGTAGAGTGCTCCACATTCTCTTTATGTGGCATTACATTTTGCAACTCCAAGTAAGGCCCACTTTGCTCATGTAAAGTTGTTGGTAAGACCAAATATGAGCGTAGAAATTACGCAGTTAGTCACATTTTTAAAATCAATTGTAATTAATTTTACAATTTATGAAATACATTAAAATAATGTGTTCAATATTTTTAAATAAATGTTTTTTACTGTGTTTGTGTTACGTAAGGAAAACGATTCGGTCATATTTATGCGCATTTGATAATTCACCAATAAGTGTGTGATTTATTAAATGAGTAAAGCTTGCTCTTTTCTTTTTTATAAAGACGAGGATATCTTGGCCGAATTGAAACACCGTTAGCGAATTCCTTTCTAGCACAAAACAGAAGATGTACCAGCAGAATTGCATTCGCTACGGCATATTATCAAGCACTTCCAAACAGAAATCTTGAGTTTATATTGATTAATGGGCTATTTTTGTTTTTCATAATGTCAGAGAACGTGACTTCCTTCACGAAGCCTACAAAGCAAACACCGTCAACGCGGCATGAAAACATTCAAATTGGCGTGTCTGAAAACCACTCTCAACAGCCCAAATTGCCTAAAAAATTACACAAAATGCTTTAGTAACTATCTATCTTTCTTGTTCTGACGTTTAATTTTCAAGAACAACTTCAAGTTTTAGAAGCTTCCAAGTTTTCGAACTCTATATCGCATACTCAAATCTGAGAATTCGTAACGGCGCTTTGGGGGAAGGAAAGGGACGGGGTGAGATATCAACACTTTGTAACACAGGCATCCCGATACATAGAAATATATGTCGAGCAGATTCATACACCCCCCCCCCCCCAAAAAAAACGCACAAATGCCTCAATAACTGTCCATCTTTATTTTCGTGACATTTATTTCTCAAAAGGTAACTTAGTTTTCTTTTTCTCAATAAAAACATTATGAAATTTGGGGTAAGGACTTTTTTCATTTAAAATAACCTAAAATTAGTCATAAATTATTATTTGTTTATTTTTGTGCACACTTTAAACATTTTGTTAACATTAATCAGCAATTTAGTTCTTCTTCACATTTTCCTATTAGTGTCTCAGGACAGCTTTGTTTTAAATATGTGAATTTATTTTTTAAAATACCAACCAATGCATCAAAACAAAAAAAACCTGGCATCTCCTTGAATACAATAATAGATTTGGGACTTTTTATTGTGACCGCCTAATAGAGGGTGACCGCTTAATGGGTGACCGCTTAATAGAGGTATGTATTGTGTATTATCTATGTATGATACATTATGAATTTCAATCCCTCAGAATCCCTTCTGTTCAGTAGCCCGAGTAATCGCTCACAGAGCGTCTAGTTATTTATAGAGAATCACTAAAGCCGTAGCTGCGACATTGAAGAAGTACTGATCCAAAAACATCCCTTTTGTTGTTCTTTCAGAACTATTGTTCATTTATTTATTTGTTAATTTATTATTTGCTTGCTTGCTTGCTTGTTTATTTACATGTTTGTCTTGTTTGTTGGTTTGCTTGCTTACTTGTCTATTTGTCAATTTTTTGCTTGTATATATGGGATTACTTGCTTTTCTCGGTTTGTTTGCTTGATTATTAATTATATGTATAGTTGGTTGTTGTTTTATTGTTTGTTTTCTTGCTTATTTGTACTATTTGATGCGTTGATATTTTCCATGGATACAGTCATTTAATTATTGAGCTAATAATTGTCAAAAAAAAATTATATATTTTTTCTCTGTGTTTTTCTCTTCAGAAGAGTAAAATTATTTATATATATTAAAGCTTATTTGTAGCAAGTTTATTACATGAACGACTTCATGCATCTACATCCATGTTACATCCATCCATCAGGGAGGGCACTTTGATCGATTTCTGATACATCACATGCAACAAGTGCGAAACTGCCGTACGCGTATCCTCTTTTAAGTAATCTATATGTGTAATGTGGTGCTGGTATAGCGCATTTTACACGCGTCTCAATGCGCTTTACAATAATCGTACGGACTGCTGGTGGCTTGCAATCGACAGGAAATTAGTAGTTAGTATGCTGATTATTAGTATGCCTGAGCATGAGCCAGTCACTGAGGGTGGGTCACGGACAAGGTTTGTTACTTTCCCAGTGGTTCTTTAACGGCCACTCAGGTTAGTTAGTATAGTGTGGAGAGACGGGACCTACGATTTAACGTCCTTATCCGCCGCGAAGTCTGCAGATCAATCTGCAGATTGAAATAACAATGTCAGTACTGATTCTCCTCAATAGACCTAATCGGTCAACGCGCTGCTATGTACGTTTCCACCCAATTCAAAACCTCTGGGAATAAAAAATGTTGTTCCAAACATTTTTCACGTGATATCGAAATATATAATTAGACAAAGAATCTTATTCTCAAAAGATTTGAATTGGTTCGAAACGTACATAGCAACGCGTAAGCCGATTTGGCCTGTTATTTTAAGACCCTGAGTCTTGGTCCGGTTGGGGCGCAAACCCAGGCCTCCCACATGCAAATTTAAAAATGCTCTACCAATTGAGATAACCGGGATGGGTAATCTATTGAAATCTGACTTGTTTCATCAGAATTCCAACTAGTAACAAAATGTCAATATTTTCACTATTGTATTCGGCAATCAGTTATTTTGATGACAAGCCTGTTCAATGCGCTACCAGCACAAAACAAGGATGGTTATTATTTCGTTCTTGGTTTGATTCTTGTTGCTTAATTAAAGTGCATATGACATGAAATTTTTTTTGGTCATTTCTAGAAGTAGGATAGGTGCTGAACACGACTCCGATATCGAAATCACGATAAAAAGAACCAAGAACCATTTTTGTATGGTGGTATAGAGTAAGCGTTGCAAACAAAATGACGTCACAAGGTCTAGTCACATGAGCTCATTTGGTCGCGCTCCGAAGGCTTTTTATCAAAGCATATAGCTTGATTAATGAAGACTATTTGTAGAGCGAAAACACTAGAACTATGAAATAAAAACAAAATAGTTACTAACTAATAGTTTTTATTTAGTGACTATTTAGTCAGTATCACTCAACCAGCTGAAACATCAAATACAAAAGGAAACAATACCTCATTACAACTTTACTTGTCTTTTATAGTAACTAATAGTCGCTAAATAAGAACTATTACACACTAACAATTTGATTTTGTTTCATGGTTCTAGTGTTTTCGCTCTAAGCGCTATTACTGTTTTGAAATAGTGCTATATGCCTTGAAAAATGACCGTGTGCTTAGACCTTGTGACGTCATTTTGTTTCCAACGCTTGTCCTATACCACCATACAAAAATGGTTCTTGGTTCTTTTTATCGTTTTTCGATATCGGAGTCGTGTTCAGCACCTATTGTACTTTTAGAAATGACCACAAAAAATTTCATGTCATATGCACTTTAAGCCGCAATAACGTTTGTTTCAACAAAGCAGCATACCAGCTCTACGCGTAGCAAGCAAATCGATCTATTTGTATCTAATATATCTTAATTACCAAAGACCAACAATGCATTTCCGTCTTGCAATGCACTATTCAGCATCAGTATTCAAAATCCCACCTTCTTTTGAGATAGCTGTACCAAGCAAAAGAGCAATATATTCATTAATACCAAAGCCCACAGGAGATCCAATAAAGTATGTCCGTTTAATTAATTTTTAATTTTTTTTTTTTTTTTTTCAAACTTTTAAAAAAATGGCGACATCCCTTGAAGATGTTTCTATTTCTCATTTCCTGTAGCGTCTACTGGAGAAATTATTATATCCGATGAAATATTTCTATTGGAATGCAGAATATACACCAAAACAACTTTTAACGAACGGCTTAAATATAATCAAAGAAGCTTTGTATATCCTTTGGGAAAAGCCTAAGCTAATTAACGCCCAAATCAAACATCTAAATATAAAGCTTTCTTTAATTACCAAATGTATTTTTCTCTTTGTTATTCATATATTTTTGTCTATATATTCAATGTACGCTTACACTCTTGTGATTAAATCGCTGATGATAGCGGACGTTTTAGCCGAAACTTGTATGTAAAATTGAAGTCTGTGGTGTATTTTCTTAAATCAAACAATTGCTTTCGATGTCAAAGAATCCCCTAGCCTCCCCTCCCTTGTGGATATGGCTCTGTGATGCTCAATGATAGAGATTATGTCTTTGTATTAGCCTCCCACCCACGAGGATTGATTAATTCTATAAGTTAGAATAATTATCCATGTAAATTCTGTCACGGCATCGACCTAGCATCACTCTCAGCTTCGGCTTCTGCTGGGTTGTTTGATTTCGGTAAAACTCCCTAAAACTCTAAGCAAACAAACAGAAAAATAGACCTATCAAAGCCATTACCGCATTAGAGAAGAGGATGGAAGAAAACACACAAGAAAATGGTATCAACGGCGCAGACGAAGCTGCCAAAGCGGCTAAAGAAGCAATGACAAGTCCGGCGCGAAAGAGACAGTACCGTACAACGTCCACAAAGCGGTCAGAATTTTATTACTCGGATTTAGAAGCTGACAGGAGATTAGCAAAAGCGCGGGACTCTTTAAGCGGGATTGGAGACACAGCTTATCAGCATTTCAAGGATGTTTTGGAATCGATGGCCGACAAGCATAATATCGAGGTAACGATATAATAGTAAAGCTATATAATTACAATGAATTAAACGCTTCTGATAAATTTAATAAAGAAGTTATAGTAAATAGGCAGTTTGTTTTTTTTAAAGCAAAAGGTTTTCATGATTATATTTCAAAACTATATTTGACAGTTCTGAATCTATTATCGTTATCTGAAAATACATGTTTACAACTATCTGTATCAAAAGCGTACAATGTATATATATATTTTTTAGTTCCATTTATCGGAAACTAATAATTCGGACCGATAACCGGTGGGCTTCAAACTTCGACAAACTTTTTTATCGACTTCATAAAATGTTTATGTGTGTCACGCAGTGTCGAAGTGCTTCGTTGCTTGCTCATTAGCATATTGATCGTTTTACTGAAGCAATACTATTATTTTAAAAGCGTTCGCTTTTCAAAAGAAATCAAAACTTTCGCAATGTAAATAGATCATTTGCTAATTATGCTCGTTTTCTTGTAAGAATTGAATTCTAGGATTCTAGTACAATGTAATCAAACAAATAGATATGAATTATAAGGTTAATCAAAAAGGATATAAAATGTAAATTAGAATTCAAATACTGAGTTAAGCTCTCAAATTATTCAAAGTATTTAAACAATTTCGAGATAAATTAACAATGACAAACACACACACACACATATATATATAATTCGTTTATTGTATTATCAAAGATAGCGTTTTTTGTTATGTGATGTTTTGTTTTGATGTTATTCTTCGTTCATTATACACACTTTTGATTTGTTGCTCATTATTTATATTGAGTTGCATAATATCGAATTATTTTATTCCAAGTTAAATTCATTATTATTTTTCGAAGTTTTTGTTATTAAGATTGCTTTTCTTAATAAAATTCAATAAATTCAATCGTTATCATATATGAACAATATCAAATATAAAAATCATATTGGTATATTTTCTTTATAGAATGTAAATTACATAATATTGTCATATCATTCGCTTGTACTTCTAACTATTTCAAAGAGAATTTGTGTAAGTTATGATAATAATGATAATAATTAAACGATGGTGATAATGATAAACGGATGATATATTAACTATGATGATGATTATAGTGATGATGATGATGATAATAATAATAATGATGATAATGATGGAAATGATGATGATGATGATGATGTTAATAATGATGAAGATGATAATAATGATGGTGGTGATGTTAAAGATGATAATAATTGTGATTATGATGAAGATGATAATGATGATAACAATGAAGAGGATGAAAATGATAATGATAATAGAAATTAAATTACAGACAGTAACGCAATAATCTTAGATAAAATAAACTGTTAATGTAATAATAATGATGATAACGATGATGATATCAATAAAATTACAGATAACAACACTGAATAAGAAAGTATAAAATGATGATGATAATAACGATGGATATAATATTCTGATATGATGACGCTAATGATAATAATGATGATAACGATGATGATAGCAATTAAATCACAGATAACAATTTAACACTGTGAATAATGTATAAAATGGTGGTGATGATATCGATGGATATAATATTCTGACTGGTATGATAATGATGATCATAATGATAATGGTAATTATGATGATTATAGTAATTAAATTACAGATCGATAACTACAACACAATAATGATGATAATAATGATGGATATAATATTCTGCATGATAATAATGACGATAATAATGATCATAATGATAACTCAGGTATATTAAGGCCTGGGTCTTGACATGCAAGCCTTAAAATAGGAGGGGGTGGTCTATTTTTGCTTAGTTGTAAGATATGGTGTTGAAAATTTAACATATGAAACGGACACATAATAGTGATATTTTAAGTTTACAGTTGCCGTGGAGATAAGTAATATGACCTTTGAACCCTGATTTTAATGAATTTTAGAAAAGCTTCTGGAAGAGTAGTAGAACTTATTTATTTGGCAGACGTTTTTATGGAAATTATTTAGTCTTACTACCCTCTTCCTGGGTCTAACTTGAAAACATGTCAAAATAAACCCCAACCCTAATTAAGGTATTGGTGAAATATGATACCCTTTAATAATATCTTATCTATAGATAATTTCCAAGCATTCTAGTTGGAACCAAATGAGGATCACTATGCTTAATCTATTTACAGAAGAATATATCCTTAATAAAAACTTTCTACTACTCTCCCGCAAACGTTTTTCGAAATTTCTTCAAATGAGGGTTCAAAGGTCACATTACCTGTATCCATGACAACCAGAATAATAAATTGTTTATTTTGTGTTTATGTTTGGTATGTCAATGTTTTGTCTCGATACCTTAAAAAAGAGATGAGATAGACCACCCCCTCTTACTTTATTGACGCCATCTTGAATACCCAGGCCTTAATATGCCTGAGAATGGTGATTATGATGAATATTGCAATAAAATTATAGATAACAACACATTAAGGATGATAAAATGATGATGATAATGATGGATATAATATTCTGCATGATAATGATATGATGATGATCATAATGATAATAACATATATGATGATGATTGCAATTAAATTACAAATAACATCACAATCAATAATGTTTACAACACGAGCGGCTGTGTTCTATCGGCATATACAATTACAAGCCGGTCATGGTCATGATCATGATTTCTTTTGTAAATTTCTCATTAGTTATTTATAATCTTGATGGCATGGCGATGATGGTAATGATAGCTTATATTGATAATATTGACTTTACTAAAAACATTTTTAACTGTGTTACAAATTTTATTCAATTACCAATCGTTTATATCAAACACCGACGCAGCCTATATTAGGTATCTTGCTAGTTCCCATTTATATTGATGATCATTATCATATTCATGCATATCAAAATCAGATTATTATATCCCTCATTACCATTGTTATCATCATCGTTATCATCATCATATTATTTCATCTATCACTTAAAAGATCTTAAAAAACTAGTGAATAATCTTATTCGCCATTGTAATATTGTTATATACACCTGTTTTAATAATCGTTGTCGCAAAGCTATAGTCCACACCCTGAAGCCTGCAAAGGATGTCGGTATTTCTTCTCTTGTTATCGATTTATTCATAGCATATTTTGGTTGTACGTGTTTGTGTTAAATGACCATAACAAGTTCTAACACTGGTAGATGATGAAACAAATATTTTATTTAAAAAACGTGAAATAAATCAGACATTCTGTTCATATAACCGACATCCTTTGCAGGCTTCAGAGTGTGGACTATAGCTTTGGCTGCGACAACGATTATTGAAATAGGTGTATAATATCACCACAATGCACATATCAACATCATTGCAAAACACAATCACAACGGCCATGTCATCTGCTATAAATGCCGCAAGCATAAAACAGTGAGGTCCACAATATAATCAACAAGCCATGCATTGTAAATTCTTGACACTTCAAACATTGAGTACCTTTTTATTCATGTTCTTTCTCTAAAACATATCTGCAATAACTAATATTCCATGATTCCTAATAGTCGTATATATTTCTATACCAAATTACAATTTCGGCCAGATTTAATATGCTAGATCGAAATCAATCAGATCATACACAGATCTATATCTTATTTTGGAAGAAATCATGCATATAGTGCTACCCAATATTACTAATAGAGTGACGTGATCTAGAAACCACTTCACTTATATAAAACCACCGAAGCGACGATAGAAAGGAATATTTACTTCATTGATCAAGGCTTAGTCAACAATTAGCTTGAATACTTTATTGGGATTTGAATGCTGTTCAGTGAATTAACTATCGGGACATCATTCTACCGATTTTGATTGAATGTGGTTTTGTAGTCTATATAAGTATTGTATTTGGTTTAATTAATTTGAGATTTAATTTGATGCAGTGTTGAGTGCTAACAATGTTTAGAATTATTGCAATCATTATTATCATCGTTACCCGGCGTTAATTGTTATCGTAATCGTCATCATTATCTTTATCGTTATGGGTGTTTACTAATACCCTCATTAAGTAAAGTTTTCATTCATTCATTCATTCATTCATTCATTCATTCATTCATTCATCGTTTCATTCATTCATTCATTCATTCATCCATCGTTACAGCATCGTCATCCTTATCGGTTAATTATTGTTATAATTACATAATTATTATTCTAATTGATAACGATTTCATTATAGTATTTGAAATAAAGATTATAAGGCAAGTATATTACACGATAGTCCTTGACTTAATTCTCAAAAATTTAATTTAAACGTATTTGGTTGTTTTTATACGTACAATGTTTTAATCAAATTCTTGAGAATGAAGTCAGTGACTTCGAAACGCCGTAATATACTTGCGTTAAGTTTATTTTAAATAATTATTTGTATTTTTTTATTTTATTTTATTTTTAGCTTAAAACTAGCTATCGCACATTTTTTTGCTTGTGTGTTTGTAAAATAAATATTGCCAAAACGTTCTAGAATAATTAACAGATTAACCACCAATTAATAACAATAAATTTAATATTAATATATGGATTTTATTCATGCTATGTTGACATTCCGTATAAATCACTCGCGACATTACAAAGCTATGGCCGCCATGTTGGATTATCGATAAACATGGTGCGCAGTTAAAAGTACCGTGGGCTCAATTTATCAGACTCGATCAGTATCGATGGTTAAATTTAAGTATCAGTCAATTTTGCTTCGATATTCTTCAATTTATCGATTTAAGTAGATTTAAGTTTATAGATTAAGAGATACAGGTCAAATACAAACTGTACTTTGTAATGAACACAGCATTCAAGAAGCCTTCGCCGAAAGCAATTAAGAAGCTAGGTTGTTTATTGTGAGGGAGGCTGGTTCGTTCATTCGAGGGATGGTCCTTAGCTAGACGGAAGGGTCATGAGTAAAGGTTAAAAATGTCAGTGTACGGTCAACGTTATTTCATTTGGACAAATTACTCTAGAAATTACTGAATTCAAAATAACTCTTTTTAAAAACATCTACCACCCTCCCATACTGAAACGTACCCACTTTTTCTATACAGTATGTTGCCCAGTTTCGTGACACAGTTTGCGCTGTGTAGGTGCCATATTCGTAACCAATATGTAATACTGAATGAAATTTGTAACACCTTAAAAAATGTTGACATAACTTTACTAATTGGACCTGTTTTCTCGAACTGTTTATTGTTATATTTGCTCGACAAGTACTTTAAATAACCACTGAACAATAGTAAAAGAAACAATAGCATTATTATTATTATCGTAATCGTAAACACAATATTGCATTGATGATTGTGGTGAAAATGTGCACAGTGGATTGTCCAAATGATCCAGCTATTTAGCTTATAGAAACTACTGAAACTATAATTAAACTCTGATCTAAACTAGCACCATCTACCTCGTCCTAACTGCAGACCATTAACTTATCTTGAAGATTCTGATGTTTAACAATGGTCGTCCTTTGTTCGAGATTTTGTTTTGTTTGATTTTTGAAGCTTATAAGTAGATCAACTGCAAATTGCTCAAATACATCGCATTATTAAGTTATTCTTATGACTATTCATCAAAAATAAATAACAGCTCTGCCTAAAAATTGGTATTTCCCAACGTCAGCTTAACGCTTCTTCGCATTTTTGTTTAGCATATCATTTTTATCACACTGACATATTTTGATTTATAGTTATTATTATTATTATGACGAAGCATTGCCCGTGAAGAGCAAACATAATTCATGGTAGTACGTCATTTGAGCTTTTGCAATATTAGCGGTGAGAAAATGAAATCATAGAATGTTCTGGAGCAGTTATCACAGGGCAGAGCGATTAGAGTAGATTTATGTAAACAGAAATAACATAAAAGATCATAAGAGAACATTGTTTCGAATTGTTTGGAGAGTGAGAGAGTCTTTCCGCCTCACTTGCAATGTTCAATTATTCGAACAGCCTAGCGTTTCATCATCAAACGGAATGTCAAATATGTGTCTAGCAACTTGGTTCACTCAAAACGTTATATTGCAATTTTCCTTCATATTTCGAAAAGTATTCGTGTATAAGTTTGTTCCTTCGGGAAATGATGTATACGTGTCAAGCTATTGCAAATAAATAGAAAACAAATCAGCAACTATGTTTTTAGAACCTAAGATTTAACAAAGTTTAGAATAAGGTAATGCTTTGCTGATGAAAAAGCAACATTGGCAGCGCGTTTCTAATTTATAAATCGTTATTTTCCAATGTTTTATTTTGATGAATCTTTTGTATGAGTCATATTTGATAGGCTTCGTCGCATTTATGCAAAACTATTTGAACTATGAGCTAGAAAACAAAATGGGGGTCACGCTGCTGTGTTCCTATTGGTCGAAATCAGTCGTGTTTAATGTTGCTGTGATGTTGTTTGTTAAGATATAAAGCTTTATGAACTAGAGGGAGGTTACCGCTTGCTCTTCCAACCGTGGCCCCCAAAATCTGTCACAGCTTCTCATAGCTTTCATTCCTGGATCATCTTTGGAATACAGAGGCTGCAAACGGTCAAGCTGCTTCTGTGAGGTACCTTGGATTTTCCCACCATAATTCTCACCAATAATCCCTTCTAAAAAAACGCTTCTAAAATTGTTTTAAGGTAAGATCAAGTTTATTCTGTTTTTTTTTTTGTAAAGTTTCTCGCTGTTTCACAATCTAGGTCCTAGGGCGTGGAGATATCAGCTTATGCTTAAATGCAATGCTTAGCACGAAAGTGTAAATATACTAGCTCCCAGCATCAGAAATTATTATTATGCGTCACATAAATAATCGTAAATAAAGCTAGATTTTCATTATTTCAAAGCTACAAAGCTGCTCGGGCATATATATCACCGTTATTTCATTAGATAGTGAATTATGTTACTTTTGTTTAAATAATGTATAACTAATTCAATAATCAATTGATCTAAACCTATAATTGAGTCTTTTAGTAATTTAATCTGATTTTATCAGCAAAATGCAAGTGTATATTTAGGAAATTATTTGTTTAAGTAAATAATACACATGCATATGTTAATGTAAACTTTGATTCCTGATGTCGTTGCTGTAATCTTAACGAAACAAATTCACCATAGGTATTGTCTAATTGTCAGTGATTTTCGACATATTAAAGATTTATTGCTATGACGAGATATGAATCTCTGATGTCGGATCGTCTAGTGGTTATTATTCCAAAATGCTGAACAGTTAAATCAATAGCATTTATATTGCGAAATAAGCGACTACTATTGTTTTGATTTTGTTTCAACCTCACCAAAAGCTCAAATCTGCTTTCTGTAGGAATCTTAGCTTCCAAACGCATATTTAAATTAGCTAAATTGATCTGAAAGTTTTATGAATTTCAAGTATGTTTGCTCTATTCGCTTTAATGATTTCCGTTCGTGGGAATTTAACTTTGCCTCCACCGATTAACTATCAAAAAGATCAATACTAAAGAAAGACGATCTAAAAAATGTAAACATAGCTCTCAACAGCTGTTAGGTTGAATTTACGGAACTTTGGTTTAAAAAAAAATTAAAGATTCCGTTTTACACTGATCATTATCATAAGAATGTACTTTAGGGCCTATTGACTCTGAATTAATACTGGATCGTTCTGTCGTGCCTTTGGCTTAGCATCGATCAAACGCTGATGTCACAAACTATTATTTACATCCATGTAGTAAGTCTGACTTACAAGGCCTGCCACTGCGAGTTTTATAAACCTGCTATTCTTTCGTACTGTTCGCAGCAACTTTAGAATATGTTTGATCACTTGAAAAACAGAGGGGGTAGCATTCTTTCCCAAACTTTTCCAAACTTTTCCATTAAAATTAGCGTGTTTCTAAACCAGATATGAATTTGGAGGAGGGTTTGATATAGAACAGGACAAAATAATAATTTTTCCGTGTTCTGATAGTCTTAAAATTTAAGTACTGAAAAGCAGAAGCATTAATTGTTGTTATGCCCTTAGAGGGTGTTTAAACTCGGGTTATCCAATTGGCTTCGCGCTTTAATAAGCATTTAGCGTCATTTAGTCTATTTTCATATTCAAACTCCTCGAGAAAAGAGCTCTGAAAAAATATAGAGGATATTACATGGGCGCGCGGAGACATGGAATTTATCGTCAAGAGTTTAAATTCGATATCTCACGAGTGTGCGCTGCAGCAAATTTGAACACAAAAATATATGAATTCCATATCTCAAAGCGTCCATGTACTATTCTGTTTCTTATATAACCAAAACATAATTTTTTTGCAAAAACAGATATTTTCACATGTAAAATTATCGTATTTTTGTATGTGTTCAAATGAATTACGGTCAACTCGCCCGAACCCAACTCGACCGGAATTTAGTCATGTCGCCATATTTCTCAGTGGCAGAAATTCCTGTAAATCACTGTAATTTATATAATAAATTCTCGCTAGAGCTGTAATCTCTTTTTTCGACGCTATAAAAAGTATCCATTTAAAATTCAGTAAAGGTATTTGAGCTAACAGAAGAAATTCATTTTCTATATTTTTTGTCTACTTTTTAATTTGGGTACTCTAGCTCTTGGTATAATTTCTCCTCAATTCATGATTGCCTTTGTTTGAGTTGAAGCATGGAACTTTTGGGGGCGAGAAGTCCAAAAATTGTGGTGTGTTGTTTTTTTGCTTTGAGGTATAATTGTTTCTTCCAGATAGTACTAATTTCCACTGGATTGTTCCACTTTTACATACAAATCTCTCTCAAAGAACGCGTTTTCCAGTTCGAGCTAAAACATTTTGAGGTAAAAAAAGTTGTGTATTGGAAATTAAACTCATTAAAAACAGCGAATCTGACATCACACATATCATTTTTAGAAGTTACTTTAACAACAACAATAATAATGAGGATGATGATTTTTTTTGGTCATACTTCTAGACGAAATTCGCGTTTTTCTTGTCAATTCAAACATAATTTTATTCAAAGTCGTTGCAAAAAATCCACAAGATTTTGCTAGATATTTCGACACCATATGAATCTAAATGTTTTCAATATGGCATTCAATAGATGGATTAGGAAAGATGGGTTTATAGAGAATTGTAATTATAGCCCAAGAACATTTATAAATATTATTTGATTTAGATATGAATATTTCAAAAGAATACAATTCAGTTTTGACCAGCGTTGTTCAGTATTGGGAATTTCAAAGTTCAGAGATAAACATAAACTAACACACTGCAAGATAGCTATTAATTCCAATACGTCAATTAACTCAAGTGTTATCATGCTATAAATCAAGAATAACAAAAGGTTTTATGCATGAATTGATATTGGATTGCAAAGAATTTTTTCTTTGAATAAGAATCGCGATCTTCTATTTCCACGGTCATAACTTATATACTCCAAGCTGATAGAAAGTAAAAGAGCATGCCAGTTACACCACAAAGCTACCTGGGAATAAGAGGCTGTTTATTTTCTCAGTTCTGGAATTTTCGATGGTTATTTCCAAACCACAGAACAATGGCAAAACACCACAAAGCTACCTGGGAATAAGAGGGTTTATTTTCTCAGTTCTGGAATTTTCGATGGTTATTTCCAAACCACAGAACAATGGCAAAGCTTTCATTTATTAATTTTACAATCATTTTAGGTTTTAAAGCTTTTTCTTTGTGTCTAACATTTCTCTATTAATTTCGTTAATCCTAAATCATTTTTACAACTTCAATATTTTAGAGTATGCAAATACATTTTCAAATTTCATAATTTTGTTGCGTATCAGCCTTTTAGTGTGCAGGCGTTTTACTATAGAAATGAGGTAACCGATCAATTTCATCTAAAATGTTTTCAGACGAATCAGTTGCAAAACAATAAAAAATCATCTGTTCGCTAAAAGCCTTAGCCTGGTTTTCACTAGCGTCATAAGCATAACAAAGACCCCGGCTACACGGATCCGGATACTTTTGAAACCGCATACTTTTTGATGAGAATCGGCCTATCGTCCACACGAATCCAGTGAATCTGGTCACCGAAACCGCATACTTTTGAATAGGAAACGATCAACAGGATTCGTGTGGACGCAAATATTTCTATGCGGTTTCAGCCGGATCGGATTCGTGTAGAAGAGACCTAAGCAACATACACAGACTCAGTTTTTGCTCATTTAGCCGCGCTTGTCTTTTCTCACGCCTATTCGAGAAATGCTTCACTGAACCTGCGTATGTTGCTTATGCTTATGTCGCTCGTGTGAACCAGCCTTAAGCACAAGCGCAAACAACATAAACATACTCAGTTTTTGCTCATTTAGCCGCGATTGTCTTTTCTCACGCTTATTCGAGAAATGCTTCACTGAACCTACGTATATTGCTTATGTCGCTCGTGTGAAGCAAGCTTAATAAGCACAAGCGTAAACAACATACGCAGACTCAGTGTCGCACTTATGGTTGTGAAAAAGGGCAAAGGAAGTGCAGAATACAACTGAGTCTGCATATGTTGCTAGTGAATACCAGGCTTTTCTTGTTTTGTTTAAAAATCAATAAAATTCCATTCAGCGATTTGCATATCTCTAGGGAAACGAGGATTAGAGTGTTCGCAAATCAAGCGTCAAACCGCTACGTAATAGCTTAGGGTAAAGGTCGTCAAGAAATAGCCGTAATGACGTACGAAGAAAAGCAACATATATATCATTAATTAAACAATAAGTTATAACATAAATATATGAAAAACTGTGTTTACTCACTACATTTTTCTAAAAAAAAAAACCGCCATTGAATGGTCATTGAAATATCCACACCTGACACCTGACACCTGACTGACAAAATGACTTTGTAGTGGTTATTGAAATACCTGGATTAAATTAATTCATTGGAAAGGGCAATATATCGTTTGATATCGATTTGAGCTGCATGAATAGTCCATTTGTACTATAGCGTCGTGTACAACTAGCACCAGAATGCTTTGCCTACTTTCCTTTGTTTTAACTAAAAAATCAATTTAGAAATAATCAGGGTCAATTGTCTTAGTATTCTATAAGGGAATCAGAAAAATCTGAATGAGAAAAGAAATTCGTAAAGCATTCTGGTACTGGTAGTAAAATGACGTCATCATGCAAATGCCTTTTGCTGTTGGTACCGGTCTCAACACAGACTGATCTCAATCAGTGGTACATATGATACACACCATGACCATATATGGAATCACCTGATCTGACAATCATTACAATGTACTTTTTAAAGATACACTACATACACTGGATATGTATAATTTCGATTTAAATTAAAAAAAAGGTTTGTGACACCGTATTAAACAGGTTCAAAATTTAAAAGATATGAATAATTAGGATCTATACTGAAATTTTTTTTTCTGTTTTGTTATAACAGGTTGAACATTTACAGAATAAAATCGAAGAGCTTTTAAAGCAAAAGCGAGGGTTTGACGAGAAGTTTCGTGTGACCAAGCGAGAAAATAGAAAGTACCAGGAGGATAGCCTCACATCTAAACGAGAAGTAGTCGAGAAAGATTGGAGGCTAGAGGCACAAGCCAAAGCGATGTCGAACAAAGACAGTGTGATCGCGGATTTGAGGAAGGACAAGCTGTCCATGGAAAGAAAGATCGATGACCTTCAGTAAGTAAAGAATAGCCTGTCCTGTCCTAGCCTAGAATAAAATAGCTTAGTATAGTTTAGCCAAGTACAGCCGAGCATAGCTTAGCCCAGTATAGCCCTAGCCCAGTACATCCTAGCCTATATATATTTTAGCATAGCATAGCATAGCATAGCATAGCATAGCATAGCATAGCATAGCATAGCATAGCATAGCATAGCATAGCATAGCATAGCATAGCATAGCATAGCATAGCATAGCATAGCATAGCATAGCATAGCATAGAGCATAGCATAGCATAGCATAGAGCATAGAGCATAGAGCATAGAGCATAGAGCATAGAGCATAGAGCATAGAGCATAGAGCATAGAGCATAGAGCATAGAGCATAGAGCATAGAGCATAGAGCATAGAGCATAGAGCATAGAGCATATAGCATAGAGCATAGAGCATATAGCATATAGCATATAGCATATAGCATATAGCATAGCATAGTCAGGCATTTCGATTTTAACCAAGCACATGCATGCAATAAGGTTCAAAATATTAGGTGAATAATCTGTGTCGCATCTGCTAGGGGTGAGTTGAACAAATACCAGCTAAAGTTCGATGTCAGAACTCTTCAAGGTCATGGAGATGATGAGTACACCGTTACTCGTGACGAAATGCTCAAAGTTGAAGCCGCCTACAACAAGATGTCTGGTGAGAAAGAAGAGCTTCACAATGACTACATCGATTTGCAAGCAAAGCTCGAAGAATTGATGGCCGAGAATGAGCGTCTTCTTAAAGAACTTGAAACCCAGAAAAAGACCAATCAGTTGAAGACAGCCAAGTTCGAGGCTCAGGTACATTTTTTTTTATTTACTTGCCAATGTCATTTTTTGTACTTATAACTAGCTTGTAAGGCTAATAACGCTACCTATCAGAACGATAAACTGGTGGCCTGCAGTGAGCGGACAAAGATTTTTAGTTTTTGATTTGATAAGTTGTTTGTTTGGTTTGTTTTTGCTTGTTTGCTTGCTTGGTTTTTGCTTGCTTGCTTGCTTGCTTGCTTGCTTGCTTGCTTGCTTGCTTGCTTGCTTGCTTGCTTGCTTGCTTGCTTGCTTGCTTGCTTGCTTGCTTGCTTGCTTGCTTGCTTGCTTGCTTGCTTGCTTGCTTGCTTGCTTGCTTGCTTGCTTGCTTGCTTGCTTGCTTGCTTGCTTGCTTGCTTGCTTGCTTGCTTGCTTGCTTGCTTGCTTGCTTGCTTGCTTGCTTGCTTGCTTGCTTGCTTGCTTGCTTGCTTGCTTGCTTGCTTGCTTGCTTGCTTGCTTGCTTGCTTGCTTGCTTGCTTGCTTGCTTGCTTGCTTGCTTGCTTGCTTGCTTGCTTGCTTGCTTGCTTGCTTGCTTGCTTGCTTGCTTGCTTGCTTGCTTGCTTGCTTGCTTGACAAATCTCTCATATCAGTTACCCTTTTTAATTTTACTGTACATTTTCAATATTGAAGGTCGACAACTTGAGCAAGCAGAGGTCAGATCTGAAAAACAAGGTGGAAAAACTGCGTCTTGAACTGAAGAAACAGAAAGAGATGTATGGCAACGCTCAGAGAGGAATGATCGAGTCCCAGAAGCTTGCCGACGCCAGGAAGGAAGAAGTAATATCTAAGAACAACCAGATTGGCAAAATGGAGAACCGTATCATCTCCCTGGAAGGCAAGGTCGATGGACTGCGTCAGGAACTTTCAAAAAGCCAGACATCCCTCGAAATTGTTATGAAGCAGAAGGACAACATGCAGCATGAGCTTGTTGCTCTTCAAAAGAGCAATGAAGATCTGCAAGACGCTTTGGAGGAAATGAAGACTAAGAAAGATGAGTTACAGAACGAGGTAATTGCCGATTGTAAAGAGCACTGCCACTTTTCTATGCTTTATACATATAGTGTATACCTTCAACACAATTTAATGTATTACTTTAAATTAATCAAAATTCGTTTTTTATTGTTCCACAAAAAATGATTATATATTGTATTGGGGTTGATGCATTCAATATTGGAGAATTCAGACCAAGTTAAAAAAAAGCTGGAACATTTTTTGGGATTCTTTTCCTATCAAAACTTGTGTTTATTTGATTAATATACCTCCTATATGTTTACTTTAGAAGATATGTTGATAACATAAACAAACACCGATTAATACTTTCAATGTTGGGCTGCAGTAATTTAATTGCCCATTTGGCCCTATTTTCTTATTTTCATTTTGTATATTTTAGGTCTTCGCTCTCCAACGCAAGCTTCGCAATTCTGAAGATGCCAACGAGAAGTCCAAGGACAAGATCTCTCAGCTTCTGCAGAATGAGCGAGCACTCAAGCAGAAGATCGCTGACCTCGAAGCTCAGCTGGCTTCTTCAAGGAACCATATCATCCAACTTGAAAACGAGCTTGAGCTTGCGAAATCAAGACCTGTCGAAAACCAGTTTGATGTCATCACGATCCAGAATGTTGAGAGTGTTGAGGCTGGGCCACCTGGTGACTTTGGATTTGGATCGGAAGATCTTGAGCAAGCGAACCAAGACAAGAACGCGCTTACTCGTAAGGTAAGTAATCGGAATTAAGTATATAATGTAGCACTGAATGTTTTTAAATGGCATTATAAATAATAGCCTAATTTAAAATAACCGTCGACATTAATGTTGTCATCATCATTGATATTGTGATTGTCATGATCGCAATTATTGTCATTTGCATCATCATACATCGTTATCACAGTTCTTACAATCATTTTCCTTGTCATCATCTTTGTCTTTGTCATTGTCTATATAACTACTTCTATTATTAATACAATCATAGCCACGATTATAATAATAACAATAAAATTCATCATCATCATCATCATCATCATCATCATCATCATCATCATCATCATCATCATCATCATCATCATCATCATCATCATCATCATGACTGTCATTATCATAAATTTAATATTCTTATTATTCTTAGGTTGCTGAACTTGAAAGTCTGGTCCATCGTCTTGAGTATGACAACTCCGAGCTGGAAAATAAGTACACCAACTCTAAAGGACAGATCACCAAACTCGAATGTCAAGTCGATAGCCTGACAAGACAGAAGGGCGACCTACTAGCTGAGCTTGAGAACGAGAAAGCCAAGTCAGCCAGGTTGAAGAACGACTTAACGAACTTGCAGGCCAAGTTAGCAGACGTGGAGAAGGCTTTGGATCAGAAGACCAAAGAATGTGCGAAGAAGGACAAACTCATTGAAGATCTTAGAAACAAGATTGCTGAACTGGAGAAGGTAGGCGTGGTTACTCAAATGTTATTGTATCTTTGTTTGAAGGATTGTTGAATTAATTCTTCATTTTTGTACACACTGTACACAATAACAAACTATTTTATTGAGGATAGGTAATACAATTAACTTTACCTATATCAGTTTACTCGCTAGTTTCCATTTATATTATCAACTTCCATTTAATGACAATTGTTTTTTATTTACTTGCTAGTTTCCGTCTATTATATTACCATACATCTAACGATAATTATTTTTTTCTCAGACACTGGAAGACCGCAATGACGAGATTTTCAAACTTGAAGGTAAACTTGAAGCCCTTCAGCTTGAGAACGAGAAGCTACGAGATGAAGCCTTGGATGTGCAGAGGACCATTGGTGACCTAGAGAGTGATTACAGGACCAGCGTTGATGAGAAGGACAGTGCTAACTACGAAATCAAGAACCATTCACGGAAGGTAAGCAGAAATCACTTCATGAATATCAGTTATATATTTTAAAAACTTTGGATAATTGTTTACAATCAATCATTTTTTATTGGAATTGCTATAGCTAAAAGGCAGTAAGCTGATCGTCGTATACAGAGAACTATTTTAAACTGAACTAGGTTTCATTTATTTGGTAAATCTATGAATTAGTTATCAATTTATATTATTAATTATTTAATAATAATTTAATTTATATTATCTATTATTTAAAAGCACTAAAGCCTTTCAGATTCTCTTACACAAATAGTTTTACGTTATACTAGTCTGTCGCCTTAAAGAGTTATAACTATCACCTCTGCGCTATTAACAATATTAAATGTTAAATTATTGTTGATTCATCACTAGTCTAAAACGGTATATGGTTTATTTTAGGTCTCAGAGCTCGAGTCCAAGCTGGCTGAATCTGAAAAAGCACGTAATGAGTTACAGGCTCAAGTTCATGCTCTTCAGCAGAAGTTGAGCGTTCTCGAGGATGATCTGGACAAGACTCACAAAGAAAGAGCTGTATACGAAAGTGAGGCCAACGATCTGTCAACGAGTTCCAACAAACTTCGCGACAATGCGGCCAACTCGAGGAAACAAATCATGGAGTATCAAGGAATAATTGATAGTCTGAAAAAGGAAGTTGCTGAAAAAGACGAGGAAATTGATCACCTTAGAAGCAAAGTACGCAACCTGAACGAAGATATCGATGAAGGAAGGACAGAGCTGGCTCAGAGTAATGCTCAATGCGATGCCAAGGAAGATGACATCAAGCAGTTAGAACGTAAATGCAATGAGAAAGACGCCGAAATCGAGAGATTAACAGCACTTCTTGATCGCACAACTAAAGAAAGAAATGATGCTGAGATCCAGGTAGCTGGCCTATTAGAGAAGTTGAAGAACCTCGAAGGAACACGAAAAGAGTACAAGATGGAACCAGTTTCAAAGAGCATTGATATCAACATCTACAAGATGCAAGAGCTTGAGAAAGAATTGTCTACTTTAAGACAGAAGGTATATAAGCTAGAAAAAGACAACGATGACCTACGCAAAGGCAACGCAATGCAAGCCAGCGAAATCAAAGACAAAGACAATAAAATCGAAGCTCTTTTGCGTGAGTTGGATGGAAAAGATGAAGACAGCTCAGACGTTAGAAAGGAACTGCACAACCTTAAAAAGAAATGCGATTCATTGGAGAAGGCAGTTGACGACTTAACAGATGAGAGAAATGATCTTCAAGAAAGGTTAGATGATCTACTTCCAAGAGTTGAAAAGCTTCAACAAAGTGTCGACTCATTGACCAGGCAGAGAGATGATCTCAAGCATAGTCTTAGTGAAGCAAACAGGAAAATCATAGAGCTAAAGGAAGACCACAACAAAGTAGAAATGAGAGCTTCTCAACAGGAGAAGGCCAACTCCAGCCTCGGCAAGATAGTGAAGAAACATGAAGGATCGGTAGATGATCTAAGTTCCAGACTCAGAGCTGTTGAATCAGATAACGAGGCATTGCGTCGTGAGCTTGTCTCAAGCAATGCAAGAAACGATACTCTTAACCAAGACAAGAAAGACCTCGCTAAGAAGATTGCAGATGCTCGCAACAAAATCGCCGAGCTCGAAGCCATAATTCATGACCTTAAAGATGCTCGAGAAGTACTTGAGCAGGATATCAGCTCCAAAACCTACAAGCTAAGCAACCTTGAGACGAAAGTCAAGAATCTTGAAAAGGAAAGAGACTACTATAAGAATGAAAGCGAAAATCTTCAAACAAAGAACCGTAAGATGAAGAGCGAGTTGGTACAAGCTCAGAACCAGCTTAAAGATAAAGAGCGCTTGTGTGATAACCTTAGCGCCGAGCTGAAGGAAAAGGACGCAAGTCTCAATGGACTAAAGAGGCAGAAGAAGGCACTGGAAGATGAAATCAACTCTCTTCGCAAGCTGCTAGAGGCTGCCAATCATGCAAACGACATCAACAAAGAGAAAATCCAAGAACTCTTAGCAGCATTAGAGCGTGCGCAAATGAATGCTGTTGCCCCTGTGAGTGTAAGCGTCGTTGAGTCATCTCCAAATTCTATGCTATTTAGCGAGCCACCATCAGAGCCAAATGACAAAGTCTTTGAGCTTGAAGCCTTACTGAGATCAGCGGAAGATCGTGAGAACGCTCTCAGGCAAGAAATGAGCGGCTACATCAGCAAGCTTAACAAAACAGAAGCTGAAAACAAACACCTTCATGAACAGCTTATCGAGCTTCAACACGAGAACGCCGCACTACAAAGAAAGCTTCGTGATGCCGAACAAGCACTTAGCAGAGCAAACCGTGAAAAGGAAGATCTGAAGAAAGATCTTCTTGAAATGAACAGCAAAAACTCCGCTCTCGAAACACAAACAGAAGCAGATGAAGGTGAAATCAGGTCTCTCAAGACTCAACTGCATAACATCAATTCTAGAATGAGCAAAAACCAAGATGAGCTTCTAAACTTGGATCAATCACTTGTCGAGCACAAACTTGCTGTCGACAAACACAGCAAAGAAAAGAGTCATCGTGACGCACTCATTGAAAAACTAAAAGCAGCCAAGCAATACCTTGAAGACCAAGTGGAGTCTCTAAAGGCCAGTCTTGAAGCTTCACGCAATTCCAATGAAGATCTGAAAGAGGATCAAGAAAAGATGGCCGATGAAATTCGAGCTCTAAAGAACCAAATTAACCAACTTAAAGCTCAAAACCAAAAGCTGTCAGCAGACAGAGAAAAGGCCATCGAAGATGCCAGAGATGCTTTTGCAAAAGCCAAAGATTTGGAACTTCGACTTCAAGAAGCGATCGCCAAAAGGAAAGAAGTTGATCAAGAAAATGATGATCTTGAAGATGAAGTAAGAAGACTCAAGGATGAGCTTGCTGAGAGTAAAAGGCGTTGCAATCACTTAGAAGACAAACTCCGTGCACTCGAGGATGAGCTTGAGAAGAACGAAAAGGACATTGACAACCTGAGAGACAACAAGAAAGACCTTGAGGCCGAAATCGCCGAGTTGAAGGCTAGACTGGCTGAAATGGACAATTTGCCTGTAATACAACCCTTGCAAGTAGAAACTGTCCAACACGTTGAATCAAGCCCGTTCGACTTTGGCGGAGCAGATCCAGAAGAACTCAGGAGACTTCAAGATGAAAACTACGAGTTGAAAAAGAGACTAAAGGAACTTGAAGCTGATAACAAGATTCTCGATGGTAAGAAGAAGGATCTCAATAACCAGCTGGTTGATACACATGGACACAAGTCTAAACTTGAATCAACGCTGGATCACACTAACAGCAGAAACAGAGCCTTGGAAAAAGAGCTTGAAGCCATCAAGCGTGACTACGAGCCATTACGAGTGAAATATGAAGAACTAGTACGTGAGCTAGAGCTGTTGAAGAAAGACTCTGACGATGCACATAATCGATTAGGTGATGTGGAAGTTCAACTAGATGCCGAGACTACAAAGCGAAAGCAGCTGCAAAGAGATCTTGATGATGCTCTGGAAGATGTACAGGAGAAGGAAGAAGATCTTAACAAAGCCAAACGTAAAGTACAAGAATATATGACACTGTTGGAAAATGGAGGAGACGATTCCAACCTTAAAGATGAGCTCATCGACAGTCTAAAGAACGAAGTCGAGAATCAAGAAAAAGAGATCAGAAAACTCAGAGAGAACGTATTGGCTGCTAACAACGAAATTGACAAAAGCCATGCAAAACGTCAAGATCTCGATAAACAACTATTTGTCGCTAAGCAACACTTGGCTGACGATGAGAATACTATTCAAGCCAAGAACGCAGAAATCGACGCTTTGAAAGACCATCTTGAAGATGCACAAGATAGAATAGCAGACCTTGAAAAAGAACTTCAAAAGAGCAAGAAGAATAACGTGCAACTGCGATCAGATTTGGATAGCTCAAAGATAAATCTCAAGAAAGCAAGAGAGGAAGCAAACCTACTGCAAAAGAAGACAGCAGAACTTCAACTGCTTATTGATGCTCTAAAGAAAGATTTGATGGACAAAGATAGTCTCATCGATCAACTCAGAGCTGGTAGTGTTGCTGATGACGCAGCAGCTATGAAGAAGAAGTTAGCAAAAGCCCGAGATGATTACCAAAAGAGTCAAGATGAAGTCGCACGACTACAGCTGCAACTACGAGGACGACCAGACCAACTATCTTTGAGAGATGGTAATCTAACATCGTACAAGAATGACAACGATAGACTGAAAAACGACATAAAGACTCTACAAGATACTATCAATCAGTACAAACGAAATTACCAAAACTCACAGAAAGAAATTGAAAGACTTCAACTTGATCTGATGACAGCCAATCAGAAACTGAACCAATCAGAAGCACGAAATGATGCTTTGGAAGCTGAAAGAGAGAGACTGAGAAAAGACAATTCAACACTGCAGCAAGAAATATCCAATCTAAAGATCCAATTAGACTCTCTGAGGCACGAGAATAACAAGCTCAAGAATGAAATGTCCATACTGCAAAAGAAATACGACGTTCTTCAACAGCAGCTTGCCAATGCAGATTCCAAGAAAGGCAAAAAAGGCAGTAATCTTGTTACCCTAAAGAAGGTTGGTGAGCTAGAATCTTCTTTCCAAAATGCCCTACGAGAGAAAGAAGATGCAAAGAGCGACGTACTGATCTTGAGACAAAAGCTTGCTAAACTTGAAAGCGAACTGAACGAGTTAAAGCGCGACAAAGAATCCATGGAGCATGGTCTTGAAATGCGTGACAAAAGAATAACCGAGCTGGAAAACAATTTAAGAAGCGCACAAGAAAATCACAAAACAGACAAAGAAGAGTTATTGCAGTGGCGCAAGAAGTGCGCATCAACAGAACAAGAAATCAACAACCTCAAGAATACGATCAACCGTCTCCAAAACCAAAACAAAACGGCTGAACAGAAAATCGATGAGCTCAAAGAAGACCTTGATGAAGCCGAGAACAGGATTAAAGTGTTGGAAGACGCACTTGCAGATCAAGACGGCGGAGATGACTCGAAGTATAGAGATTATCTTTTGGCTCAAAGCAAACTCGCTGAGCTTGAGGCCGCTCTCAAAGCTGCAACTGAAGGCAGAACACAGGCAGAGAAAGAAGTCCAAAAGCTCAAAGCTCAAGTGTGGCACCTGGAAGATGATCTTAAGCTAGCCCACGTAAAGATTGATCAGCTTCAAAAGCTTTTAGATGAAACAAATAAGCTAAATGACAAGCTGAAGAAAGAAATCGCCGATTTGAAGAAGCGTTCCTGGGATTCTGTGCAAAATTACGATGCACTTGAAAAAGAATTGAACGACCACAAGTACAAGATAGAACTCTCAGAGCAAGAGCGCCAGGATCTGGAGGATGAAATTGACAAACTGCGTCGTGATTTGTCTGATGTAAGAGCACAGAAAGAGAAAGTTATCGTCGAAAGGAGTGACTTAAAAGTGCAGCTTAGTAAGCTCCAGGCACAGTACGATTCATTACAAAACGACAATGACGAGCTGAGAGATGAAAATGAGAGCCTTAGAAGAGAACTCCAACAGTGTAAAGATGAAATTGCAAATTTGAAAAACCAACTCGAAAATCAACCCGGTCTTATTCAAGTGGCGGCAGTCGAAACTGTTGAAAGTGCGTTGCCATTTGACTTTGATGAGCTAGACGGCGCTAAACGAGACAGGGATCAGCTTCAAGTAGAAAAACAAGCAGCTGAAGACAGGCTCAAAAACTACCAAGATGATTTGGATCTAAAACAACGTGAAAAGGACAGAGCAGATGATAACCTTAACGACTTGAAAATGCACCTTGCCAAGGTTGAAATGGACAACAAGAACCTTGAAACTGCTAAGGACAAGGCCCTTTACGAGCGTGATCTTGCAAACCAGAAGTTTATTGAGCAGAGAACTGATAACGAGACCTTGAGACAAGAGATCGAATCATTAGTCATGGAGAACAAAGATCTAAAACAAGAGCTAGCTGATAAAGAACAGGAATTACGAGCATTGCAAAAGAAGCGATCGGACCTCGAGAAACAGCTGTCAAGAAATGATCAGAAAGATGGAGCCGTTGATAACATGAAACGTAGATACCAAGATCGTGAAAATGAGCTTCAAAAGGAAATCGTCGATCTCCAGAGAAAACTTGGTGACGTCGATGGTCGTGTGAAAGCCGCCGAAGACAAGGCTCGAGACGCTGAAGATGCTAGAGACGAATCAGACAACCGCTATGCCTTACTTCGAGACGACATGATCAACCTTCAATCAAAGATCTCAGGATTAGAATTGGAACTAAAGAAAGAACAGAACACCGTGGATCGTCAAAAGGATGAGATCGATGACCTATTGAGGAAACTCGGAGACGTTTCTAACACTAGTCGTGCTGGTGGTAAAGAATTATCTGGCCTTGAAGCGGAAAATGATGCACTGAAAAAGAGGAATCGAAGACTTGAAGACCAAAATGCAGCTAAAGAGAAAGAAATTGCACGACTCAACGAACAACTTGATGAATATCGTGACAGACTCGAAAAAGGAACTGGTGACTTGGAGATTCATCTTAAGAATATGGGCGACAAGAGTGAGATATATCGTAAAGATGCTCTAGAGAAAGCTAACTTTATCGAGAAGCTTCGTGCTGAAAGGCTCCAGGATGAAATCGAAATCGAAAATCTCAAAACCGAGATCAAGTCCATGAAAGGAGAAGAAATCGAAAACGAGAAAGAAATCGATCAGTATGAAGATACAGTCAACCGCCTTAGCGACGAGAAGAACAACTTGGACAACAAGATCATCGAGCTCACCAACAAATACAAGCTACAACTAGCAGAACTCGAAAACGACAACGAGATCAGAAACGGAAAGATTAGAAACCTGGAAGACATACTCAAGAGGTACGAAAGACAAATTCAAGAGCTTCGAGAGGCACAAGCTTCCCATGATCCTTCATCTTCAACAACACTTATCTTTGATGTCGACCGCAACAAGACAAAGTCACCATCGCGATATGTTTCATACACAGACAGCCTTGTGGAACCAGAGAAAAGGAGCCTATACAAGCTAAGCAGCGAAGGTAACGGTATCGACAGACCCTCAAAGGCTAAAAATGGTCCAGTTGAAGAGGAGGTCCAGGTGTCAGTGAATGCCAACAAACAAGAATCAGCCCCTACAAAAAGAACAAGCGAAAGAAGAAGATATGGTGACGATGATGATAAACCAATGAGCAGTACCAGGATTGACGATGACAAAAGCAACCCAACAGACAAGAAGGAAAGAAGAACATCATCTAGAGATAAAGACAGAGAGTGTAAGCAGCAGTAAATTTGTGTCAAAGTGAAATGACTTTGTTTGAATAGAACTGGAACGAATGGCCAAAAATTACTTAAAATGGGTCGTAAAAAATGGATTGCTCTCGCAAAATAGCTCAAACCTCAACACAGTTTTAAAAAATCATTTTTTAACCAATAATTCAACGTTAGTTTGGTATTCCTTTCTAGCTAGTTTTTGCTGCACACCAAATGATCAAGTAATAAATCAAGGTTTGTTTTATAAAATCAATCGACAGGCCTAAAGTTTCATCATTGTTCCAGTTCTATTGAAACATTTGGAATAAAACACAAATAACCTGCTTAATTAAAATTTAAACTACGATAGTTGTCAAACATAAAACGCATTTCTTCTCGTAAATTTTCTGAATATTATATTTAATAATCTAAGAAACTCAAAATCTTAACAGTACTAAAATAATATGAAGATTTGAATATCGTTGAACACAATGGCTGGCAATGATATGCAAAATAATCTTCAAAAATTTGCTTGGACTAAGATTTTCAATTCATTTCTCGTTTTGGCGCCATCAGTTTCGCATCCGAAATGGGTAATAAATGCAAAAACTCGGGAAATAGAAAACACATTTTTTAAAAATCTAAAAAAACGTTCCATACAATAATTTAATGTTAACATCGTTGTTATATCCATTTATTCAATTTATCGCATATATAATCACTCATATTTAACAATTTTGTTATAAATAGAAAGGTACCTGGTTTTCTAGATCTAGAAGCGGAGGACAAACTAAGGGAGTGCCGTGTATATGAAAGAGTCAAAAGCCTTAATAATTGATTTAACTAAAAATTAGACTTATTGCATATTGACTAAATATGAACCAGATTCATATTTACACACAGCATTAGCCCTCTAGCCAAGTACCTTAATTCTTGAAAAATTGTGTAACAAATTGTTAGTTAAATCTTTTGGTAGAATTTGTAGACTGCGTTATTAACTGAGGTAACACAGGAACCCCAATCCTGGAATTGAACCTACCAATATGGTAATGAATCACCGATAATATAACCTTGGGTAAAATACCATCTTTTTAATTGTTTTAAATACCATCATAATGATAACTAAGAAGTAAAAGTAACAGCATTATTTTAGCCTTTGTTATGTAAGATGTTATATCCGAATATCATTTAGCGATTGAAAACATTTAAACGAAAATGTGGGAGTCAAACTAGTTTAGCAGCGTTACTAATTTCTAAGTAAAAAGTTGACATGTAAAAGGTTACTTTAACACTTTAAAACGAGAGTGCAACTTGATATGTAAGAGCTGATGCTGCCGTGTACTGGCTAGCGTAGAACGACAATCGCAACAAAACTGGATGACAAAGGAATTAATAAAATCCATACTCTACTTTAATTTGTATTATAGAACAATATAAATAGCAAGTACACTCGGCAGCAGAACCTTTATAGACTAAAATCTAGAAACCACTCTCGTTTTACAGTGTAGAAGTCACTTTTTATGTTTCAAAGGATCCCGTAATAGCCAAAGCACATATTCTTTAATGACTCCTACGACATCAATGATTCAAAGTCATTGGAAGTTCCAGGGGTTCTAGAGGGATGGCCTGGGGAGGAGCCCTGATAGCTTATGACGCAGTATATCATAATATTTAAGTATTTAGTGTGTTTGAATATATATATTTAGGTTAGCTGTGGTTTTAGTATTCAAATACTCAATTTATTACACAATTTAAAATTCTTAATATTCCAATGGAATAGGTCTGTGTAATCTTTCATTCTTGCTTGATGTAATCATTTAACTGTCATTGATAATTTTATTAATGGTTTAAAACAATTCAATAAAACAAAATTCTTTAAATAAAAAAAAGCTTAGTGAGTTTTCTTTTCCAAAATATATTTTACAAACTGCTTTGAATCAGGAGTAAAAACTTTCTATATTAATTTACAGATAAAAAGAGTTTCTAAAGAATACCGCATTATACCAAATGTATTGTTTTCTTGTCTTCAGTTCTTTGTTGTAAATCATTGTGTTTTTTTTTGTCCCAACTTGTAATTGTTTTTTCGTCTATTGATTTAATTTTAAGAAAATTCTTTTCGCTGTATTGCACAGATTGAAGAAGCCACTCATCATTTAGATATATATTAGAAAAAACTACAGCCTATGTAAAGAGTGTAATGCAAGAAAACTTGCGGATTTTTGTTTAGGATCATTTTCAAATCATATCTTCCCTGAGAAATTTTGTCATCTGTGAAGTGAAAAGTGTCTATATGGGTAAGCTATGTATATTTCATGACCACATCGCTACACTTGTTCTATCAAATCATTAGTACGTACATAAGGTTACCATGAGATGCGCATGGGCACGTACCTGGCCGTGACTAGGAAGGACTTTATAGGGAGTTGCTCTAGACGAAAAGTACAAGTTTCCATGGAAAAAGGTAAGAACAAATTGTAAAATATTATCCATGTCAGTGTTATTGAGAAATGACTATTTCAATTTTTTCATTTGAAAGTATTGGGCAATGAGGAACCAGGTGATTTCGCACGCGCACTTCCGGCTAGTATAAGCCAATCAGAAGCATTTTTGTTTCATCGCTAACAGTTACAAAATAACGTCGTTCGAGAGAGTTGTTTCCCGTGTTAACCGTCTATAAATACGTCCATAACATAACTTTACATTACAGAATTATATGTAACTTAGATAATAAAAGCACGCTGCTGCTCTAGTAACAATAAAAAAGAATAAAAACAAAACGCAAATGCCCAAAAGTAACCGAAATCGTTGCTGTCTCGAGGCGCTATTTTGGAACTGCTCGTTTTGACAAACAATCCTTTGCGCGCTTCGAAGCGAGATCACCTGGAGGAGTGCCGAATGTACATTTAGTTTCTGAACTGATCCATGATCCTTTGCGCCACTAGCTTGTAAGATTTCAGGTGACAAACGTTCTTGAAACGGGTGTATAGTAATGAATCTGTTTACGAGAATTGGCTTTAGGGAGTCGTCATTACGTGAGAAAAAATCAAATCATTTATCCCACAAACTGTGATTAACTGATTAACTTCTCTTCTTCTTAAAAGTCTTAGAGGTTTAAACTTTAAAACATGTGTGGTTTACCCATCAAAGAACGATATGATTAACCAATTATCACAAACAGCTTGAATAGCAACTGATCGATGGCCTATTTGGCCGTAAGCTTGCGATAACTTGCTATCACCTTTGGTGGTTGAGTCTAAATATTGATCACTTCAGTATACATGTAGGTATTCACCTGGATATCGAAGGAGATGGCGTCGACCCAGCCATCTGTCCTTTTTTCGTGCACAAAATAGTATCTTATAATCATCCATATCTGTTATTAAAATACAAGGGAATTCAATGTGAATATCTCGATAAAATATACTACAATAGATTGTAATTGAGATCTACTATGTTTACTGCTCGGCTAAAACAAGAAGAAAAAAATTGATATGGTCAAGTTGAAAATATCGTACCAATTTGTTTACGAGCATAATGACTAACACCACGTCGACTCTCATGTTCTTAGATTATGTGCCCGGCATAATTTGTCTCCATGTTTCTTTGTCATCCTTTTTGAAAGTAGTTGTATTGATGATTAATATTTCATAGATGTATAAAAAAGAACAATGATCAGAAATAAGTCGGTTTTACGCTTAGATATAGCAGACCAAATTTCCTTTCAAGTTCGTTGACAACCTTTTGACAACGGTTTTGAAAACAATTGTATTGCATAATATTTTATTTATGTTTATATTAGATTATTGATGGTTACATGTCATGTCTTCCCCATAATTCTTTATAATCTTGTAATAAAACATCGTCTACTTTTATGAGATGTGCTGTACTAGCCATGATAGTGAGTTTATTATCAACATTTTCTTTTCGTGCAATTTTGGTTTCCGCCTTTGGCCTCCTAAGGTCAAAACATCTTGCAAGTTTTACCAAACAAAGACCGCAAACACCAAAGCTACTACTCTTGTTTTTATTAAAAGATAAAACTCATTCATGGTAAATTGACTTTTACAAAAAGGGGCGACAAAAACGCCTGGAGTTTTCGATTACGCAAACATATATATTGCACTTTCATTTTCCATATTTCTGCCCTGTAAGACTAACCCTAAGGTTTTACTTGATTGATTTGCTGTAATTCTATATAATCGATTATTCGACCACCGATAGCGCTCGTTTTAGGACCAAGCTTAAGTTTACTCGGTTATTTTAACGTTTATTTTAATTTTCAGACCTCGATCGGAAATTCGAACCCTCGGTGAATTATATGCGCCATAAATTATTTCAGTAATTGCAGCCATGCCAAATGCTTTTCAATAAAAATTAAGCTCGACCACCTCTCTTGTTCGAATCTGCTGAAATAAGTTAAGGCCTGGTTTTAGTGTTCACGAAAAACCGTTTTATTTGCCACAAAACTTATCATATTTTGAATTACTAATATTATAATTTACTTCTCTACAAGTTCTCCACATAATGTCGCTGGTTATGGATAACCTGGTTATCACTTACTATTAAGATAAAGGATATATAGAAGATATTTTGTAAAGCAGGTCACATGACCATTATTCTTGCTTAAAATATTATATGGATTAAAGTGTTTTACCGGAAACTAAAACACTCGTATTGAAGATATGAAAAAGTTATGTACCGAATGTCCCGTATGTACGCGCGTCGTTTCCTTTTTTGTCCATATAATAAAAAGAGCATTACATTGTGGATTGAAGAGATCAGATCTTCGCCCCACCGTGTAATATTCTCTATATATCTCCCTTCCGAACAATCGAATTTAAGTTCTCCAAACATGAAGCTGTTTGTCATGACTGATTTACTTTTATTCTAACTTAAAGCGTAAATATCGAGTATTTTTTTGCTATTATGACGTCACATATCACGTGACCTCCTAACAATCAACACTAAAAAACTTAAGGACATTAATATCAACATACACAGGGATTTTCATTCAAAATTAGTAAATATCTTGAAAGTACGAAGCCAAAAGTCTTAATTCTTTGCGGGGGTCTTTTCACAAGAAAAATCCCAGGCCTTACACACATGAATTGATTGATTTACTCCTACCGTATCGTTATATCAATCATATCTATCCATCCTGCAATCATGACAACTTAAACCTTCGAAAACTTCGACCATCGGAAATTCTAAAACTTTTAAACTTGAATTATAGTTCGAGCCAAAACTAAAAGTAATCTCTATCTCAAAAACACGAATTCCAATAATGCAAAAAATATCCTAGCTTAGAACCCATTTCTACTATGATATTTTTAAAAACTATCTTTCTAACTCGAACCGAAATTAAATCAATTGATCATTATTTTAGCTATAGATATATTTAAAGCAATTTTAAAACCATTTTTTTTTTAACTCGAACCCCAGGTAACTCGAATCCCTGAAGATTCGATCTCCAGTCTGGCAATTAAAATTGCTTTCCAAAAAGTTAATGATGGATGGTAGAAAGTGATTCAAGTGGACGTTTGGCTTCAGGTAATGAAATAATGAATTTGAACGATCCCCTTTTTTAATATGACGCAAATGATGTATGTCAATGACTTACTTGACATTCGAAAGGCGGAAAGCACGTGAAAATAAATTGTTTGAGATGGGAAAACACAGAAATGAAGGATATAATGAGATATGCAACTAATTATCGATCACCTCAACTGACAGGTCGCGCGATGTCTGAACATTGTGTCTTCATTCACTGTGATGTCTGAAAAGTGTGTCTTCATTCACTATTTCAACTTTGTTTCTGGATCTATTTTCTTAATTTTCTTCTGACTTTGTTCTGTCGGAGTATGCACAAGATCTGTATTATATATAAGGTTTTAGAAAAAAGCAAAAAAGGGCTTCATTATTTTACCAAACTGACATAACATATCAATATTTTTCTCAAACAAAGTTATTTAAAATCGTTCTGGATCTATTTTCTTTTTCTTCAGACTTTGTTTTGTCGGAGTATGCACAAGAGCTGTATTATATAATATATTATTTTACCGGCAAACTGAAATAACATATCAATGTTTTTCTCAAACAGAGTTATTTAAAGTCGTTCTGGATCTATTTTCTTTTTCTTCAGACTTTGTTTTGTCGGAGTATGCACAAGAGCTGTATTATATAATATATTATTTTACCAAACTGAAATAACATATCAATGTTTTTCTCAAACAAAGTTATTTAAAACCGTTCTGGATCTATTTTCTTTTTCTTCAGACTTTGTTTTGTCGGAGTTTGCACAAGAGCTGTATTATATAATATATTATTTTACCAAACTGAAATAACATATCAATGTTTTTCTCAAACAAAGTTATTTAAAATCGTTCTTGATCTATTTTCTTTTTGTATTATATAATATATTATTTTACCAAACTGAAATAACATATCAATGTTGTCGTTCGTGCACTATTCCATATATAGTATAATCCTACATATTTGTTATTGAAATACAAAAGTATTAATAAATAGGTAAATATGGTAGATAAAAAAACAGTTAGAGATTGCGAAAGCTCTATTGTGACCACCGTTCGGCTAAAACAAAGAAAGAACATTGTCAATACAAAAAATTGATATGTTTATTCACTATTTTGAAGATAAATGGAAACTAGCGAGTAAACTAGTATAGGCTGCGTCGCTGTTTGATATGAACGATAGCCGGGTAATATAATGAAAATTTTAACACCGTAAAAAATGTTGACCGCTTAACTTACTGACGTTTCGAGCTTTAGCCCTTCGTCGTAGTAACAAAATTATTTTGAAGATAGTTTTTAGTTTGTCATGTTGGTTGGAACTGAAGCAAACATTTTAGTCAATCTTGGAATAAAAAACAATATTTCTAATTAATCACAATTTATATTCTCATAAATACTTTGTTGTGATAAGCTGTTATATATATATATCTAAAATGTTGGTAAAATTTCACAGTTTTTGTCAATAATGATTTATTTAAGCACTATAATCTCTATAATTAGTTTTAAGCTCGATTGTCGCTGAAATATGGTCAGTAAACCAAATTTCAAATAAATTATTTGTTTTTATTTTAATTATGTTTTGAGGTTTCAAATATTTCAGTTTCTGTCATTTTTGTCTTAATTTTTGCAATTTTTAGATATCATTGTCTTATGGTGGCCAAATACGTCAAATCTTCTTCCTTTTTAATTTGTCTCTTGTTTTAAATTTTTGCACTGCAGAGTATGTAATTGCTAAATATAATGAAAATATCATTGAAGAGATGCTAATGCATTCTCATCCTCACAATTAATAGCTGTTTTGTTATCATTTCGATGTTATATCTCTTTTAAACCACCCTAATCATTTTCTATTTTTTAATTCATTTTTTTTTTCTTCTCATTTTGTATTTCTGATCTTATCCTGTGTTTTATCTTTTATTGTGTTTTCATTTGATATCTTCGGTATTATCAATCATTTTTGTCAGACAGACATATTTTACAATTTGTTTTCTAATTTCCTATCTGATTTACATTCCATGTTAATTTTCTATTGGCGTTCGCTCTTTGCTCCAGTATTACGGTGATCACTAGCTAGCCTCGTTCTAAAATCTTGGAACGCCTGACTATTGTATGTTTGATTGAGATATTCATATATTTGTGAGTTCTTTGTTTATTTTACTAACAAATATGGATGGTTATACTATATATCGAAGACAACTTTGTTTAGAAAAAACATTGATAAGAGGAATTTAATTTTAGTTAGAATTTACTTGTCTGTTTCCCCTTTATCGTTTCTTTTTTATAATCTAAGTTTCAATATATCTATTACAACTAATTTCGAAAAGGTTCGCTATTTTTGTACAGAATATATGTCACCTGGCCAAGTATATATTGTTGTTTAGGAATTATGTCTTTTGAAAAAATTCTGGATACATTTTGTTGCTCCCTTTATGTTGTAGCTGTTTCTCGATTCAACTGGCAGCTACTGAGAACTCAAGAGAAGATGCTTCCTTTCTAATAGACATTTTCACAGTTCCGTTCAGTGACCACGCATAATAATTCCAAGTCGAGTTTGGAGTTGCCACACATAGCAAAACTATAGTTTATCATGCACAGCAACTCGAACCACGACTTGGAACTGTCATTCGTGGACACTGAACGGAGCTGTCAATGATAAGGACAATTGCATGCATCTGCAAATGGCTAGACCTTCACGTCTTCGCAGATAAGCCTATAAAAGGGGGATGTGCTGTTCGCGAGAATAGGGAACTGTCTCTCGGTACATCAGTCAGGTCACGTAGGCATTCACTTACGACATTCATGATAGACCCAATCAGCTAACGCGTTGCTATGTAAGTTTCCACGCATTTCTACTCTTTTGGGAATAAGATTCTTTGTCTTTCGATATCACGTAGAATGTTTTTGGAACAAAAGTTTATATTCCGAAAAGAGTTTTGGATTGGGTGGAAACGTACATAGCAACGCGTTATCTGATTTGGTATATTGTAAACTGTTTAAGGCAGTTTGACAAGTCCCCTACATTGGTCATCAAAAGTTGTAAAAAGCCACTTAAAACCCCCTAGGAGTGGGTATTGTCATTCGTATTTATATACGTATAAATTAATATTTCAATCTATAGAGTAACTTTATAATTGTTCTTTTAGGAGAAGACAAATTAAGGGTATAGTGTCCCCTACTGTTTATGTCCAAACCCAAGGTCTGCAGACTTCAGTCTGATTAATAAGGCCTAACTACCACCAGACCAATTGAGAACTCAGTCATACTCAGTCAAATAAATAAATCATGAGTAAAAAAATAAAAAAATCGAAATAAAAAAAATGAACAAAAAAAATCATAACAATAGCTTGAAAGGTTTCTATGGAAACTTGTCCTTCAAATACGTAAAGCTCCCGGTATTATATTGTTAGCTTTCTTCGCATCTGAACAAGACTAGTACTGGCGCGCTAGGTTTTAGAAGGTAGGAAGGTTTATTTCAATTTTTCTCGTATGAAACTGTATATTTAGTCTTCGAGTTTTAAAAGATCATATAAATGGGAAATAGTTGTTTATTTTGAGAGATTAAATACGCAAAAATGCATTGAAGTTTTAGAAAAGAAAACTACAAAGGAATAACAAACGTATTTTAAGTGTGAAGGAGAATTTGCACTTTTGAAACCAGTGAACTTTTATTATAATATTCAAAGCTTGTTTGTATTGCATTTTTTGTTACTTATTAATATTACTAATATTAGACACAAATATGGTTAGTTTGAAATATTTTGATATTTTGAATTCACAGTTTTATGTTTAAACAATACCAAAGAAGAATTATCAATGTTTAGAATTTATATTCGAAATAATATTCAGTTATTTTGCGTTTTGTATAAGTGCTTTCAAAAAAAGTTTGTTTGTTGTGATCTTTTACGATTTATATTGATCCCTAAAAAAACTAAATGTTTTTGAGAATGTGTACTTGATCATAAAGCCGAATGTTTTTATTAGGTGTTAAAATTAATATTTAGTATTTAATTTATTAGTATTTTCTCTAAAAAGAAACAATTCTCTTCAAAGAAAATATAATAGAATTTATAATAACAAAATATATTTTTAGAACCTTTTATTTTTTCTGTTAGTTAAAACTCGAATTTAATTAAGATAAGCTTATTTTCCCTTCGGTAGAAATGTTTTTAAAAATCATTGCAAAACACGACAATGTTTGATTAGTATACTTTTGTATATTAAACTAATGTGTTTGCATGATGCGTGAGATTTCTGTCAAAACCTCTCTATGGTCTTGAAATAATTGAAGCACAAAAAAGGTCTGAATAGTGTGGCTGTCTAAGCAACAAATTAGCAAACAGTCGTTGCAAGAGAATAATGAGATCGACAAACAGCAAGGAGAATAATAAACTAGAAAATTGAAGTTATAATCAAAAACGAAAAAGAAAATGTAAAATTCATAAACAGTTAAAAAATTGGGGTAGGTGGTAGCCGGAGAAATTACTAGGTTTTTTCGCGAAAGAGCGACTGTTTTCATAGACTAATTGAGTTGGTGAAGCGAAAAGAAAAAACATATCGGCTTAGTGGGAAATGTTTGTGATCAATAAAAGAAACAGTTTTTTTTGTAGTATCATAAGAAAAACAATTCATATAAAGTCTCCAAAAGTAGGAAAACGAAAAACGAAATGAGAAATGAAAACGTGAAAAAATATTAAAATTGACGAAAAAAATCATACTTTAAATAACAATAATTTTTTGAATTTTTGGAGCGAATCAACTGAACCCATAATATAAAAACAAAATAGTTTCTACCTAATAGTTTTTATCTGAGTGAGTATCACTCAATATAACCAGAATCGTAAACTACAAAAGGAAATACTACCCCATTACAACTTTACTTGTCTTTGATAGTGACTAATAGTCACTAAATAAGAACTATTACACAGTAACAATTTGATTTTTACTCCATGGATATATTGCTATCACTAGATAACGGCTCGCAAAACATAACATCCGATGTTTTTAAGTTCAAACTAAAAAAGATAAAATGGGAGAAACGAAAACGAAAATAATAAAATGGGAAAACGAAAATTGCTATGAAAAAGCATTCCATTTTGTAATTGTAGCACTAATTTAACAACAAATCAGGTGTAGAACGCGTATTAGAGTGCTAAAAGGAGATGAGTGGGTAAAATGAAATCCGAAAAGGAGAGAAAAATCTTCAAAACTAGAAATAAGCTTCAGTTTTGTTATGAATAATAATTTGACTTATAACCGTCATTGAATAATTTATGACTTGCCATTATATTTAATATAATGTAAGGCTTCTATCATCCAATGTTTTGTATCATAACGAAACGTTTTTAGCTAAAAGTAAAAGATGCCGGGATCACTGAATCGAATATTCTTCATTTTATCTCTAACTTTCTGAAGAGATTTGTTGCTAAATATATATATAGTAACATATACATTTTAAAACGATATACATGTATACGTATATATATATGCGATATAGCGAGCTATACTAAGAAGCTCTAAGAGATTAAGATTCCGTTATTCTTCACTAAGATTATTTGTGCGTAAGACGTTATCGTCCAAGATTGTAATCTTCTGGTCATTTCCTTGTTTAGCTAGTCGTCACGAAGCAAACGACTATTTAAGTAAGGCAACCGAAAACTGATGTCTGTGAAATTGTAAAGAATCACACACAAATTGCGCTTGTGTACTCGTAATGAAACCCACAGTCGTCGCGAGCAAAATTACATGTACATTTGCTATCGACTTAGTGTAGATCTAGAGTCTTCGAGTAAACAATCAAATATCATTTAAAATAACAATTACCAATGGATGATTGGTTGGTTGGCAAATTATAAGCAACGCGCGTTTCAAAGATTCTGTTATCATTCAAATATTAAACTGACGATGGAAACAAGCAAGCTGTGAATCTAGTCAGTCTAAACCATGATTTTTGAGAAGAAAAGCATTGGTCGACATTCAAATAAAGTTATAGCGATAAAAGAAGAAAATTAATTTGAAAATATTTACCGCAAAACCCACTTAAATTCCACAAGTAAAAAAGAAATTGTGAAATGGCGAAATTAGTTCAAACTTGCGGCCAATTTTAACTGAAAATCACACTTTCGTTAGCGACCAAAGTGCGTCAATAAAGCGACCACAAATTCCGTGTATTACAAATCGCTCGATAATTTATTCGAAACGACATATAGTGTTCTTCTTATTAATGATAGTGGGAAAAGAAGTGAAGCCATATCCCTACCGGGGTCCCCCAGAGGATGTTTTGTAGCAACGGCCAGGTGGCTGGTCAGTGGAATCACTGTGTTTATCGAGTGACTTTGCAAGGGTTGACTGCTCAGCATACAAGCCGTGTAGAAATCGTTAGAGCAAGGTTTTCTGACTTAGGGAAATAAGCGGAGGTTCTTAGCGAGAAAACTCACGCCTATTTCGGGCTCTATTTTACAGGTTTACTATTTTGGCGTGGTAGTTGTGGAACGACATGGGGAAAAAGCAGAGCAAGCTCGATCCTCAGGTTATGAATGATCTTTTAAAGAAGACAGATTTCGATGAGAGAGAACTGAAATCATGGTATAAAGGATTTCTCAAAGATTGCCCGAATGGATATTTAACAAAAGAACAATTTATTGAGATGTACAATAAAGTATTTCGTCAAGGCGATGCATCCAAACTAGCGGCATGTGTGTTTCGACGCTTTGATGTCAACCGAGATGGAAAAATTGGTGAGTTTTTTTATCGTTATTCATGTACAGACAGGCTTAAATGTTTAATACAAACACGCCAAATAGCCAGGCTATGGGAGAGCGCTTGCCAGAGGGCCTGTAAATGGGTTTTTTAAACTGTTATTTCTAAGGCTTGACTCTTTAAATTCTAGACCGGAAAGCTATAACTTCATGGGTCGCAAAAAGAATCGGGATATATTCCTCGGAGTCTTGTGGTACAACGAGTAGTTTCCGGCCCATCACAATGATAATTATGCTTTTGATTTCCAATTTCTTCGCTATGTTTCTTATAAACCGACATTGCGAACGCCATTTTAACCAACTCGAGACATAACAAGAGTATTTTCAATCCTCTGTTCAGGCTTGATTTTATCTTGAATTTTAAACAAAAGAAGTGCAGCCCCAAAAACTGGTTTTCTCGCTCGCTTGCATTACAAGTGTCTTTCTTTTGTTTATTGATGAGAAATCATGCGCTCATGCCATATAAGTCATGATCGGTTGTTTAAACATTCTAGACTAAGTAATATCTAAGAAATCCTCTAAAATAGCTCCATGTATGTTAAGTACGTCAACAAAACATCGCTAGATTTCGCCCATCAGTTTTGTGTATTTTTGCATCTGTTACAATAACGTAATTCAAAAACAAACCAATCCTTTTAATAAAAACTACTCCACCGCTCTGACAGGACTGATTTCACATATTAATAAGACTTTATTTTCAAGCGGTGTTTTTCCCTACTTCATTTTTTTTCCATAATAATTGATCGTATTCAATATGTCCTTTAAAGCGATAACACATGCATTTTTAAGCGAGATTTACGCGATAATTGTTTTTTAAGATTGTACTTACATCGCATAAGTAAAAATGCGAAAAAGAAACGCGTTGACTCCAATTAAAAGGGATAAAATCCAACTTCGTAACACATAAAACATAAAGCGCTTGATGCATTTGTGAATTTCATTAATAGCATACACAATGCAAGACCCAAAGATCACGAGAAAAGTACACATGCTATAAAAACACATATGTATAAATACATTTATATAAATTACTTCATTTAAACATTCGCATAAAAACTTAAAAGCTTATATGTTATATTTAATTTGAATTTATATCAATGTTTCGAAGCGCAAGACAGCGACTTTAATCTTTATTTAACAACAAATTCGTCTCTGAGTTAACTTCAATATGCAAAACTCATATAGTCGTATATGAATTTAATATTTCAAAAAGGCTTCGGTTAAGTTATGTATTTGAGGCATCTGGCGGAATCATCTTCCTGAGTCAGTTCTCGTTTAAACACTATAGAAAACAGTCCTTTATAGTCCAGAGGACCTGAAGTGCGATAAGACTCAGGGGAACTAATTAAACTTTTAAAATAAAATAAAAAATGACGGGGTGTAGGCTATTTTGGTATTTTTTAATTTCAATGACACAGGCATCTGGCGTGAGCTATACGCCCATTTTTGAATAACGAAACAATGTAATCGGAAAGCTTTACAAACTGACAAAATAAATACATTTAGGTTTGATCAATAGACAATTCTTGAAATTAAATATCGGAACTTTGGCCGACGAACATGAATTACAAATGGAATAGAATAGATAACATAGAAAAACTTATTTTTTTTCACATACACTTATTTCAAGGTAGGTATTACAATCGTAATTATTTTTCATTCCACTGCAGAAAGGAATTATGGGCATACATTCTGAACGGAACGTTTTCGAACAATATGATTATATAATCACTAAATGGATGGTAAAAAACTGTGTATATAGCACAACGATATATTTCAAAAATGGTTGAGCGTCATGGTAGACTATGAAGTTGCAGAAATGCATTATGGGTATACATTTTAACATAGATAACGTTGTCGAAGAAAGGCAACAAAAATAAATAATAAACATATTTTCCCTTTTATTATAAACATATTTAAAAAAATAATTGATCACAATCATTTATAGTTCCTTGTCAGAAAACTGGAAGGTATTATGGAAAATTGTTTGCAGAAATTCTGAGCCAATCAACATAAATATCGGGTGCATTATGGGTAATGTTTCATTGTGCGGTACAAATGGCTTTAAAATGTCCAAAACACATTGCGTGACACGTATTTAGTATAATATAAGTATTTTTGTGATTCTAAGATCTTGAGAAAGCACCCAAAGGCATGATTGAACATTGCCCACAATGCACCCGGTATATTGGTGCAACCTCGTTCCCAGGGCCTTGAAATTGGTGGGGTTCAGAATTTCTACAAATTACTGTGCAGCTATTTCAAAAAACGTTGAATACTAAATACTGCATACGTAATAGTGAATTTCAAGACCGAAATGCATTTTGGGGCATGTTATATTGTTTTAAGTGAAATAAGGTTATTTTATTTTAGTGGATACTTTCGAAACAATATATTATATTTAAAAAATTAATGAATAATTAATGAGACATTTTCAAAAGAAACCATAACCATGACGAGTGTTGTAAATCTTCATACAACACTAGTGTTGTATATCCTGATTTGCATAAGTTTTAACTGGTAATTTAATGGAAAAATTTATTTTAATCTTGAAATTTTTGGTAAAATATGAAAGAGCTAAACTAGACATTTTATAAGTCGTTTACAACATTCGCGTCCGTGTTGTATCGGCGATACAATCGCGCGCCTTCGGCTTGCGATTGTATCTGCCGATACAACACGGCCGCTCATGTTGTAAACATTATGTGGGTCTGATCCGCGGTTATATGATTTGTGTATGATTATGGTCGTCGCGGAGTAATAAGCAATTTATGTAATTGAAGTCCCGAATTTTTTTCGGGCTTCTATAATTGCAATTACATAAATTGCTTATTACTCCGCGACGATCATACTCATACACAAAATATCATATACAATATACATTATACATATATACAGTAAATCGTCCTTATGTTTCCTTTTTATTTATTCATATATTATACAAAAATTAATAATCAAAATTAATACAAAAAAAATCTTTATTACAGATAATCGAGAGAAAGAAAATATGCCCATATTGGCCTTTCAGTCTTGAAATGTCCTTTTAAAACATGACCTTTTTAAAAACGTTGAATTTTTTCTACATGAACCACATGTATAAAATTTACCAGCATCAGTTATCTTTATGTCAAATAGACATAATTCATTTTGTGTTGTGTTTAAGCCGGTTTTCATAACCCTTTGTCCGATAGAACAGAAACAGAAATTAGAGTGTTGTTAAGACTGATTCTTAACTTATTCGAAATCCTCCAATCAAAAAGCACCATTTTATTTATTTATTTATTTTATTTTAATCAATTTGCCACAATGGCAGGGATAAAGACATAGGGCAAAGCCCCAATTGCTTGGCAATATCCCCTAAGTCTTTATGCTTGCAATTTATTTTTCATAACTATAAGAGTTTTCACAATATCTGTATGTGTCCACTTCCCCCTTAGGCAAAAGACTGATCTGAATATAAACATTTTTTCTCAAGGTATTATATCAAATAAGTTTGGAAATCGCGTTTTTTGTGGTGTAAAATCGACCTTATTGAAATATCGATAATCTGCTATTGTTCTTGGCTGGCCGGTAGCCTCGTCTTAACGTTGGAACATAAATAGAGTTTCCACATGTATGCGAGGTTAGTCAGTCGCAAAATATTATTTAGTCCCGCCAATTGGTCTCTATTTTTGGAGTTGGTGTGTTAATTCTTAAAACTGTTTTACAATTTTCGACATCATTTTGGACAACCTTTGTGAAAAACGGTGTAGATCTAAATATTTTGTAAATGTTTAGAGTTTGCCGGTAATATTACTGCTGTTGAACTGCTAAATCTACTATCAGTGCTATATCAATGAACGATATATTTATTATTGCAATTATTCATTTATTTATTATTTTTCATTTTATAAGTATTTTGCTATATCTACTGTGATGGGCAACCTTCACAGATTAAAATTTTAGATTTTAACCTAATGAAATGAAATGCTTTCGGTCTATAAGTAAAATACAGATACATGAGAAAAATATTTAGTTAGCTTTATTTGTACAATAAATGTCGGTCTCTGTTATTACAAAATAATATTAATTACATCTTGCTCAGGCGAACATTTAATGAATTGAATTGCGTTCGGCGTATAAGTGAAATACAGATACATAAGAAAAATATTTAGTTAGCTTTATTTGTACAATGGATGTCGGTCTCTATTATTACCAAATGATATTACTTACTTCTTGCGAAGGCCATTGTAAAATGCATCTCATATAGAGAACGAAATAACATCAATATTTTTGCTCTGTTTCGTTGTAGTCAAAATAATCAAGCTCCCCATTAACTCTTGTTAAAAGCTTGTGCATAACGAATCACTTCCAGTAGCAGGAAAAACCCCTGGGGGCTCTAATTAATTTGTGCTCATAACAGAGTTTCGTAAAAGCGGGATTTTTTTCTGTATGGACTGTGATCTATGAGGGAGGCCGTACTACTGGGGAATAATAGCTGGATGCCCTCTATATCATCAGTATGTAATTAAACGAGGTCGCGTATTACTGGGGCCTTTAGCTTATAGCTGGAAGCCCTCTGTATAATGTATATGTACTAAAAGAGGTCGTATTATTGGGGACTAATTTCAAAGGCTCACAGCTTTGATCTCGTTATAGGAGATGCACTCTATATCAACAGTATGTAATTAAAAGAGGCCGTACTATTGGGAGTTATTTTTAAAACCTCACAAGTCTTGTTATATTATAGATAATGCCCTCTATATATAATGTATATGTACGTAAAATAAGCTCACACTATGATTTCGTTAAAGCAGATACCTTCTATACAAGTAATGTATATTCAGTTGGGGATCCATCTTTTACATCGTCAATTACAGTGTTCTAACAATACAAAATATATTGTTAATTTAAGTAAATTTAAATGCTGACATGCACTTATAGGGATCTATTTCTTGCCCGTTATAACGAGGGTTCAACAAGAGAGACATTTTAATTTTTTTTTTTTAAATAATAATTTAGGTCAGTGCTTGATAATTATTTTGCCTAAGGGGGGAGGGGGAACATTGTAGATATTGTTAAAGCTCTTATGCTTATCAAATCATAAACATGGTTTTTGATTGGCGGTTTTCGAATTATTTAAAAATTCTTAACAGCATTCTGCTAATTTATTTTCATTCGGACAACTTTTGTTCAAACAGGTGTAGCATAACACAAATAAAGTCTCAGTCTGTCTATTTAATTTTTAACAAAAGCTAAACAGATTGATAGGTTTTATTAATATTTAAATTGCAATCAAAAGCAATGATGTTTTATTTTTGATTGGCGGATTTCGAATAAGTTAAATTTTATTAGAAAAACGTTGCCATTTTAATGCATGACATCATCAAGTGTTTGAAAGCAGCTTAATGGAGTAGACACCTCGAAAGCTTTTTACTAAATATAACTCACTGTTATCAGTATTACTAATGGCAGTCATGTATTTTTGAAGTCAACTTCAGCTAAACAATAGAATGTGCTTTAACGAATAACACTTGATATAACATTATCTTATATCTTTGACGTGAATAGAGATTTTTATTAAACAAACGCGTTTACAATTTCTAACTTTTATATTTGACAATTTTATCATCGCATCGTTACTACAATCATTTTCATCATCATCATCATATTATTATTATTATTGTTTTAGTCATCATCATTACTATCATCGTTATCCTCATGAAATAAATTATCAACATCATCTTCGTCAATATCGGTATCGTCTTTATCGGCATCGTAATCATCATCATCATCGTCATCATCATCATCATCATCATCATCATCATCATCATCATCATCATCATCATCATCATCATCATCACCATCATCATCATCATCATCATCACCATCATCATCGTTATCATATCTTACCATGATTATCATTTCCATCATCATCGTCGTCATCAGTATCATCTAGTCATCTTTGTTATCGTGATCACCATCATATATCCTCATAATCGTCATCATCATCATCATCATAATCATCATCAGAATCATCATCATCATCATAATCATAATCATCATCACCATCATCATCATAATCATCATCATCATCATCATCATCATCATCATCATCATCATCATAATCATCATCATAATCATCATCATAATCATCATCATCATCATAATCATAATCATCATCACCATCATCATCATAATCATCATCATCATAATCATCATCATCATCATCATCATCATCATCATCATCATCACCATCATCATCATCATCACCATCATCATCATAATCATAATCACCATCATCATCATAATCATCATCATCATCTTCACCATCAATATCATCATTATCATCTTCGTTAATCATCGTCATCATTATCGTTAACAATATCATTTATTCATAATATTAAAAAATGAACATGTGAGCTGAATTGTGTGCAAAATAATTAAACGTAGAGGTAGTGAGTGTGTGTCTGAGTCTCCCCCATTAGTAGGGCACACGTGTCCAGTCTAGAAGATTTGAGACGTTAAAAAAGTGATTTATAATTTATTTATTTTTTATTTTGTAATAAGACAAATGTCCTAGCCAAGCATTACCGAAAGGGGATTACAGAACTAGAATAACTTTGCCTATCACCCAATAACGCGTTGTTGACATCTTAAAAGGAATATAGGAAATAAAAGGAAATTAATAGTAAATCTCTCGGTGATCGTAAATGGATTCTCCCGCCAGTTTAACAGAGTTTAGACTAATCCATTAAAAGGATCAGAGAATGTATTGACCAGATGAACAAAGAAAACTTCAGCTACAATTTCTGTTTCGGTAATTTGAATGAAATGATCATATCTTATTTCGTGATTGGATTTTGCATGATGGGATTTTTGGTTTCTTATTCGCTTCTGTTGTGTTTTTGTTAATAGTGTTTTTTGCTTTCTTGTCTGTTTTTGTGTATATTTTGTCGTTTTGTAGTGTTTTTGTTGATAGTGTTTTTTGCTTTCTTATTTTTTGTGTGTATATTTTTTTGTTTTTGTAGTGTTTTTGTTAATAGTGTTTTTTGTTTTATTATTTGTTTTTGTGTATATTTTGTCGTTTTGTAGTGTTTTTGTTAATAGTGTGTTTTGTTTTGCTATTTGTTTTTATATCTATTTTGTCGTTTTTGTAGTGTTTTTTTTAATAATGTTTTTTGTTTTGCTATTTGTTTTTATATATATTTTGTCGTTTTGTAGTGTTTTTGTTAATAGTGTTTTTTTGTTTTATTATTTGTTTTTGTGTATATTTTGTCGTTTTGTAGTGTTTTTGTTAATAGTGTGTTTTGTTTTGCTATTTGTTTTTATATCTATTTTGTCGTTTTTGTAGTGTTTTTGTTAATAATGTTTTTTGTTTTGCTATTTGTTTTTATATATATTTTGTCGTTTTGTAGTGTTTTTGTTAATAGTGTTTTTTGTTTTATTATTTGTTTTTGTGTATATTTTGTCGTTTTGTAGTGTTTTTGTTAATAATATTTTTTTTGTTTTCTTATTTGTTTTTGTGTATATTTTGTCGTTTTTAATGTTTTTGATAGAGTTTGTTAGTATTGTATTTCTTACTTTGCTTATATTTTTGTAAGTGTTTTGTTTCGAATAATATTAATTTTATTACTATGTTTTTTAATGTATCTTGTATTCTTTAATATTTTTGTTTAGTTAATTTAGTAAATGTTTTTTTTTTCATACTTGAAATTTCTTGTTCTCCTGATTTCTCGTCATTTGTTTTTATTTTATGAGTTGTTTGTGTTTTTTTTTTTTTTTTTTGTATTTTTAAATTTTTCTGTGGTGCTTTTTATTGTTTGCCAGTTTTATTGCTATTTTGTTGATGTTGATGTTGATGCATTGTTTTTTTTTCACATTGGCTTAACTGTTTTAAAATTCGTTTTATTCACGAATTGGGTTACCTGTGTAATTTTTGCAGATGCTAAAAACTTGAACAAATCCTTGTTTGATCGTGACTTATGATAAAAAGATTAAAAATATTTTCATAGGATTTTTTAACTCGGCTTTTGCATAAAGATTTTGCACATTTGTGTTAAGCTCGCGCGATTTAGAGTGATTTTCAGTTGATTTCAGTAATTTGTGTATCTTTCTGAATCTTTCTTTTCTGTATCTCATCTGTCGATGGCTTATTCATAGGATTAATTCAGAACTATTTCTAAATCGGTTTATCTTCCGATAACTAAGAAATAAGCGAAATAACGAGATGTTGAATACCCTGGGTTCCAGAGGCTCGAGAGGGAATCCGCCTTTCGCCTCCTCTCCCCAATCCCCTCTCGTGCCTCTGGAACCCCGGGTAGATGTTGAATAGTCCCCTTTACAGCTTCCTTCCAGCCATTGTCACGTAATATGAACGGCGATCCAATAGCAATTAGTTATAGCATCTTTGTCGCAGCAACTTTGCTATTCTCGAAATTAATAATTAAGCGAAAGAAAATCTCAGTGAAATGTACTTATAAACTTCGAACATGTTCAAAACTGTGACGACAGAGCTGTGATAATATTGCAATGTGAGATCTCCGAATAGACCTCTTTTCCTCCGTATGCAAATTGCCCATTTCAGACCACGTGTCATTCCCTTGAGAATTGTTCTTTTATGTTAAATCATTTACATGTGAAAGAAACAATTCCCAAGGGTAGCATCACGTGATCTGAAATGGGACAACAAACAAAGAAGGTAAAGAGGTCTATTTAGATCTCCGCTCATATCACAAATTTGGGTTACCAAATTTGCCAGTGAAATAAAATCTCAAGTCACTAAACACCAGTTTCTGTTTATTGTCAGATTTCCGAGAGTTCATGTGTTCTCTGTACGTTTCTACGCGTGGTTCAATGGAACAGAAACTCAAATGGGCTTTTAGTATCTACGATGTGAATGGCGATGGGTTTATCACTAAACAAGAGATGTATCGTATAGTCGACGCTCTCTACAAGACAGCTGGAGACGACCCAAGTACAGACCAGAGCCTTGTAGCTCAGTGGGAAGAGCTTGACCCTGAAGAACGAACACTTAAGGTGTTCCGTAATTTCGATACAAATAGAGACGGGCTGCTTTCACTGTCGGAGTTTCTAGAAGGAGCCAAGAAGGACAAAACACTAGCTTTAATTCTTGAAAGTCAAGCTGAGAACTATTGAGATTTAGAGGGAGCCAGTGTTTGGTTTTGGGACAATGGGTCAAGTGTACATAGTGGTTGTTAAGATATTACCAATAATGTCACCATAGCAACGTCAATTAGATTTATAAACTTTGATACACACTCATTCTCGTTCATATGTACGCATGGATAGAGGCTTTTCACCGCTGATCACCGCACACTGACGATTTATCCACATCAAACAGTTTAATAAGAAAATTACCTTAGAACTGCTGTTCAAATCACGTTTAATGAATGGTAATGTACATTGCTCTGCTAATTTCTTTGATAAATTCCTGCAAACAGCTCTGCTGTCCAAATCATGTTTCATAAATGGTAATGGACATTGCTCTGACAGTTTCTTTAAAAATTTCCTGCAAACAGGGATCTACACGACAAAAACATTTGAGTCAACATAATCAGGAAATAGAGAATCATATTTATCAGTGCTTAACAATGCAACCGGCTCCGTCGTACGGTAAAAAAATGGGCAGCATATCTACTTTGATGGTTTTACATTTTAACTACATGGGCGTGTCCACTAACACGTGCGTTAACACCAAGAATAGCTTTATTACACAGACATACCACCATAAAGGGCGTGTCCGTTACCACGTGCAATACGAAGTGGACGAATGTTGAGGTTTCGTCATTTTTATGGCAAAATAGAACGGCATCACTGCAAATGCAAAGTGGTAGTTTAAGTATTATTTATGTATGAAGCATTTCCTTTAAAGACGCCTCCATATTACGGACAAGTTTTAACGTCAATCCGACATGTTAGGGTGACGTTACATCGGATACTATTAATAAGGCGCTTTTTAAAGTAGTTGTTGTCAATAAGACAATCCTTAAATGACATCCCGACACCATGCATCAGAGGTTATCTTGTCATGGAATGGTTTTCCTAAAAATTAAATGCATGGTCATCAAAGGAAAAAATGAAGCACCTCCGGTGGGACTCGAACCCAACCTTTGAATTAGAAGTCCAACGCGCTAATCCATTGCGCCACGGAGGTACGATGTGATATATGGCAAACTGGTCAAAATGCATGGAAGCTTTGTAGGGGAAATATTTGGAGATTCGTCGAAAAGGATGCTGAGTAAATTGATGTCTTTATTGCAGTTTTACTTTTGAACGACTGTACGATTTGGATTTCATTGCTCTCGATATTTTGAGATACACCTTATTGCAAGAATGATGTCACATCAAAAAAGAACATAAGTAATTTAGTAAGAAAGGAATAACAAAAAAGAGTTCTTCATCTCAGTTCTTTTTAATCAATTCCATTCTCACTGAATTACCGTCAGGACAACGTTCTTGCAATTAGGTGCATCTAAATTTTGCGCTTTACAAATCGACTTAAATTAATGTCACGTGATTTGATGTGGGGCGATGTCACGTCAAGTTATATAAGTAATTCTATACCATTTTAATGTCTTGTCATTTATATATCATCTCATATTATGGCATGTCGATCTTATGTTATGTCACGTCCTGCAATAAAGAATGGCATGGCATGTCACACCATGTAATAGGAATTATATCACGCCATGTCACGTCATGTAATGTATATCATTATGTTATGTCATGTCACGTCATGTAATGTAATATATATAACATCACGTCATGTCATGTCATGTCACTTCATACAATATATAAATATCGACCTAACATGACGTCATGTCATGTCATGTCATGTCACGTCATGTAATGTATAATAGCACGTCATGAAGTCACGTCATGTCACGTCATGTAATATATAATATCACGTCAGGTCATGTCATATCACGCCACGTCATGTAATATATCTAACTTCACGTCATGTCATGTCATGTCACGTCATGTAATATATAATATCACGTCAGGTCATGTCATGTCACGTCATGTAATATATCTAAAATCACGTCATGTCATGTCAGGTCATGTAATATATAATATCACGTCAAGTCACGCCATGCACGTCATGTAATATATCTAACTTCACGTCATGTCATGTCACGCCATGTAATATATAGAACATCATGTCATGTCAGTCATGTCACGCCATATAATTTATATATACCATGATATCATATCACGTTGTGTCATTTCCTGCCATGCGATATCATTTCATTATCATTACTAATTTTAATTTTTAATTAATAACTAACAACAAAGAAAACACCATCAACATTTTCAATAAACGAGTGTCACAATAGATGTGACACACGAGAAGACACACACACAAAATTGATCATTATCATTATTATCCAACAACTCCTCACATCCTGCAATTGTAGCGCATGCGCCATGCACAAAGCACAAAGACATATCGCAAATAATCAGCTATCAAAAATGTGTGACGTCATAGTTAAAGGACCAATTTGAAAATTATGTAAATACTTTTTGTTCAATATTATGAACTAGAAATGGTGTGGTGTGCATTTATCCATGCACAAGCCTGGTTACGTAGCTTAATCATGTCTACTATTAAGTCGAAGCCTTGGCTCTGCGAACTCTTGAAAGACATATGTCTTATTATCATTTACAGGCTTGGTTACTTTAGCGCAATTTGGTGCAAATCATTGCTTCTTCTGGAATATGACACTAGCACGATGACGTCATTTTACTACAAGTACCAGAATCCTTTACGAAATTTAATTCTTTCTTATACAGAATTCTATTGATTTCCTCTTGAGAATACTAGAACAATTGACACTAATTATTTAACAAAAGAAAGAAGGCAAAGCATTATGGTACTGGTAGTCTATGACGCTACAATGCAAATAGTCTTTTGAAGGCATTATGGGCTCACTCTGTGTGTACCGGCAACCTATTGTATTCTTTGTTAGCTTCGTTCTTTGTTTAAATTAAGTCTTTTGTTATTTCTATTAAATTACGTAGACTGTGTCCGGTACACGGAGAAGGAGCCGCATTATGTGTCTTCCTATTACTCACAGGCTTGGTTACTTAATAAGATTAATGTGATGCAAAGCCTCGCTTCTGTGCAACAAAAACTTCCTCATATGTCGTGTCCATTAAGAACAGGCCTGGTTGCTCAATTCAAATATGGTTCAAATTGATTTCTGTGCATGGTAAACATACCTTATATGGTGTGTTCATTGTTTGAATTCATAGGCCTCGGTTCTGTGCACGGTATAGTAATACTTTATAGGTATACACTTATTTCAAAAGGTTTGCATGAAAAGCGATTGCACGACCGAAGGGCACTGTGGGTCTTTGGTATTGAAAACGAATTTACTAGCTGCACAATAGAAGCTACACAGTAAAGAAGAGCTTTGATGATAAAACTGTGCTTAGCAATCCATAAAAAAGGATATGTTTTATCACGGCGAATTAACCGCAATAAATTACCTTTACACGGTTCTCATCGAATTAACAACCTCAGCCTCGATAGCGTGTTATATATTCTTTAAGACTTGACTACAGCCCGTGGAATTTTGAAGTGTTTCAATTTATTTCCTTAAATCATAGTCTCCTTCGCAGCCGTTATTAGTTTCGGGATCCCTGTGCTCCATCACGAAGAACTGTAATTAAATTGTAAAGAACGCTATATCGAGGATTAGGCTGTGTAAAGTTCTATTCCTTTCGAACATGCAATCGCCGTTCGCCATTTTCCATTCGATCCATCGACCTTTTTGAAATAAGTGTGTCTGTCTCAGTGAATCTTTCATGATAAAACTATTTGTAATGTTTTATAGATCATGATTTTAAATTATTTAACTTTCAGTAAACCAAATAAAACCTTGAACTAAATATGGTTGAAGTATTTTTTTATTTTAATTTTTTTTTTTGATCGATTTTGACGTCATTTTAGCAATTTTGCTTATATTGCATGAGCTATAGTCCATCAAAATTCGTCATTTTTGCTCATTTTTGAGCAATTTGCATGGGCTATAGCCTTGGTTTTTTATCCATTTTGACGCAATTTTAGTAATTTTGCATTAGGGCCATCGATTTTAATTTGATGGATTTGACGTCATTTTGGACATTTTGCATGGGCTATAGCCTTAATTAGTTTCTGATAGATTTTGATGTCATTTAGCCATTTTGTATTTTGTATGGCCTTCGTTTTTGGGCAGTTTACATGGGCTATTGTTCATCAAAAATCGTCATTTTTAGTCATTTTTGGTCATTTTGTGAGCATTTTGCATGGGCTATAGTCCATCCAAAATTGTCATTATTTTTGGTCTTTTTTTGCGCATTTTGCATGGGCTACAGTCCATCAAAAATCGTTTTTTTATGGAATTTGCATGTGCTATAGTCCATCCAAAATCGTCGTTTTTGGTCATTTTGTGAGCATTTTGCATCAAAAATCGTCATTAATTTTGGTCATTTTTGCACATTTTGCATGGGCTATAGCCCATCAAAAATCGTCATTTTTGGTCATTTTTGTGCAATTTGCATGGACTATAGTCCATCAAAAATCGTCATTTTTGCGCATTTTTGAGCAATTTATATGGGCAATAGTCCATAAAATATCGTCATTATTTTTAGTCGTTTTTGAGGATTTTGCATGGGCTATAGTCCATCAAAAACCGTCATTTTTGGTCATTTCTGTGTAATTTGCATGGGCTAAAGTCCATCCAAAATCGTCATTTTTGAGCATTTTGCGTGGGCTATAGTCCATCAAAAACCGTCATTTTTGGTCATTTCTGTGTAATTTGTATGGGCTAAAGTCCATCCAAAATCGTCATTTTTGAGCATTTTGCATGGACTATAGTCCATCAAAAACCGTCATTTTTGGTCATTTCTGTGTAATTTGCATGGGCTAAAGTCCATCCAAAATCGTCATTTTTGAGCATTTTGCATGTGCTATAGTCCATCCAAAACGTCATTTTTGCGCATTTTGCATGGGTTAAAGTCCATCACAAATCGTCATTTTTCAGCAATTTACATGGGCAATAGTCCATAAAATATCGTCATTATTTTTGGTCATTTTTGCGCATTTTGCTTGGGCTATAGTCCATCAAAAATCGTCATTTTTGTGCATTTTGCATGGGCTATAGTCCATCAAAAATCGTCATTTTTGCGCATTTTTGAGCAATTTATATGGGCAATAGTCCATAAAATATCGTCATTATTTTTAGTCGTTTTTGAGGATTTTGCATGGGCTATAGTCCATCAAAAACCGTCATTTTTGGTCATTTCTGTGTAATTTGCATGGGCTAAAGTCCATCCAAAATCGTCATTTTTGAGCATTTTGCGTGGGCTATAGTCCATCAAAAACCGTCATTTTTGGTCATTTCTGTGTAATTTGTATGGGCTAAAGTCCATCCAAAATCGTCATTTTTGAGCATTTTGCATGGGCTTTAGTCCATCAAAAACCGTCATTTTTGGTCATTTCTGTGTAATTTGCATGGGCTAAAGTCCATCCAAAATCGTCATTTTTGAGCATTTTGCATGTGCTTTAGTCCATCCAAAACGTCATTTTTGCGCATTTTGCATGGGTTAAAGTCCATCACAAATCGTCATTTTTCAGCAATTTACATGGGCAATAGTCCATAAAATATCGTCATTATTTTTGGTCATTTTTGCGCATTTTGCATGGGCTATAGTCCATCAAAAATCGTCATTTTTGAGCATTTTGCATGGGCCATAGTCCATCAAAAATCGTCATTTTTGGTCATTTTTTAATTAGACAATCAAATACCGTGACGTTTTTTAACTTTACTTTAATCTCATGTGTGATATATTTAACAATAATCAATATGTAAATGAATGCAATAAATAAATATCATGTATATTTCATTTGTATAGTTTGCTCCACATTTGACCAAGCCTGCATCACTGGCCGAGGAATACTGGGTAGTTATCCTCAGTCCCTTTTCAAACGTCCATGCGCGCAAACATTTAAAAAAGCTATATCTAAGAAAAGAAAATAGTGTTTTTATATGTTCTATGGTTTTGAAGAAACGATAAATGCGCTAAAAATTATATATTACATCTGCGTAAGTACTGGTAACTAGAATGGTGCATTATGGGTATTGTTGAAAAAGTTTTGCTTTGGGAAAATTCTTTAACATAATTTTAAGCGAAAAGATTAACTCATAACCCTTGTATGGTTGATATCATTAGCCTAAATACGATTGTAGATTAATCGATTAATCGATTATTCTCTTTTTAACTTAATTTTCCAAGCTGTAGGGTTAATCATTTTCAAGATAAATGTCCTGGATATGGTGTAACTTTGTAACGCGTCTTGCATATCGTAAAGTTCTCAAATCTCTTTGCACCATATCAACTACCCATTCATACGAATGACTTACAGTAAGGATAGTCGAATCGTGAACACTTGACTTTTTTCATGTTATTATCTTTTGAAATTTGTACTGCTTCAAAGCATATAAAATGAAGCAGTGAGGTAAAATACACTATGTGTTTAAAATCAATCTTATTTTTAATATATTTGATAAAGTGATGTAAGTTAAAAAGCAACAAAATAACTAAAGGTGTTCACGGTTCGAGTATCATGACTGTAAGAAAGGAAACCTTTACTATAGTTATTTGCTATATACATTGTGAACCTTTGAACAAATGCTGTGATTTGAATGGTAGTTTAACCAGAGAAACAGACAAACTACTAAGAGAGTGGATGAAAGTATTCTAACTGGATTGGGATTAGACTTTTTACAGCATTAACTCTATCGGCCTATACTAAGAGTTATAACAGGATTATCTCTTTCACAGGATTAACTCTATAGGTTTTACTAAGAGTTATACCAGGATTAGCACTAACCCAGGATTAACTCTATAGGTTTTGTTAAGGATTTACACCAGCATTAAACAAGGAGACCCATGGCCATATCAGTTTAAATTAATGTATTATCTCATACATATCATACACTACAAAGTGAAGTGTGGACACCTATTCTTTCTTCCGTGAGGAATGTCTTTTGACTATGAATGTCAGGATAAGTCTTTATTTTTTATATATATAACATGCACCCAGCGTATCGCCCTGCGTGATTCCCGCCCTTGCCATTGGTCTGCGTGATGCTTGCGTGTTTGTCGCGAAGTGCTTGCGACCATTGTACTACGTTAATCTCGAGTGTAAAATCCAGGTCCCATTGATCGATGTCGTCTATACGAAACTACTGCGTGATCCTGGGTGATACAGCGACGTTTCATTCGCTTGATACTTGCATGTTGCATCGACGCTTTCCTAGCGTCCACAGATTGCATGATCCTCGCGTGTTTAGATCAGTTCAGTTCACTACGTTTTCGTAAGTCCGTAAGTAAATCTTCAAGTACAAGATTACCTTGTAGCTATTCGTCATGGCCTTGCGTTTCCGCAAGTTCTCTAGTAAGCAATCTCCTGATGCATACCTCGTAACAGTTCGCACAACACGTACTAGTACAACATTCACGCAAGATTGTCTCCAAGCATTGTTTCCATAAGTTCTTTACGATAGCAAACTCTAATAAGTGAAAGCGTGTTGAAATTGTTTCAATAAGTTAACACGTGTAAGCCCACAATTCCCTGGCGCTTAAAGGAATCCAAAAGCGTTGTTGATAAATTGAATTGAGTGATGTGGTCAGCAGTATCGTCCAAAGAGCATGCTCATTTACACCGACTTATAACTTCCCGTTTTGTACAAGTTTTGCATTTAACTTTGCAACACCATACTAGTACACATTCGCATCTTTCCTTCTTTTTTATAACGTGTCTGCGAAAACCACGTCCACAGCACATGTAGTTACAACCTCCTTTTCCTCGCTTCTTCTTAGGATCACAGATTCTTCCTTTAGTTCCATATGAACCTCTTTTAAGCATCCTCTTACAGTAAGAAGGCGATCTAGACACTGCAATTAGATCTTTGGTATTGTACTTTCGACCATTTTTGGATTTCAAACGTATCGTTTTCTTTTCTTTCTTCTCCTTTTTCTTCGTACCTTCCTCATTCTTTCTTTTCCTTTCCTGTCTCTTCTTTTTCTTGTTAATTTTCACGTAGACGATTCGGTCGTACTTTTTCCTCAAGAACTTGGATATCTCTCTGAAATCGCCCAAACGACGGAAGCATGTCTTGAAGCTGCAGGTACCCGTGATTCCATGGCATTTACAGTGAATCTTCATGAACGTTCGTACAGCCTGAATAAAAAGAAAGAAAGAAAAACTTCAGTAAAGTATACAGTACCCCAGATTATATTTTATTGACTATTGTGTATATTAATCAATGACACACTCTATTCTAGCCTGATTGTCAGACGGGCCTGCCTGGGTCCTACGGAGTCAGTCCTTTCTCCTGCTTTGGGGAGAAAGCAGGAGAAAGCAGAGGACCCAGGCCCGTCTAAAATCAGGCTAGCTCTATATTAGCTATTCCCGTTAATATATTTCCCAAAATAAGTAAACGCAAATGTAGCGCGGCTATATCAATCGTTAACTACAAAACCCAATAGCATTATCCACAAGTTTCTCTAATCACTATATGAAATTTTTACGTCGCCGTAATGCTACAGTAAAGCTTATCTTTAAGAAACTTTACGCTCCTTTAATATAAATGTAAAGTTGATCTTTACGACATCTTTACGCTCGACCGTAATGCGAAATAAACAGTATTATTGCAGTTATACTAATATTACTGTAATCCATGTATGTGTAAGAACAACTCTTGCATGGCTAAGCTTTCAATACTACTTCTGTTGTGAGGAGCTAGTGAGCAACTAGTATATTGCTCTGTCAAAACGTTAGACTTCCTCAAAGTCTCTATCTTCGTTAGCCTTATTCACAAAGCATTTTGGACAGGGAGCTTTAATATGTTGAAGTGTACGTTGGACGAAAGGCCGAAACTAGCAGTGCAAGGTTTTAGCAATCGACATCAAAGTATTTTGAACAAGAGTGTAGCCTACGTTCTGGCATGTTCTTTCAAACACTTCTGGAAAAGTCATTAGGAACAGCATTCACCTTATTTATAAGTCATCGTGGATTAGTATAATCAGTGAATAAACTGTTTATAAAGAGAATACTACTCACAAACCTCAACATCCATACAAATGGCAAAAATATGCCCAACAGATAATTTTAGTTGATTTATTGTTCATGTCAAGATGGCGCATAGGAAAGAGCTTTTTTCTGTCGGGAATACCGGTTGTAATGTGATTTTAAATGCCACCCCTGTAGTTCAAAGATACTTCAATAAGGCCGTACGTTATTGTCGTCTGACCTTTTATCCATCTTTTCTCTTCTGTTGTATGGATATTGTGAACTTAAGTGTGTTGGAAACCTATACCGACATCCTTTGCAGTCTTAAGACTATTGACTGCATGTCGCTTCGGTAGTAGAGTGCTACATGTCAGTATGCGATTACGATTTACACCTAGTTGCAAGAATGTTGTCACACGAAAAAAGAATATTAGTAATTTAGTAAGAAAGGAATAACAATAGAAATAGTTCAGTGTTCAATAGTTCAATAGTTGAGTGATCTTCTTTTGTCTTTTAATGAATTCCTTTCTCGCTAAATTACGAAAATCAGGACAGCGTTGGCTTGCAATTAGTTGTACATACATATAACCAGCTTGGGACATCACTAACGCTTGAGTCCCAGACTAATGTCGTCAAATTATCAATACATCAAATATTCAACATTGTCAAGGTTTGTAACTTTTAAGCACGTAATGTAGTGTACAAATACATAAAAGAAAAAACCGGCATGCACCTTGCGAAAGACTGAATTTCGTGAACATTGAAAATCTTTTAAGATGTGAGTGGGTATTTACGCTCTTGCTAAATCGTTTAACGTTTAGTTTTAGTTTTATTTCTCGTAATATTACTGACTGCAAATGAATTATAACACTCAAATCAAAATAATTGGCAATGCAAAGCATGCTGGTTAGTGACCATTGGCCTTTTCAATAAATGACAATTAGTCACTTCTATAAGAGTCTAGAGTGCAAACACTGTGAAATATAACTTAGGTAATAGATAAAGTGCAATAGTAGCTAATAATAAGGACTACGAAAAGTGCTGAGCGAGGTTTTTGCTGTTCAGTTATGAAATAAAAAGAGTTAAAGAATAACCACCTAAAATATCTAATTGGTAATTATTTGATTCTAGTTTATAGTCAAAGTGATTGCACTTGATTAGCGATTTGTTATCTGATTTTTGCATTCAAATCTGTTTCTTTTTAATTGCAGGAAATAATGTATATGCCGGATATACGTACTCTAGGGGGTTATTGTATGGAGCGTCTGGGGACCTAACTAGGGGGGCTCTATATTACATATATGTCGGATTAGCCAACCAATTATAGTCCCATCAATTAGCGGAACAAATCGCTAAAGTAATGGATCCTGAATTAAATCTACAAATGCAATGTTTTTTTAACGCACATAGTGTAGCCATTCAGCTTATAATCATGACGATTTAGTGTGTAATGTGACGCAGTGCTTGCATGGCGCGTTCTAATACGCTTTAGTGAATATGTGGGCTCATATTGAACACATTACTACCAGCATTCTTTTCGGTCTTAGAATTCTAAGTGCGATACAGCAGTAACCGCAGTGTCCACGTTTTTGAAAAAGATATAACTACTATTATAAACAATTCATGAATCATCCGAATGTCAAATTTGTGAGTGCATTTTTAGGCCCACATTGCACACATTACTACCAGCATTCCTTTCGGTCTTAGAATTCTAAGTGCAATCCAGCAATAAAGTGTGAACGTTTTTGAAAAAGATGTAACTACTATTATGAACTGTTTATGATATGATCATCCGAATGTCAAATTTCTGAGTGACTTTAAGGCCCATATTGCACTACCACCAGCATTCCTTTCGGTCTTGGAAGTTCATATGTAATAAAGCAACATTTTATAAAAAGATATACAGCATCTACATTAAACAGTTCATAGATCATCTGAATCAGGAACCCGTTACTCTGTCTGTTTGATACATTTTTGAATATTCGAGATCTTACTTATCTATAATAAATCATGTTCATTATTATCGACTGACTAGTCATAAATCTCATGTAACTAGAATGATCTTTGAGAGACCGCAATTTGTTGTGATATCCCGGCATGCTGCACGGTTGTAGCCGATCAGTCTTGCGAGGTGGTCCTTTATCGTTCGAACAGTGAGAACTGATTCCAGCGATAACTATAGATCAACAGCATATGCTGCACCGGAATAGGCGCGTTTATCGAACCTCAAAAATGCTGTTAATAATAAGATCAATGTGGCCCGCAGGAGAAGCGGATAATATTATCTGTGGACTGGAATTGCTTATGAGTTTGTTTTTAAGTTTTATTAATTCACTAGAAGAGGAGTCTTTAGTTGAACTAAAAAACTTCCTAGATTATATTACTGGAATATGCACTTTTATCTGAAGGAAAAATTGAAATTTTGTTGATATTGAATTTTTTGTTTTCTTTACTATCATTTGTACAAATAAACTTATTGTACTGTATTGTTTCTGATTATATTGTACTGTATTGTACATGAATTGATAATAAGGTCACTTGAACATTATTATTCGGGATAAATATAATATTAAATATAGATTGTTTTTTTACGTAGATCCTGTAACGTGTTCAAGTAAAGGATTTTTGTAATAATTTTCTTAAATATGACCTGAGAAAAAAACATTATTTTAACTTAATGAAAACCTTATATTTACTGGAATTATCTGACCTTTCAGGACATGAATCAAAAATCTTTTCATCTTAGGCTATACAAACAATAGTAGGAAATGAAGACATTTTTCTTATCAATACAAACATATTTAAGGAAAATCCTTCAGAAAGAATGTTTCCTATGAGAATTGGGATAAACTTTGACAGCAGATGAAATTCTAGCTGTTGATTGTGGCTGGTTGCCGTACATTTTGCGGTAAAGACATGGAATTTCTTTCCCTATGTACCGTTAAATATTACAAGTGCTTGTACTTGTAGGCTGAATAACTTGCCAATTACTAAATAACTCAATTAAACATTCAATTAGACGGTGCCTATATAAACTCTTATGGCTATTGAATTATCGGTGTACCAAAGTATTCAGTACAACAAATATGGGTAGGCAAATATTATTTTAATGTTATAATGGAAAACAGTCCGTACATTGTTTTTGGACAGTATATGATTTGTATGATATGCATAACTTGTGAAGAATTAGAAAACGCGCGCGCGTACTGCGTGAAGTATAATGCGGCATGCGGGGATTGACAGAACACGACAGAGGTATTAAGATTTTTGAGTGTTCTGACAATCCCCAAAAACGTGTTTAGAGTTATAATTGCACACACATCAGCAAGCAAGTTCTCTATATTAAAAAAAAAGAAATTGAGATATTTGATCAAAACAGATGCATGCAAACATAATGAGATGTTTCAGTGTTTCTCTTTATATAATACTGATAATTACAACAACGATATAACTGCTCTGTTCACTGAAACACCATGAAATTGTCTAGGTCTCAAGGGCACCGGAAGTTGGCTCTTATCGCTCTTCGGATAAGATATTTGCGTATTCACGCAATCAACAATACGAAAAAAATAGAACGAGGTCATCAAAAATCTCAGTAACACCTTCCTGAGTACTGGGTACATAACAGAGATAATCCGTCTCCTTGGGTTATATTTTGGATTATTGTTACAGCAAAGTTTACAGGCATGCTATGATCTTGAATAGACGGGTCTAGACACGATTGGTATACGAGAGATTTTGACTATCAGGAATATGGAGTACTGTGTTGGACTTTTATAATAGATTGTGAAAATCAGCTGAGAGACTTATCAAGAAAAGCAATTATATATCAGTTCATCTACTACCCCTAAATGATGATAGGCAATGATGATTGTGATGATGGTAGCTACGATGATGAATCAGATGATGATGTTGTCATTGAAGATGTCGATGATGATGATGAAAATGATGATGATGATAAAAATGATGATGAAAATGATGATGATGATGATGATGAAACTACTGTATAAGGTGTCGATAAGAAGCTACTTTGTAACTGAATGCCCATGATGATGATGATGACTGGATGATGATGATGAAACTACTGTGTAAGATGTCGGTAGATGATCATGAAGCTGCTTTGGACAATGACAATGATGATGATGATGATGATGATGATGATGACAATGATGATGATGATGATGATGATGATGATGATGATGATGAAAATGATGATGAAAATGATGAGTATGATGCTAGGACGATGAATATAATATTACTGTGGAAGATAATGAGGATCGATATCAATGATTGAGCATCTTTACTATAACACCATTAACATTATGTTACATTCCACTCACCCCTCGTCCAGCTTGTGCATTATGTATGTTCATTAGTGCCAACTCGGCGCCTTTCTTCTTTCTCATTCGATGTTCCTCCACAGCTTCTGTAAATCGTTTACTGAACCTTGTGCCGTAAGCTATGTTATCGCTACAACCACCCCATTGCCATCTTCCCTTTCGTCTCAGCTTAACTTTGGGGTCGGATCCACAGCTACATATAACACCAAGTTGGCGTGTGCTGCACGCTTGGGTCACTGAGAACGACAACGATGCAGCCGCTAAAGCGTTCACAAAGGCTGCTTCTTTGGTTCCTGCATGAATAACAATGTATTATTAGTATAGTTATCATTGCTAATTAGCAGCGGAGAATAGCATTCTTAAAAATTCGCCAATAACGGTTTTTTTGTTATTTATTTATTTGTTTGTTTATTTATTTATTTATTTATTTATTTATTTATTTATTTATTTATTTATTTATTTATTTATTTATTTATTTATTTATTTATTTATTTATTTATTTATTTATTTATTTATTTATTTATTTATTTATTTATTTATTTATTTATTTATTTATTTATTTATTTATTTATTTATTCATTCATTCATTCATTCATTCATTCATTCATTCATTCATTTATTTATTTATTTATTTATTTATTTATTTATTTATTTATTTATTTATTTTTTTATTTATTTTTTTATCATTTCTTTTGGTTTTGTTTTTGCTTGCTATTCATTTCTTACATGATTATCATTAGTAATAAAAAAACTACTATTATACTGATAATTGAATATTGAAATTGTAAAGATAAATTAAAATGGCGGTGTTCTTTTCAACATTATTAAACCACGCGTCCTTCCACCAGTACTCCTTCCACTCAAATTAGTCCCACCCCCTTCCTCCTACGTCTGTCCTTAAGCATTAACACCTCGTAGTTATTTTGGAAGCGAAATACAAGACAAAATATATAGAGATAACATCATAAAGGCTTCAAATTTTCGTTTTTGCCATGGATGCCCTAGGCCATTGCAATGTACAGACCTTAACACTTCGGCCTGACTCAGGAAGACAGCGGAAAGGATTGGCATTTACTGAATTAATTGTATTGCCTTTTTAAAATAGTACAACTTATTTTACGCAGGATTGTGCTCAGAATGAGGAATTCTCATAAAAATTGTGTCATGTATTATAAATGAAATACTATATTTACGTGTCAGATGTTTCTAGCAAGAGAACTAGAAATATGCTCTTACTATTAGGGGACACACATAAATAAGAAAAAGATAAGAAAATATAAATATGTACTTGAAAGCAGGTTTCTACAGCTAAGCATTTAAAAACGTATCCTCACAAATCCCTTCCTAGTGTGAATTGTGCTCACCATGTGTTATGTGCAAAAAGGCCATTAATCGAATAATTTTTATCAGGTTGCCAACGAGACAACGGTCTCACTGATTACATTTGATATGATATCTTATAAGGTGAATATACCGGCAGGCACATCTGGACCTTCCAAAACAACACTGAATTTTCTAATAGTATTGCCAATGAGGCACATTATGTAATGCTTTTTGCTTTTGAAGAATTATAACAATATTTGATCTTTTACGTATATTTATTATTGCCTAATATACTCGAATTCATGCAGAAAGGTTGCAGTTCACATTTATACAATAACTAAGTTTTTCAGTAATTCTAGTTGTATGCATTTTAATAAGTACTCAGCATAGCAAAATCAAAGATTTTTTTTTTGAGAGTTTATAAGGAATAACAAGTTTTGCAATCGTTGCATGCAAGGAAAACCCGGATACGTATTACCATTATTACCATTATATTTATTGAATCTCATTAGATATTTGTACAATTGTATAAATGTTTATTACAACCTTCCTGCAATTAGTTTATATATATATATAATTCAAGTTAAATGTAGCTTATATATCTAATTCAAGTTGTAAACCTTTTTACTGCTTTAAATATGTCATATTATTCTTTCTCACTGTTTGTATTTGGTTTTGTCATGATCAACTCCATATCACACTAATTAATTGAAAATGTAAATAATGCAAAGATAATATTTGTCTAGTGATCATTCACAATTGACGCAAACGTTGCACTAATAAAAGTTCAATGTACATTAGATCGTTGCAATTAATAGCATGTCTTGACCATGCACATAATGAAACTAGTGTCTTGTCATTTATTCAGCGATGGGTAACACTGATTATGGGAAACTCAACGTTGGCTATAATCAAAGAGGCAATCTGTCGTGACCTATATCAAGTCAGTATTTGTTCGGTAATACCACAAAAACGTGTTCTTTCGCATGGAATTCGATTAGAGAATATATCAATGTTATATTATAAAGCTGGTTTCAATCAGGGTTTTATTTGTTGTTTGTGGTGACTGTCGTGGTAAATTTCTAGAAGCATTTTCGTTGTCATCAGCGAAGAGTTCGTGCATCTGTATCCTTTAATAGGAATTCCTTAGCACTTGTACTGCTCAAGGATAGAGCACTCTTCATGATATAAACCAGCCTTCGCTAACACAAAACAATGCCTATTTATCGAGTCAATGACCTCAATTACTAGTTTAATTACGGAACTTATAATTTTCAACCGCTCTAGATAAAGGTAAATCAAGAAAGGTAAACAAACAGATCTTTTACTGAATTTCAACAACATAATGCTATAAAAACAAACCTAAATCATAAATCTGTCTTCTTAGACGACTAATCTTGGCTTAGAAGGTCCTTTCTCGTCCGTTTAACGTCTTAAACCTTCTCTGTATAATTAGTTTTCAATTTGAAGTACATGAAGTGTATCCTGAGTGTTATCATTGAGTGAGCATTGTACCGAAACCAAAAATCTCGAGCACGGTTGAGTGACAAAGCAAGTAGTAATTACGAAAATAATAAATCTTAGCCAGTATGGCGTCTTGCTTTTATCTTTGGTTATAACCTTTGTAGTTTTTATTGAATACTTTAGAAATCTCCAGAAATAAAGGCGAAACAAGCAGTACTTCTCAACCTGCTCGTGCATCGAAACCAATTCATTATGGAAGATACATATTTGCTTCAAAATATTACAGTACAAATGTTTTAGATAGAACGTATTCCCTTACAAAAGTAGTGTATTTTAGAATTATGAAATTATTTATTTTAAGTTTTTTGGGAAGATAACGGTAAACGAACGTATGACACTTTTGAATTAGTCCTAAGTAAATTTGCACGTGTTGGTCAAGCGTGAATTTCATTTAACGAAGTACAACTACTCATTAGCACATTTAACACCATATAGATAAGAGCAGCCTACCTCGCTTAAGGTCGTTCTTAAAAGCTGGTGCTTTATATATTGAAGAGCAGTTCCATCGTCGCTCCTGCATTTGGAATATACATTCTTCTCGCGTTCGTTCAACCGCCTCTCGAACAAATTTCATGATAGGAAGATTTCGTCTGCACATGTTGTATTGTTTTCCTGCAAAACCTTGCTTGTTATTGCAATCTCTCTTTCCCCATTCGTGGTTTAAACCGTGCTTAATGCCTCTGCAAAGAAGAGCAATACCATCGTTAATTGTATAAACAATTGGAGAAGCACATAAAAGGTGCTTAATTTGTACAAATTTGCAGATGCGTTGTACAATATTTATGCATGCATGAAGACAGTGAGAAAATAGTACGAAGATCTTTATTTGCACATTTTATATATACATTATAAGTGTTAATAGTTGTTTCTCATCTACTTACAGCCATCGAATAGCCATCGATGAAGGAATTACTACTGCCAGCCATAACAACAATTCGGCAGCTCGTAAGAGATTCATGTTTCTTCTTGGGTTACAAATAAATATTTATATGTCCTTAGCAACTTGATTCTTGGTAATTTATCTTGTGTCAAATCTGTAAAATAAGAAACAAACGTCTTAGAATGAAGAGAATCTAGTGTGTTGGTGAAGCTACAGGCAGATTGGTCAACAAGAGGACACACAAAGGAAGGAAATCGTGGATTATAAAACAGGATTGTGGCTGAGTTTACAAAAGTATTAACCCAGCTAAACTATAACAAACCACTTAACAAGAGTATCATAAACCAATTAAAAGTGTGTGTTTACCATCGGAAAATTAAACAAAAAGAACGAAACTTGGTGTACAGGGATGATCTTGGTTTCGACTGCTGCTGGCGATGAATAGCGTATTATGGAACGCACTGGACCGATAATTATACCCTCTTATAGAATACAAACTCCTCTTTTCTTTGGCCTGGTTTTGACACGCCTCTGTATTATCTTGAGCATAACAGAGTTGGTTCTGGATTTGCCTTAAATGTACATCAGTAACGATAATAAAAGTCTGTGATACCTAGAGCGTTCAACCCTCGCCAGAAATGTATACTATAAACGAGCGATAACGGCGTGTAACAGATATCCCGATGTTGAAGTGCAGTCACTCTATCAACGTCCCACAGCTTACTATATGGACAAGTGTTTGAGTACACGTCTAGTGTTCATTGGTTTACCTAATACATGCAAACCTCCAATGCCTTGCTTTGGAAGAGTTTGGTTGACTGAGATGTTGATGATAGAGGGGAAATCAAAGTAAACAGATGGACATCAAGTGGGTCAGGTCTACAGGGCGTCTTAGAAAGGTGGCGAAATCAAAGTACGTAACGAATACCGCTGCCGCAATCACCTTACCTGATAATTGGACACAAATGAAACAATTTAACACAGCTTCACAACCTTACAAGATAAGTTCACCAACACAAGCCACCGTTGATGGAAACCATGCGTAAAGGTCCCCTTTGTGAACAGAGAGAATACGATTTCCCGTTGAAATAATTGGGGTCAAGAGAGAGAGAGAGCCACTAGACTTTGGCCACAACGTTTCAAAGTAGTTTATAATAGACCAGGATGTTCTAGAGGCCGATAACAATGAACACTTGCAACCAATGAAACAAAATTAGCTAGACCGTAGCGAACTTAATGAGCAGAGCATCAATGTTCAATGGACGTTCAGGCCGCTGTAGGGCAAACATCTATCTTTAGAACACAGAAGACCCTTCCAACGCAATCCAAAAATACCATACAAACAAAAGAAACGAAATGTAAAACATGTTCTAAAAATAGAATCTATTAAAATAACAGAATAGAGCGAAACAATGAGTAGGTTTAGCCGCAATTCAACAGTTGTTTGTGAAGTCATAATATTTCTGTCTACTTACGGGACAGTCTACTCACGTAGCATTTCATAGACATCTATCAGGGCTATATCACCTAGACCTAGGGATTTTCTTGGAAGATTTACTAGTTGTTTGAAGGACTCTTCTTACGATATCGTGACTCGCTTGTAGCAAGCGATTATTCACAGATAATAGTGCCTTTTGATTGACTGTCAAAAACATTCACCTCGCTCCAGGTGCCGAATTCACAGTGGTATAGCAATTGTATTCATCCAGATACAATTTCTATAAAAGGGATTCTCTATAGTATAAACCATGTGCTTAGTCCATAATCTCAAATACTTCCATATCCTCTTAAAGGAACGACTTATCGCGATAGTAACACTCTCCGTTCACTTCAAACCAGCCATGCACTTCCCATATCACGGTCCGAGAATTCAACCAATTCGATGCATTATTGGTGACACAATGGCTCGATGAAAAGATAAATTAATTATACTAAATCAGCGATAAAGCGTTTTGCCGTAGATTATTTAACTGCTATTTTGATGATATTTGTCTTGATAAGGTTTAGGGATGAGTGGAGCCACTGTTTACTATCAAAACATATCATCAAGATCAGGATACGATAGGATAGGATTGAACGGTAAACACAGGACCATGAATGGGCGACTACGGGCTATTGGGCACAGCTTGAATCGCACAAACAACTTCACATCTCAAGATTATTGCTCGCCATCTAGATCACGTCCCTAAGTTGGCACTCTATTCATCTTTACATGACTACTTAAGTTGTTCGTGTAGAGATCCTTCCAAAGTTGGCATCTCACCATCCTATTTTGCAGATAAGGCCGCTAGTCTGGGTAAAGTATTTCAGGGCCACGATTAACTGTGCACTGATTATAAGACTTGCACGTATTGATACCCCCAAGGCTTGGCCTTTATATATAGTGTTAAACATTTAATAGTAGCCCACGGTAGATTTCGGAAAAGGTGTTCTATACCAATTTCAGTTTAAAACAGTTGATCCAAAGCCAACCGTGATTTATACATGGCGTTAACAAATTCATTGGTTATCCTTTTCACGTTACCTAATTCTTTTATTTGCTTACCTACTTACTTACTTATATTACTAACTTACTTACTTACTTTAGCTTGCAGACACGAGTGCCCTACTAATTGGGGAGACTTAGACTCAGACTCACTACCTCTACGTTAAATATTTTGGCACACAACTCTGCTCACATACTTACTTACTTATTTACTTACTTACTTACCACGCAACCACAACGGACTATCTTATCCAAATCGCCAAGCGAATATACCCGCTGGCTAATTATAAAGTAATGTAAAGAATTTAGAAGCTTAAATGTAATTAAAATCCCGGACAAATCATCACCGGTTTTATTCAAAAACTTATATAGGATAGATTTCATAATTCTTTAAGCTTTAAGCCAATAAAATCATTAAGTGTTCCCGACACAAAACTATTGGCTTTTTACACAGCATCAAGAAAATAACATTTAGAATGCAAGTTTTGGGGTGTTCTGATTGGCTCTCATATTGCAGGATGTCCATGAGTACTATATATATCTATATAAAAAAGATTGGCTTGCGAATACTGAGCAATTCAGCTTTTACAACTTGACTTTTCTATAGATTAAACAGTTGTATACCCTATCAGTGGATGTGAATTTCAAGTGCTATGATTGGTTCTCATCTAGTATTGCAAGATATCCTTGAGTACTATATATAGCTGTTAAAAAAAGATTGGCTTGCGAATACTGAGCAATTAAGCTTTCACAACTTGACTTTTCTATATAGATTAAACAGTTGTATACCCTATATCAGTGGATGTGAATTTAAAAGTGCTATACTTGGTTCTCGTGGCTTAGTCGGGATAACCTTGGTTCTTTTATGAAGAGCACGAGCTATTTTCGTCTACGTGTGCCGAAAAAGAAACTAACGATAACCCTTAATATACCCAACCTTTTTCCAAAACCGATTAGGCGTAGACTACAAAATATGATCTCCCCTAAGGGTCGGTGCCTAAGGGCTAGACACTTAAAACTATCTCAAAAATCGTTGTCGCAGCCGAAGCTACAGTCCAGAAGCAGAAGCAGAAGAAGTCTGCATCTTCGGAAACCCAGGGGTTATGTTCTGTCACTCGCTTCTTGCTCCCTGAAAAAAACCCCTGGATTCCCGTTGAAGAAGCCTGAAGCCTGCAAAGGATGTCGGTAATATGAACTGAATGTGTGATTTATTACGCGCTTTTTAAATAAATATTTGTTTCATCATCTATCACTGCCAAACTTCAGTTATGTTCATATAACACAAACAACCAAAATATGCTATGAATAAATCGATAACAAGAGTAGAAATACCGACATCCTTTGCAGGCTTCAGGGTGTGGACTGTGGCTTTGTTTGCGACAACGATGTTTGAAATAGGTGTATATATTTTAGCTTCACCTTCGAGAGATGGCTGTTCAAAAGTTTCAAAATTATTTGGAATTTCAGTAAGTTTATAAAACGATAGGTAATAGAATGAAATGTGTAACACCGTAAAAATGTTAACTTAATTTTACTGACGTTTCGAGCTTTAGCCCTTCGTCGCTGTAAATAATTAGTTAAACTAGTTTCCAGTTAGTCTATAAAATTAATCTAAACAGATCTAGATAACACTGTTATTGATATAGACGAAAAAAGAAACATACTACGAGTGTATTAATGTCTTAAGCATACATCAACGATGGATTCTGTCACCACCCTTAGCAATCTGTAAAATGGAATTTTAAGCTGAACAAAATCACTTGCTCACGTTTTGGACATTTCGATAGTTTACAGATTTAAGTCTCAGCATATAGTACGAATAAGTACAAAGCCACTCCAGAACAATAGTTTGAATGTGTTGGTGTTTTTAAAGAAGCAATTGAAATTTAAAATGGTAAAAAGACTAAAAAGTACATTGTATAAAATAGAGGATTACTTGCTCGCGTTTTGGACATTTCGATAGTTTTTAGTCTCAGCATAGAGTACGAAGTACAATAATCAGTACTCCAGCATAATAGGTTGAATAAGTTGGTGTTTCTAAAGAAGCAATTGATCATGAACTTTCAAATGGTTAATCTAAAAAGGTACATTGTATAAAAGAAAATGTTATACTTGCGAACGTTGAGGACGTTTCTGTAGCTAACTCTTGTCACCGGTATAAATTATGAAAACTAAGTACGCATAAAACTTCAGAATTCATTGGAGTAAAAAGTTGAAAAATGTAGGTCGTATAAAAGAAAGTGTAACGGACGTTTTGTGTGTAAATTCTTTGTTATAAAAAGGATAAAATTGATATTAATAATGAGAATGTTATATGTTTATCTTGTCAAATATATAAAGTGTAATTCTACATCTAAATACGTTTAAAATTATGTCAACATGACCTTTAGTTAATTAGATATATGTACTAGTATTATTACTACGACTATAGTATACTACAATTAAGGGAAAAACAACCAAAGGATAAAATTAAACATAAAACATATATCAATTATGATTCAAACGTGTTTTTCGTGCTCAAAATGTACAAAGAAGGATATTATAATTATTGTATTAAAGTATTGAAATAAAACTAGGAATGTTTAAAGAGTTCTTGAACCCCTTACTGACCTTAAGTGTGATACTCTGGATTGTGTTTCCTTCTTGTTCTTGTAATAAATAGGTATAAATATGTATATAAATATATGTTAATAAATAGTTGCTGCACGGCAAATAAATAGTACTGCTTGCTTGTCGTTTGAAGTCAAAATGTCATAAACAAGTCGAAGTGTGTGAGTATTTATTGCGAACGGGAAAAGGGTCGACGTGCGTAGGCTAGCTGACCACAGTATCATTCCTATGACTAACGAAGTGATGTTTACCTATGGAAGAGGCGTGCGTAAACAGCACACCGTTATTCAAAATAATTTGATTTACAATTAAATTATCAATTGAGTTATACTCTTATGGGGTGGCTTTGTGCAGCGAAGGCTCAGAGAGTGCACAAATCGTGAAAAAGTAGAGTATTTTGGTCCCGGGATTTGCTTCAAGTGTGAAAGGTGACATGTGACATCATTTGGTGTAACGTCGCGGACATTGCATGTGTGCCACACCTTTGGCCGTTTTTACATAAGGAACTGTGTTTCTTTATCTTAACCAGGTCCCTTCTTGGTGTTTTACGGGGGCTGTACCACATCCTTCCAGCGTTGGCAGAAATTCTCTATTTCGATCCAAAACAAGCAAATATTGCTTTACCATCTTGCTTTGTGTACTCACTTTTGGTATCAACTCGGAAGTCTTTGAATTTGCTTCGTTAAACGACTTTTTCTATAGCATAACCGCATATCCTTTATAATACACTCTCTTTGTTTTAAAACCTTTTTACCGGCCATTAACTTGGATTAATTTTAAGATCGTGACTGCTGTGAATTTCCGATGAGTTTTCGGTTCAGACACGATATTTTTACTTGTCTCGATGATTTCCGAGTAGTGACCGAGTGGTATCCGGCGAGAGTTTGTTGGCAATTACGTCACTCGCAGGTATTCCCCGTGTGATAAAGGTGATTTAGTTAGTGGGGATTCTGGGTAAGGCATCCTGGAAAATCACACCAGTCATAATTACATTTATCCTTGACAATTTAGCACTACACTACAGCACTGACCACACTACGCTATACCCTTTCACAGCAAGACAATTCCAGTTCTCTTAAAAAAAATTGTAAACAATTATCTAGCTGCGGTATTGAGTCAGTGAGACGACGACAAGGCGATGAGTTGGCCAGTGCGTGGGTTATAGACGAATGAAAGATGCTATTCACCCACAATAACAAGAAAAAAAATTATTATATCAAATGTGAAATACATTAGTAACTGAACACTCTTTCGAGGATGTTTGCCAGCCAAGAATGATCAATAAACAAGTGGACTAATGAATACAGGACTACCGATGGTATGATTGTTGGCATAACTTTAAAGAAGGAGTTAACATACCCTTGAAGCTTGTACATAGTTAATAGAAGGTCCCCTCTATTAACTATGGCTTGTAGAAACATTTTTTAATTGGAGTTTATCGAAAGAGAAGTATTCATAATAAAAACAACTTTACAAAAAACGACTGAGTAAAGTTCACTCAAATTAAGCACTAAGTAAATAAGTACACTGAATCCACTGTTCATCATTTCAGAAAAGAACTTACAGCTACTCAGTTATTTGAGTAAAACGGTTATTCTTCAATAAACATTTTACAAGTATACTAAAAGACTAAGTAACTGGCACGCTTCAAACAGATCCAATCAAGTGAGAAGTGAGTAGTTCAATGAGTAACCATGACTCAGTTTACTTTATTTTACAAGTACACTTCAGTTGCCCATCTCTATTTTTCAGTAAATAAAAAGAATAGTAACAATGAAGTAGTAACAATGATAATTATAACTTATAAACAAAGTTGTCTATTTCACGTCAACATCCGCAACGTCAGTAAGTACCGTACAAAAATGTACTATAGACGTCACGTCTTTACTTGTATAGATATTAAAACCGTCTAGAACTATTCAGACCGTCTCCCCTACAATCCAGCCAACTCTAGGTGGGACTGGTTAATTTCACGTCATTGTGCGAAACATCCGTATTGGCCACCCATACCAACGTGTTTACCTCAACTGTCGTCTAGGAAACCGTCTAGAACTATTCAGACCGACTCCCCTACAATCCAGCAAACTATGTGGGACTGTTTAATTTCACGTCATTGTGCGAAACATCCGTGTTGAATTGGCCACCCATACCAACGTGTTTACCTCAACTGTCGTCTAGGAAAAAGTCTGTTCAGACCGGCCGACTCCCCACTGATTCAACTTATCCAGCTGGGCGTGACAACCAATGTCATCGAAAGAAAATGTCAGGACAGTATTTTTATTATTAAAGTATGCAAAGTATACGAGTCATTATGTTTTTTATCCTAGAAAACCATCTATACTGTTAAAACCGCCGGAATGTCCTCTAATTCAGCGGAGTCTGAATATCAACATGATTAAAAGAAAATAGATTTAAGCAGAAGTCAACACCCGAAACGTTAGTATAAGATATCCAATCCTTTTTTGTCGTCTAGAAAACGGTCTAAGACTGCTTCAGCCGTCTCCCCCTATCCATTTGGGCGTCAGCACACATCAGGGTCCAAAACGTCATTTCATCAGTGGTCAGGCTTCTATTCTACACCAGCTGAGTTGATCGCCTTCCCCGAAAGGAATTATGGGTCATTATTTTTGGTTAGCAATTTTTGAGCATTATACAAGTATACAATGTAGACTTTTCTTGTTGATTGAAATATAATCCCACCATGAGTTTGACTAGCATTTACAATTAATTTAAAGAAGGAAGAACTCGTATTTTATAAATTCTCTTGGCAGAATCTGAATGGGAAATGCTAATCGAAATACGATGTTGAATCCTCAATTTTGATGGGTGACCTTGTGTTAGTTCTGAAGGTCAACTCAGCTGGCAATTGTCGTCTAGAAAACCGTCTAGAACTGTAGAACTGTTTCAGCCGTCTAGATCTCTCCTATACGAATCTATTTGGGTGTAAGCACCACATCCTCGTCCTAATCGTCATTCCAGGCTTCCCATTCCACAATTGTCGTCTAAACTACCGTCTAGAAGTGTTCCACCGACTCCCCTGCGAGTCAGCTAATCTAGTTGGGTGTGTCATGTGATATCACGAACAGTAATAGAGTAACGAACATTGTAACAGGGTGTAGTACATGTTTATCAGTAAAGTAATGATATTACGTGCGTAACGCATGGATATATGATGTACAGGAAGTAATCTAGTAGTCTATAGGAAAACTATGTAACATGCAAGCTATTCAATTATAGAGTCAGCATTTAGCAGTCAATTAATGCTATAAGGGCCAAATTGGCCAGTCACGATTTGTAATTACCGCAAAATATAAACTTTCAGCCAAATAACAGTACTTTTGTACGATAATTATTCTACTAGTGAACGCTCTATAGTATGGACACAGACTCTATGAGGATCTACTTAAAAGGACCTATCAAACCAGCTGTCCATAATATGGGGGTGCCTTTATTATAGAGGTACGTTTATAAAGAATATATGGGGATCTATGTATTAACAAACAATTGATTATTCGATAGGTAATAGAACGAAATATGTAACACCGTAAAATATTTTAACTTAACTTTACTGACTTTTCGAGCTTTAGCCCTTCGTCGGAGTAAAAGAGTATATTGATTATTCATTAACTTGAACTAAGACAAATAGGGTGTCATCCGTCTGATCTATTTTTAGAAGTTTCGCTAACTTTAAAATCGTTTTTAGGTTAGAAAACTAAGACATGGTTATTTTAAAATGTTTGGGCATTATAGTATGAAAAAATAAATAGCAAAATATCACTTTTTAACATCTCAGTCTTCTAGTATAGCTAGACACAAGTGTCCTGCTAATTGGGGAAGACTCATTCACTACACCTACATTAAATATTCTAGCACTCTGCTCACATGTTGATATTTGCCGATAGAAACAACTGGAGCAAATTGTTAAACCCTAGTGACAAGAGAGAGAATCGACATATCAAACTAACTTTACTCACATATTATCCAGAGCCGAGAGTCCTTACTTCAGTATTAGTATGTTGCTAAACAGCTCCAAAGTTCGTACTTCGTGTTAGTCTAACTGCTCATATTATCATTTATATTGCAGACTTTGCGTGTATTCACAATTCACACCTAAAGGAGGTGAAAAGTGAAGGCTACATATATCTAGCCCTAGTGCCGACCGACCCTAAGGCAGGTAGCTGTTTAGGGCGATAGTGTATTTATCTAAACAATAGAATACTACATATATATCGTTGTTCATATTATCATTTATATTGCAAATCGCACCTTTTGGCACGTACGAAGGGAGGTGAAAAGTGAAAGCTTCATCATATATATCTAGCCCCTATATAGTGCCGACCAGCCCTAAGGGGGATTCTTATTTAGGGCGATTAACCTAAACAGAAGCATACCGAATTACAACGTTGTATAAAACCTTCAAGTTACTCAAAGTACTCTATAAAACCCAGTCAACTTGCTATAGATTTATCTATGTATCTATACCGAGCTGTGTATGTTATATAATATGTACAGTTCAGTCTTCCCTGAAGGGAATAGTCTTTAAGCCTCCAGGCACCGTCCGCTTACACGTGTATAGTTAAAGCTGTTTAGTATTGATAAAAATATTGATCCTTTATCTGGCAAGCATAAATATTAGGATAGATAAAAATATTGCTCAGTTATCTGGTAAAATATTGCTCGGTTATCTGCCAAAATATTGCTCGGTTATCTGGCAAGCATAAATATTAGTATAGATAAAAATATTGCTCGGTTATCTGGCAAGCATAAATATTAGGATAGATAAAAATATTGATCGGTATATAAATGTATAGAAGGTTATTTAAGGTCACGTCATCAGAATAACGGTAAAATTATTTCTACGTCAGCTACTTTTTAACACTTTTAACCTTTTATGTATGAAACACTTCCTCTTACAAGTTAAACAACCCAGCCCTCCTAGCCTTATCTGAACCAGAAGGGTATTAAGACTATAAATAGTGGCCTGTAGGCGTTTCAAGCATCGGAAAGAGCAAAAAGGAAGGGGAGAAGGTATTGTTTCTTTTTGTCATTTGATGTTTCTGGTTGAGTGACAGTGACTGTGACTGAATGAAAAAGTATTAGTTAGTAGCTATTTTGTTTTTATTTACTGATTTTAGTGGTTTCGCTCTAAACGAAAAGGAATTTTGTTGTATTTAGTTTCGTTATATCAAGCCCAAATGTAAATCATACAGGGTACGTTTTGTGCAGTGTTTTGAAAACCACCCCTTCCCACCCCAGCAACAATTATTTCCCGAATCAATCGCCAAGATATATTTAACCTTTTTTGTATATTTAAAAATGCTATCTTTAGTTTGAATACCGATAAGAAAAATCAAACTAGTGTGTTATAAATCAAGCAATCAAGGTGTTTAGAAGAAACTGATATTACGGGAGAAGTGTGTGCCTGTGTGTGTGTGTGGGGGGGGGGGGGGGGGGGCGTGGTGTTAGGGGGTTGAGTAGGAGGGAGGGATCAGAGGTAAAAGTATCATATATCGGGTATGCTCGAGGGGAATTTTCAAAACCACCCCTCAACCACCCCTTAACCACCCCTTAAAGATACCGGAAGTCTTTGACAAATAGAGTGGCACGAATGATTTTAGCCCCTAAAAGATACCACACAATCATAAAACGAAAAAAGCAAAAAATCTATGTAATTTTGCTACTTTGCTACCTAAAAATTACCAAATCGCTGATCCTTTTAAGAGATACGAAGATCAAACACGATACTTGTACCCCCGGGGTACCCCTCCGGGGATGACATAAAGGTACGCCCAGGATTGTTCTGGAGCTTTATGACATTATGACTTTATTATAAACGGCAGCCTTTGATGTTTCTAAGCCTGTGGAGTGCACGTTTATAGTATATAGAATGATCTCGTACTAAAATGCTTGGTTTTCATGGTTTGATAAAACGGTTTAAAATAACAATATAGTATATGTACATATATTTCAGAAAAGAGAGAGAGAGAGAACGGAGAAAACGTCGAATGGCGAACGGCGATTGCACAAATGCATCTAATATTATCTTCTTATTCGTGTCAAACTGAGAACCAAAATTTAATTCATTGAATCAAACTACGGTTCTCTGTCAATAATTTACTGCACAAAAGCTGCCCAATCTTGTTAATAAAGAAGAACTTATACTGATTTTTGAAACTGTGCTTAGCAAAGAAAAACGGTCACATATACATGTACTCTGTACATATTCTATTTTGCTTTAGCCTTAAATTTATAAATGTGACGGTCTGTAAGCTGCAGTACTGCAAATTTATCTATAGCTTGTTTACCCTGCTTATCCTGCCCTTAAATCGACCTGTTTATTTAAAGCCAATCTATTTGTAGCCTTATTTAGCTTGTTCGTCAGTCATCAAAGCTGTTCAATTATAGAGTCAGCATTTAGCAGTCAATTAATGCTATAAGTGGCAAATTGGCCAGTCACGATTTGTAACGCAAAATACAAACTTTCAGCCAAGTAAAAGTGTTTATGTACGATAATCATTCTAATGAAAGCTCTATAGTATGGACACAAAATATATGTGGATCTACTTAAAAGGACCTATAAAACTAACTAGCTGTCCATATTATGGGGGTGTCTATCAGATAGAGGTACGTACGTTTATAAAGAATATATGGAGATCTAATAACTTGGTCCTATGTTTTAAAATGAGCTAGATCAGTGTCCATAATACGTGTCTGTAATATACAGGTACGTTTAATAAATGCAGGGTGATCTATTTTACTTGAATGAGCTGTCCATAATATCGGGGTGTCCGTACGTAATCGAGAGGTTCTTTTACAAAGAATGCACTTGTATTTAGAAGTATTATAGCATAAAATGTATACAGAGTTAATTCAGTTACAGGAACATTGAAATACAAAAGATAGTTCATGATTTAACTTACCCGTAGTTGACAAGCCGCCCTAGGTTTGAGTGTTCACGTACAATTGTCTCCAAACTATAAGATGTTATCAATTTAGTTCTGTCTGTTATGTAATTATGTTCATATTCTATTGTTTGGAAAAACTTGGCTCGACTAAAGTAATCGGTCATGGGAAATAAACATGACTCGGTTGTATACTATTGTTAATGTTCTCCGTACCGCACAGCATGACGGGAAGTGTATTGACTATTGTACTAGCAACACTATATTAATTATTTGTTGATATTTTGTATTACTTTTCTTTGTTAAAAAATCCCTACTTGCGTTAGCTAATATTACGAAGGGAGAAAGGAAAACATTTTGTTGTTTTATTTTGTTTTATTTTGACCGATTTTTGATCATTGTTGTGACATTTGTACAATTGTTTGCTTAGAAACGCCGACGCAGCACACACTAGTTTAACCACTAGTTATTGTACATTTGTACTACAATTATTTCCTTAGAAACGCCGAAGCAGCACACACTAGTTTAACCACTAGTTATTGTACATTTGTACTACAATTATTTCCGACGCCGACGCAGCTTACGCTAGTTTTTTTTTACGGCCTTTAATTAATAGACATTTTTACTCGAATTTTCCTTTTTACAGTTCTCTGCGTGCGCCATTTTGAAAAGTAGCCGCGCCTTTGCTTCAAAGTGAGACGAACGGTGAACTTGCAATTGACACTTTGGACAAATGTTCATGTTTCTATCAAATAGCATCGTCTCGCTTCGATGCAAAAGTACAGCGACCTTTCGAAATGACTAGCTTTGAAAGGACTATTGTTTCATTAGCCGGAAACACCGGCCCAGTCTTTAGTTGCCTCTATTTAAATTGTGCATTTTTACTACTATATTACCATACAAGTTTAACCGTTATTTATCGTACATTTTACTACAAATTGAAGTCCATACTTGTTGAACTACTATTCACCATACTAATTTGTTTTTATTTATTATACAATTTGGGAAAGCTAACCTTTCACGGCTCTGATTACTCAAGTTTCATGTTATCTATCACCGCTGTATACTACTCAACAAAAAGGCGCATTTGCACAGGCTAAGCCTGGATTTGTTATGAAAATATTAACAAGTTCCAAGCAAAGCATGATAAAATGTTATCGCTTCACAATAGAAAACGCATTTGAATTTATTATGAATTGAGGTTATCCCTGTGCAAATGCGCTTTTTGTCAAATAGTGCAGCGGTGCTAGATAACGCGAAACTGGTCTTCTAAGTCGCGCAGTGATTATTTGCTGGGCCGTTCTAACGCGGTTTATTTACTTGTACAAGGAGCTATAATTTCAAAGTATTAAACAGACAAACGATTAATAGATAGTGTTTGATAGGCATGGTTTCCGTATTCAACAAGTATTAAAGACTTAGGATTTATAAATCATATCAACGGATAAACGTCGGTCTAAGACAGAGTAAGCTTAACGATTAAGATTAAATGGGCGCTAAATCACGACACACTTCGTAAAAACAAAAGCACGGGTCTAAAAGTTGTTTGCAAAAGTAATTGAATTGAAAATAAAGTAATCTATAATCAGAAAGTTAAATGAAAATTAGCGAGTAAACTAGTAAAGGATGCGTCGGTGTTTGATATATAAACGATAGGTAATATAATGATATATATTTGTGAAACACCGTAAAAAATGTCGACTTAACTTTACTGACGTTTCGAGCTTTAGCTCCTCGTCGGAGTAAAAGAGTTAATCAGAAAGTTTTAAAGTATTTCTCTATTTGTCAGCAAAAACAATTACCAATTTTACGGCTTCAATTGCTTCATAAAAATCGTTTATAAACAAGACACTTAAATTAATTTGTACTTGCCAGGACAGACTAAAAAAAAAACAGTTTTCTTCCTCTTTTTTAATTTCTGTATATTGCGCGCGTATATAGCATATTTTGTTTCCTTAGATAAAACTTATTCTTTTCCACAATTCCTTCTCTTGAAAGTTAAATTAGAAATTAAGATGAAGCTGAAATTGCTTATCGATTGATTGTATTGGAATTTGAAAGAAACAAGGAAATCGGATTGAAGATAAAGTTCAGTTAGTCGACATATTTAACGATAAATAAATAAGAGCAAATTGATTGCTAATTAGCGAGTTTCATGTTACTTAGTCAATGCGCTTTACAAACAACTATAAGTATTATTTAAGGTGCACACTGCAGCCGCACATTGCAGCCAAAACGCGAGGGGTTGGTATAACTGATGTTATGTGTGCTTATATAAGTGCAATACATTGATCAACCCAACGACGCACTTCATAATGAGCGATATAGAACGCTATTGAAAGTTATGATTCTGTTTAATGTAATGTATGCTTAAATAGCGCATTTTACATCGTCTCAAGCGCTTTACAATTGAATTTATGACTACTACTAAAGTGCACATTAAATCTGATCACGCGACTTATATTCAATAAATGTGGATGTATATAGTGTAAATATAGTACAATGCATATATCACGCTTTACTTTCAGCCACAATGAACGCTATAAAAGACGAATACTAAGGAACAAAACAATGTTCTTGCAATTTCTATCATCTCTGTATTATATTAGTAAAAGTTGTTTCATCACTTACCAATTAATGCGTGAGTGAAAAGTATCCAAAGTGAACAGTGCCTTTGTAGGAATAGATCAGAAATGGACTAGCTCACACGGTGAAGCTTACAGCATGGAATTGTAGGAGATTAGTCGCAGCATGAATAAGCATTACTCACACAAAACAACCCATGTGTTATTCAAATATCGACAAAAACACGCACTAAAACAGTTCTAATAAAAACGCGATGTCACTGAAGACGATGTTTTGCCCCGGGTAATATAGGTGCACTGGCCAGGAGTGGCTCCCAACTGTCGTGGGGTTTTGTTGACACAAATCTACGTCACTTTCAACACGTATATCGACTCTTGCTCACGAAAACCAGTTGCTTGATGAGCTTCGTGCAGTTTTCTTATCTCAGCCACTTGTTTGAACACCAATTAGAATAAGAACTCTTTAAACCTCTCACATGCAATTTACCATCCTTTGTCACTCTTTTGAAACATTTGTCTACAATAGATTTTATCGAGGAACGATGGCTTTGGCTTGTGGATGGACTGCGCATGCGATTGTTTTCTTTTGAAGTCAACCAATCGCAAGCAAAGCAAATGAAGACGTTGGCGGTATAACTGTGAGCAATTCTCACTTGGTCAACGTGTTGTAAAAGTTAAAGTTCCCCAGAGACTACCAGACAGATTTTGACGTGTTAGTGGGGAGTAAAGCTTAGATATATTGTGTGAGCATGGGAGGGCAAACACTTAATGACTCGTGTTTTAACGTTTAAGTGGGTCACCGTGGAAAACACTATTTACGTGGAGCTTCAGATCTCGCAGATAGATAGCACAGCACACTGCCACATTGGATTGATACAACTGTTTTCAAAAAGGTTGTCCATAGAGATTTGTCATCGCAAGACTGAAAGGAATTATCGCTATATTACACTTACTAATTAACGAGATATTAAACAGTTCTGTTGACTTAGACCAGTACCAAGTGACGCGGCCATAATACGTTCTTGACAATAATAACGATGGTGAACACTTTAATTATTCATTATTTTACATAGCATTGTACCAATAATGCATTTCCGTCTTTAAATGAGCTGTCGCCTTGGACAACCTCAATTGAAGCAGGTGTACGACAGCGTAGTACAAGCAAATTGGGTCACGACTCAATATACCTATAAAGCATTAAACAAGACGTATTTAACCTCGAAATAAGCTATAATTATAATGTATTAAACGCAGTGTTTCCTGAGCGCAAGATAGCGCTACTTTCCACTTGTGTTCTGGTCCAAAATAACAAAGGCGTAGCTCCACATTGCCGGAAACCTCGCATCGCCATTTTGACTACATAGACTACATACACGCTAACTTGAGTCTATTTTGATCATTTTCTCGAGTGTTGTTCAGTTTGATCGTTCAGTTCAATATGAACTGCGTCAAAAGTGAATGTGGTAATGGCAGATAATATTGCTTAAAATGTCTCTTTAGATAAGTATGTATTAAATTACTCTAAAGTGTATTGTGTTGGTAGTGAAGACAAATTACATCCTTTTCTCTACAGACCTCTACAACACTGTTTATCTCCTCCTATCTTCACAACTCTATTTACACAAACGCTAAAACTAAAATAAACTATCAAAACTCACCGCAATACTGACTACACTTTGTTGATGTAGTAAGAAAATACGTTAAAATCATTATAGAAGAAAGAAATGATTTTTTGTTTGTGCGTGAGAGATTGTGTAGGTTCAAGTGACTGTCGACCACCACGTCCAAGTCAGCCTTTCGCTATCAGCATTAATAATCACATTGTAGTGGATTAAACGTTGTTAATCATTCCTAAAATACAAAGATTGGAGACGCAAAGGAAGGATTTGTGGATGAGTATTTGATAAACGACAGATTTTGAAGGAGCATGACTTCATAAAGATAGTATTTGAACCAGTTACAGCATGCATGGGCCGCAAAGGCTAGCCAACAATCAGATCATGCATGTTCAAAATTGTTGGGACGTTTGTACTTTTTTTAAACAAACTTCAATATCTGTTCGGCTATGTTTTGCATCTGCATTCTTCTAAGCACTCTTTTGTAGCTTTTTTAAAAACGTAAACCTGATTTGAGCGTTTAATAATTTAAGATCGCATTGTAGTTCCAAACTTTCCGGGAAATGGGACATTTTTTTTACTTTTAGAGGACAAAACTTCAATACTAACTTTGAAGTAAACATGCTTGTGCTTATAATGCAAAACGGCTTTTGTCAAATGAATGTTGGTTGGCTTTCACTATGTACAGGCATTGCAGACTCAATGAGGGGGAAAAGGAAGAAAGGCTGTAAGTTACTATAATGAAAATTTTAAGCATTTTTCTGTCCCAAGGTATTTTGAAAATGATTGTACTTTCTTCTTCTTCTCCTTATTAATTGTTCGACAAACTAACACATCGCAAAATCAAGACCACTTTAATTTGATGTATTAAAAACGACCTAATGTAAATCTCATGCATTTCAAACGATAGCTGTCTGACTTTTTCCTGGTCACCGATTATGTAATGCGCGCTCATATAACGCTTTTTAACTGCTGATAAACTATATGAGCTAAATGCTATTTAAGGCGCACGCTGAGGCGACGCGGCTCACAACAAACAGATCGAAATGCGCAAACATATTTGGCAGCAATAAAGGCAAAAACTCAAAGTAAACCCATTAAAGGTGTTCTTTTTAGCTTCGCAGCAATAGCTGATGATTTTGTTCCAGAAATATCTCGATGAAAGGCAGAAAAATATTTTAACGATTTTAACTGCAGAGTTTCACTGCTGGAACTTGGCTGCATTTGCAGTTTGTCAGACTGATTGCTGTTAGAGCTCGACTAGTCCTATAAAACCCTTGCTAGCAGACTTCCTGTTAAAACGTTTGACTGAATTTTTTTTAACACAGCTTAACATACGTGTATTATAACTCCAAGCTGTATAAACTTGTAAGGAAGTCGAATGACCTAGCGTAAATTAAAGTAGCAAAAAGTATAAACAAATATAATGCAGTTTTAAATGTTGCATGGGAAATTTTTTCCGAGGTATTTGGACAGGATATATATTTAGGTTGGCATGCGCGCAATTCAATAAATGTTTTTAACTTTACCACAATGTACTTTTTAGCTTTAGTATTTGCTGTCGTTTATAATACGTAGACACTGAGATATTATGTTGTGCTACAAATTTAAATTAATATACAAATTTTGTATATTAGTCAGTCAGTCAGTCAGTAAGTAAGTAAGTAAGTAAGAAAGCCGGATCACACTTTTTTACAGACAAAAAAGAAGTTGAGTAGAACGGAAGTAAAAAAACAATTGCAGGTAAGTTCTTTTTTATACTGAATATTTGTTCGACACTTCTCTATTTTAAGCTTTTATATATTCATTTTCAATTCGTGTTCTAAAATAATGCAATAAAGACAGATTCATATTCAGTACAAGCTTGTTTAGTAAATTATATTTTCAAAATATAATCAAACGTCAGTAAAAATGGATAAAATTAATAATAATAATATGGATATAGAACAAGCTAGTGTATATATACACCTATTTTACAAACGTTGTCGCAGCCGAAGCTACAGTCCACACTCTGAAGCCTGCAAAGGATGTCTGTAATATGAACATAATTTGTGATTTATTAAGCCCTTTTTAAAGAAATATTTGTTTTATCATCTGCCACTGCAGCAACTTGTTATTGTTATATAACACAAATACGTGCAACCAAAAATATGCTATGAATAAATTGTTAAAAGAGAAGAAATACCGACATCCTTTGCAGGCTTCATAGTGTGGACATTAGCTGTGATTGCGACAAAGATTTTTGAAATAGGTGTCTATAATCGCAGTGACTAGACTACGCAAGATCAATAGCTATCCAATGTGGCATTTGAAATGAGAAACTAGTTACAATTGCACAAATAATAGTTGCGATCATTTCCGCCCACATGGATCAACACCACAAAACGCGGTTAACCATTAAATTATAAAGTGATCTAATTAATCCCTTAGAGGGTAGTGTGGGGGGTAGTGGTCAGTGTTAAGTCAATGTTCCGGATCTAGAATCAATTGAGCAAAAATAATCCAAACATTTGTATTATTTAACAGACCATGTAGTCTTTATTGCATGAGTCTGAGAACACGCAGCTCTCACGCCATTTATTGTGTTATATAACAATATGTCACCTTCGACAGAAACGTGGACATGGACAAACACATAACAAACATCTGCAAATGTGCTTTCCTAGCAATTAGAGACATTGGAAAAATAAGGCGTTATCTTGATAAGTCCACTACTGAACGTCTAGTACATGCTTTCATCTCATCACGTCTAGATTATTGTAATAGTATTTTGCTTGGCTTCCCTTCCTACCTCATTGAGCGTCTACAAAAGATCCAAAATACAGCTGCTAGACTTGTCACACTTACAAAGAGATCTGAGAGAATAACACCCATACTCCAGGAGTTGCATTAGAGATTTCCGATTAAGCGGATTATAGGCGGAATAGGCATATAGTAGTAGACTATTCCACTACTATCATGCATGCCTATTCCGCCTATAATCCGCTAAATCGGAAATCTCTATTGGCTACCTGTGTCTCAGCGAATAACCTTCAAGATCCTTCTTCTGACATATAAATGTATCAACGGTCTAGCGCCCGAGTACCTAGCCGAATTGTTGCATTTGTACCAGCCCCGTCGTGCTTTACGATCTTCAAAGAAATGCCTCCTACAAGATCCTGGATCAAGAACTGTCACCTTTGGAAAGAGGGCCTTTGCTCTGGCTGCTCCAGCCTTATGGAACAGTCTCCCAGAAAATATTAAACAATCCACTTTTTCTGTATTCAAATCATCACTAAAAACACTATTATTTTTGCATTGAGACCCTTGTATAATAAGAACTTATTATTATTATTATTATTATTATTATTATTATTATTATTATTATTATTATTATTATTATTATTATTATTATTATTATTATTATTATTATTATTATTATTATTATTATTATTATTATTTTATGGAGATTTTATGCCATCCTTGAAGATAATATTGCTGGCTTTCACCTACATCACGTGTACGTCAACATCAAATTCAAAGCGTTATTTCGCATTATAATAAATTTAAAATTTTACAATCTTGTAAAGCGTTCAAAACTACATGTACTGGTCAAGTTTCAAGGTTGTAGATCATTTTGTTGCAGAGTTATGGGAGAAATATGGAGCCGCCATCTTTGTGCCCAAGCGACGTTTGGAAATTAGTATTTACTATTAGAGTTTTTTTCTGAAATTTTCCAAATCTCTAGTGAAATTTTCCCAAATATACACATATTCTGCAAATATTGTTACTATACTGAATGACTTTGAAATCCAAACTATTGTTATGAAAACTGATTGCCCCATAAGTACCCTGGGTATCAGCCAGAGATTATTGTTCTATCTTCCTTTGCCGTTTTTAAATCTAAAGGTAATTTAAAAGCAAAATTAGTCTTTACTGCATTATGATAAAATAACAAATGCTAAATATAAACATTGAAGACAAACACTAAATCAAGAAAACTGCCGTGTTTCTAGGGAAGTCCATTAGCAAAACCTCACATATTTAACATCACTGGCAACATGGCCAATGGAATCTCTACAATTTCCTATCAGCACTGTGAGCCATAAAAATAAATAAAATGTTTACCGTGGTTTTGATTGGAGTGGTTTTCATTTTGAATGGTTTTCTTAATAATGTGGTTTTCAGACGTATGGATTTCATTTAGTCTTGAAAATATTGTCAGTAAAAAATAAAATAATAATAATAATAATAAATAATAGATGTTGATTGAAAAATACTATCGCACAAACGGTGAACTATACTTGCCATATTATAAAACTTCGGATATAATAATGAGGAAACACACACCAAAAAACCATATTTAGGGTAGGGACAAATCCTGAGAACAAGAGGCTGTTTCTATCGTGCTTTGGCAAAGTTTCTCTTGACGTTTAGCGCGGTCAGAAATTAGAAACGCTAAATACAAACGGTGAATCAAGAAAAACCTCTGGTTTGCATGGTTAGAGAGAGAGAGGGCACTGGGATATACTAAACTTATAATAGATCTCTATGCATAACACTTACTGGGACTGACTGAATTGAAACCATCAGTTAAATTATAAATATAACGTTATGAAGTTGATGAGCGAAAAAATATTCTATTATATAAATATTTATTGATTATACTCCGACGAAGGGCTAAAGCTCGAAACGTCAGTAAAATCAAATTAACATATTTTACGGTGTTACAAATGTCATTCTATTACCTATCGTTTATATCAAACACCAACGCATCCTTTACTAGGTTTCTCGCTAGTTTCCATTAACATATATTGTATTTAAGTTGACAGCACTGCGCCGCTCTGTTAGAATGTAGCTAGAGTCTGTATGTACTTTGTACATGGTAAATAATCACGAGTTTTGTGGCCCGGGTTTTGTGGTTAACAGAGATTTAGTGCCTGAGGACTAATACCTAATGACTTGATTCATAAGTAGACGATTGGTGATCATAACCCTGTCAGTAAGACACACTATATAACTATCTAATTCTCTCATTTTAAATGAATACATATTCTGGGGTTTATAAAAATCATGAAAATAGTCATACTAATGATGACTAATAGTCAAAAGTGTTTGATAAGATAAGAAAGGATCCCATAAGGGAGTTAGTTCGAGTCTAGCTGGGTTTGATTTAAGATTTTGAGATTTTTTTATTTTTATTATCGTTTCCGCAGTGTACACTTTCTAGATAAAGTAGCACTTCCTTTTTTAATCATTAAGATCAGTATAAAGATCTCTTCGGAATATATTTTACAGTAAATGTAGGATAAGTTCAGTTGCTATGATTCTAGTGCTTAAACGTATTCCAAACAGTACAATTGCTTATTAGCATTTATGCCTGTGAAGGAGATATTGCAGGATTTTTTTCTTATTTTGTCTACCTTTGTCAGATCTTCTTTCCGTATATTTTTTAAATTTCATCATCGAAAATTCTAAACTCCACCGGCTTAATACTATTAACTATTCTTATCAGTTATTATGTTAATATTATTTTAAAGATAAAAAATACCAATATAATATCTGTGTTTTCCTTTATTTCATGAATCATCGAAAATATTTTTCCCAAGTAGATAACAATGTATATCTTTAAAAGCTCCCGATCTGGAAGGGGGCCAGTGTGTATATATAACATCTACAAATCACGTTTGACTATCCTTCTTTGATTTTCTTTTATAATTGTCGTTTTTACGCAGTAAAAATGGAAAAATGACAAGGAGAACGAGGGAGGATTAACTTTTGCAACTGTTGCAAAAGTATTTTTATGTACAAACCTGACTTGTTGTAAGATATTTTGAAGTAAACAAATAGATTGAACACTCAAAGATTCAACTCTAAATTAATATATCTAAGATAAAAACATTTGTACTAACTGACCTTGCTTTGGCTTGTTTGTAGATCAATGATCCAAAAAACAGCGTCCTTGCCAGTTCTTCCCGTAATATAATATTAATCTTGATTCATATACTGCCAAGAAAAACAACGATTGATGAAAATGATCTACTAACATCGACACGTAAATATAGTTAATCCGGGCGAGGAAACTAGGTTCAAAGGATATATAGACATCCGAAATACATAACCGAATTGTACACATTTTAAATTAGGGTAATGATTCAAGCCTCACCTTGTGAATAAAGAGCTTCTTCAAGCAGGCTTTGACAAGCACAATGACCTGATGGATAACTAGAGTTGAACTTGCACAGCAGTTTACCAGCCTTTGTAGATTCAAGTTTGTTTCTTTTCATGCTGGGCGGGAATTTTGTTTGCTCATTGAAATCAAGTACCGCTCTACTTCGGAATTCGTGAGCTGTAGAGGGCGACAATTGAAGTAACAGCGGGATACCCATACGAAATGCAAATCCTAGCTTTCTGGGATAAGTTGTGGAGGGCTTGGACGGTTCCAATAATCACAAACTGCCACCAACCACACGCGAAGTTAACGCAGTTCACGCCGTAAGAAAAGAAATGAAAAAATTTCACAATCACGGCGTTTGAAACAGTGACTAGTTTTCGAGGGACAACAATTACGGGAATGTTGTCGTCTTTTTTAATTGTCATAATTAAAGCTAATAAGAAAAACAATATGGACAAAAATTATTTTGATAAATAGACGGACATAACAAACAACTCAACGAAGAACTACAGAGCATATTTTTTTAGTAACAATACAAAATAAACAAACCACATAAACAAAGTTGTCAAATAAAAGCTAAAAAAATGCCATTTTAATTGTTTGTTTTGAGTAAATCCAAACATGTAATAAATCAATACGTCATGATGACGTCATTAGTAGGTTAATTTCGTTTGTGGATAATTGAAATTAATTAAATGAAGTAATAAAGCAGAAATTGTGATATATTTTGGGGAGTGGAGCTATTTAGAGAACGTTAGATAACTAATTGATACTATCGATGAATCAAGTGAAAAACAATTTAGGTTTTCACGGAATTATTTCCACAAATACATAACGGTAAAAAATAGATTATACCAGTTATATTTTTAAAATACTCATATACTTATAATACTCATAAATACTATAAGAATGGTAGGTAAAATAAATTTTTTTAAAATGTTAACAGATTTTCAGTTAATATTCAATATATATGTGTTGCAAAAACACAAAATTTAGTTTTTGATAGAAAACGTTCAGTCACGTTCAGAGTAAAATTTACACTTCTAGTAATCGGCTAAGTTTTCAATCATCTGGCGAAAGCTTTTACATATGGCGAGAGCGATGCAAAAAACATTGTTTCGGGGTAAGGCATTTTAATAAATAAAAGTCCGTTTATAATAATTGTTTCTGAGTAATGTTATTTTTGAAGAGTTTGGCCCTGTAAAAAGGATACATGTCCCAACACTTTTGAACATTACTAGATAAACAATATTGTCAAAAAATGTTATTAAATCAGCAAAATTGATTCTCCAAACGCCCACCTCAACAAACAAACACATTGTTCACATAACAAAAACAAAAACATAAAATCATACATAATTTAACACAAAAAATGACAAATATTTTGATGTTTTTGTACATTTCCAGGATTTCACCAAAATCGTTCGCGTGGATTCTTTGTCAGGAAGTAAAGGTCATTTAGTGGGACATTTTGCGTGTTTGTCGTGTGGATCGCGTGTGGATCATGCAGGTTTTAAGAAGTTCGTGTAGTTGCTTCGTAAGTCATTCACTCACGACAGGAAACTCAAAGCTACGAGGAATGACGTCACTGCTATATTGTACATACAAAATAAACTATTGTACTTTCTTTAAATTACTTATAAGATACAAATAACTTGTATGCAAACTGAAATGCTACGTCTGCTACTTCAATGAAAGTTGTTGACAAGAGTCATTGTTTATCATGTACACCTGCATCCACTGGAAGTCTCCTAGTGTGTCCTATAGTTTTTTAGTCTAGTTTATTTGTCACAGTGATACAATTTCAATTTCAATGTATTCCGGCAAAAAGTATATATATATGTATGTGACGGGAAGTGACAGAAAAAGGAAACAGAACTTAGGTCCCAATTGAATATCCTACTCCTTCTTAAAAAATAAATATAACTAATAATAGAAATATAAAATATATAACTAATAATAGAAATATAAAATATATAACTAATAATAGAAATATAAAATATATACTAATAATAGACAATCCCCAAGTGCTTTTAACAACATACAGCACAGAAACCAAGTTTTCCTTTCCTTTTAATAAGAACAAATTGAAAAACATGCAAACGCGCATGCTGTGTGCTCGATCTCATAAAGTACACACCTCAACCAATCAGAACGCGTGATTTCTAATAGTTATTTGATAAAGTTGTGTATTGATGTGCGCGGTAACAAGTGCGTTCTAAAGTATGTAGTGTATACACCTACCTGCAGTAAGGTTGTCATACAAAAATATACATTTGTTATAAAGAAAATAGAACATTTGTGATTTAGTACGATAGGAATTCATTAAAAGACAAAAGAAGATCACTCAAGCTGAACTCTCTCTTTTGTCTTTTAATTAATTCCTTTCGCACTAAATCACAAATGTTCTATTTTCTTTGTGACAAATGTTCCATTTTGTATGACAACCTTACTGCAAGTAGGTGTACATGCATTTGTACAGGTACAGTGTATATTAAACGTATCTATAATTGTTCCAGGGCATTTCAGATAATTAAACAAGTGAAGTATTTACCAAAATCTTTCTTACTTAGGCATTAAAATTCCTCAACTTTTGTTTGAAAAAGTAATAAGAATGATAAGAGCTATGATAATGAAGAGAATATCATTGTATTGGTGATGATATTCAATGATGATGAAAATGATGATGATACTGATATTATTGACTGTATAAAATATTTCTGTTTTTAAGACAAACAAACAAACTACAAACAAACGAGCAAACAAACAAACAAACAAACAAATAAACAGACAAGCAAACAAACAAACAAGCAAACAAGCAAACAAACAAACAAACAAACAAACAAACAAACAAACAAACAAACAAACTAACAAACAAACAAACAAACAAACAAACGAGCAAACACACACAAACAAACAAACGACCGAACAAATTAATAAGCCAACCAACAAAATGTATACATGCAAACAAAAACGAACAAAACAAACCAAAAAATAAAAAACAAAATCCTTAAATTTATGGGAAGCACGTACAGTTACGAGTAATCGATAAATACGTGCAAATATAAAGTAAACACTTAGATAACTAGAAAACTGTAAGGAAGCACATTGTGGGATATGAGGCTCACTATCGGCACTATCACAATAATAAACATCGAGAAATATTATAATCTTTTGAGATCAACAACATCAATGCTATTCATCGATTATCTACATGATATAGTACTCTCTATGTACAATATGCGGTCCATACAAGGATAACACATTGAGAAAAAAAGAGTGTCCAAACAATTTAGTTTAATTCAGCATTACCCATTACCAGTTTTGAAGTTTACAGAAATGCCTCAATTGTGAAGACCTAACTACATTGATTTATAAGGAAATGTCGAAAGGATCATTGATAAACAAATGATTATTTACTCCTGAAAATCGATCAAAGGTAGTATAATTAAGTTTGGTACGGCTCAGTACAATGAAATATCCGAACAATTTTGAACATGAATGTAGCTTTATAGTCTTTAAAATTAAAGTTCAGGAATTTAAAGAATTTTCAAAAGAATTTCAAATATGTATTTCTGAATAAAATGCCGTGTTGTTCTACAAGAGAGCTTCCTTTCCTTTTAATAATTTGTATTAATTTTCTTGAATGAAGAAAAAAGAATAATAATACAAACAATGTCAACCTCAAGCCATTACAATACTGTATGTGTGCAATAATACAACTGCGTGGGCTGCTTTATTAAACCTATTAAAACGCGCAGTTTTCTCGCAGCTTGCACCAATAACAAAAACCTTTAGCGGCTTGTGACTATTTATCGCATTAGAAATGTTACCAGATTTCTTGGGAGACTTAATTGAGGACTTAAAAAAATAATAGGCGTGAAATGAGTACGGAGGAATGTTCGCTCTTTTGATTAGAAAAATGCTTTACAACAAATATTAACTAAATTTATTTATTATCTTGTAAAATGTAAAATATTGTTTTGTCAATAAATCATGTCAAATAATAAAAAGGAGGGGAAAATACCGAATTCCCTATACATTGATAATGCAATAATAAAGACGTTTTGTCTGTTGTCTTGTATATCGTAAAAATTCCTAATCATTTTTTTAGTATATTTCCTGTTTGGCCTATAGGGAGAACTGGTCTAGAACCACAATTTAAACTAAACAAATTGACTTCTTTGTTCTCCGCACGACGAATAAATATCATGCTATCATCGTTTTAGCTTTCTGAACATTCCTTAGGGGGTGGGGGAGGGGAAAGGAGGAGACGAAAAAGAACGATCTATGGGAGGGGTTGAACTGAAATATCAACAAGGAAAAACAGGGGACGTATGGAATAAAGAAGTGGCTAAAATAGTGTGAAAGGAAGAATGCTAGGGGGAGGGGGAGGGGAGCCACCTGACATACATCTGGTATTCCCATAGTTCAGTTGGAATACCCTATTGCCATGAATAAGTTACATTTGTTTTGAATAAGTTTGATGTCAAGTCTTGGCCGCGGGAAGAAAAGGAAGACGAACGAGACAAATAAATATAAACTTTATCACTACTTTTTTGTATTTACCTGAATGACTTGCCAGCGCTTCTCTAACTGATACCAGTTGGAATCATCACACGTAGATGAATCCAAGCTATACCTTGTCTTTACACTAACAGATACAGATCTCGCCGTCAAGAAACTCGAAGAAGACCTGTCAAGGATTGCCCTTTTTATTAATCTAGACAAGCCCTAAAGCTAATGTACTGTCTGATCCAAAACAACCACTGTCAATTCGAATCTTTTTTAGTTCTTGTCATATCCGATATTTTAATTATCTTTCATCTTATAAATTACGTCACCTACTCCCCCTTCCCCTGGGAGTACCTTTGGAAGTCTAACATATAGTGTATATTAGAGACCCATAGGTGGAACCGCAAACAGTTCCCGAAGGATCACTTAAGGACCCCTGTGGGACACCCTAGTATCAAACTACAAGCACATGTACCGGGATATCATTTGTACTTCCAAGGGGGTTCCAAGTACAGCTTTTCATGTTTTACACAATGGATGAATTAGGTGTTGAGTATATTAACCTTTATTACTCATATCATTTGGCATGGTAATGGCTTTTTCGTTGGTGTGGGCATGTAGGGGTTGCGGTTGACCTTATGGATGGTTTGGGGATATTTTTATAAGAGTAACGTTCACGTCAAATGATCAATGATATATCGTAGTTTTGGGATGTTTTTCATAATGGTAAAACGTATTTTCTTAATTTAACTCGGTTTCAAATGCCGATTAAATGAAAAAATGATGAATATATAGTTTTTGTTTGATTAAATATATAAATTTCAATAAAAAATAACTTGGCACATTAGGGTAGATTTTCGCCATTTTTAATTATGAAAAATGTAGTTTTCAGTCCTAAATACATATACGTGTAAGCCTCAACAACTTAAAATTGAATTGGAAGACAAAATGCTTGCATGCGGCATTGTAAGATACTGACAAAAGTAAAAATTTCCCCCTTCTCTGCGCAATTAATGTTGAGATTTGCTGTCTGAAATACCTGTACATTGTGAAGGTCAAATAAATAACATTGAATTGGGGAAATTTGCTGGAATTTGCTGAAAAATTCGATTTTTAAAAGCAAAAGGGCATCCATTGAAGTTTGGTATGTCTAAAAGTACAAATGTTCTAACAATCTTGACTATGTTTGTCCTAGGGTTACTAATAGGGTAACGTTTAAGGGCATATGAATGCACTGATTTTTCTAGATGCTTCTTCTTCGTTTGACTTGCTGAGTTTTCGAAATCTTCTGGAAAAGAGTAGTGCACCAAGTAGAGGTAGAGTTTCTTGATGCATACCAAACATTCCGGTTCTGGGCTGCATGTATTACAAGCGTTCGTGGTTGGTCTGTGCCCCGGGGGGTGTACTCCATTTGTCCAAGTGGTAGTGGTGATCGGCGTATCTTTTAGGGTTAAAAATATTTCCTGTGCGTACGTTTTAGGATCCTGACTCAAAAATCACTTACATAACATGATTCCGTACCCGTAAGGGTCATTTTTATTCTGCTTTGTTGCTAAAAGTACGTACCTTTAAGGAGTTGAAATCAACAAGGCTTTAACAGTTATTTTTGTCTGTGCGTACCTTTTAGGGGTCGTTTCCAAAACCTCCGCCGATCACCCCTACCACTTGGACAAAAGGAGTACACCCCGGGGTCTGTGCATTCAAAATGTTGAAGATTTCAAGATGGCGGAACATATAGATGATGATGATATTCAGTGCTATTAATCAAATGTGCGGTGAAAGATCTAGAAAGACTGAATGTCATTATAAACATGGTATATTTAATTTGGTCTGGTAGGAAGTTCAAGGTAATTAATTAACGCGATAATTGGATACATACGTTATGTATAACCGAAAGTATAGGATCCTTTCCATACAGGGCCACTGTCATGTGTATAGAAATGATCTTCCATCAGCCTTCATTGGTTACCCATAGAACAACGTATACAGTACAAGATTTAACTACTTACTTTCAAAGCTCTCAATAACTGTGCTCCTTCGTATCTTTCTGACCTACTTCAAGTTTACAAACCTGCAAGAACCTTAAGATCTTCTGGCCTTAATCTTCTGTCTAAGCCCTCTTACAACCTAAACTGTTATGGTAAGAGGGCCTTTTCGTACGCGTCCCCTGAGCTGTGGAACTCCATGCCTCATGATATACGATCTTGCACTGAACTTTCTACTTTTAAGAGCCTACTTAAAACCTTTCTCTTCAAGCAAGCATATCCTGTTTAATTAGTTAAGAGAGAACCATGGGGTATTTAGTAACTTTTATAGTTGTTTTTATTTATGATTTTGTTGTTTTGCAATTTTAATTATTTCCATATATCGATACATTTTTATATCTCTGAACAATATGAAATTTAGTAACTTTGTTTATATTTATATTTATTTTCCTTTTTAAAACATTTTTATTAATTATATAGATTTAGCTTAGATTTCATTCCATGTACTGTATATAGAATTTTATCAATCATTATTTTTTCTTCTAAAAATGTAAAGCGGTGTTGAGCTTTTGTAATTGTCGCTATATAAAATAAAGTTATTATTATTATTATTCGTGCAGCCCGTAGCTATGAATTCTTTAAAGTCAACATTGGTGGTAATTTGTTTTATTCTTATTATGGAAATCGTTATTTGTTAAACTTTTTAGTGAAAACTCATTTGTTCGTTCTTTAAATTATGGTAATCGTTGTTTACTGTAAATTTTAGCCGTATCTTCTTTCCATTTTAACATTTAAATTTGATTTGTGTAGTTTTTTTAAGTGTACAGTGTGCTGAGATAGTTGTAAGTGGTGCACTTTATAATAAAACAATAAATGATATAGATTAAAGTAGATAAAGAGTTATATATCACGAAAAACATATCATATTTAATTTCATGATAACTGAATTAAATCCATAATAACGTCATTACAAATTGTAAAATAAAATGTTAATACGGATGATATGTCAATGATAATTGTTTTAAAAGGTTTAAATACAGCTGCTAAGAAAGTACGTAAACAAACTATTGAGCTATATGCGCAGATGTTTATAAAAATGTACCTTCAAGTCATTCCCGTCTGGTGTTGGCGAACTAAACACGACGGTACGTACGCCTTTTTCTTATTTTAAGAGTATCTTAATCTTATCCTTTATTTTCCAATAACTTTACAACCAATCTGCTACAAATTTATCAAAACCAGTGCTAACGTTTCCGCGAAAGCAGGGGCAAATGGTTCATGTTTTGTCAAGGAACCTAATGAGATCGCAGAATACCATTATTAGTTTTTCTCCACCAAATCGTGCGTTAGTGCCGTGTCCGAATCTTTTGAATTGATTACAACGCTTTACACTTTCTCCGCATGGCCCAGGTATTTTAGCTCGAATATTCCTGATATTCCTTTGTTACTAAATTACTAATGTTCTTTTTTCATATGACAACATTCTTGCAAGTAGGTGTATATAAAATTGTAATTGATTAATTTAATTAAACTAGACGCTCTATATGAGCGTGAAGTCGGGCTAGTCATAAAATCAACACAGGAGGCTAAATAAATTCTACTTTGGGCTTCCTGTGCTCGTTCCCAAAGCATCATGGGGGACTATACGCGACATGACAGATAGATACATACATATATTGGCTAAAAGGTAAACCTAGAGTCGGGCCTTCTAGCCCGACTAATGAGCACAATAAACAATTGTTGTTGTTGTTGTTGTTGAATTGAATAAAGTGCTGCTCCATTTTAATATCTGTGGATATATAGTATACAATAATTAACTCAAACACACCATTACATAAAATTTTATTTTAAAACAAAACCTTTTCTACGTGAGTTAAAACTACCTTAATAAGTATCGAACTATAGGATAAAACGATGACAGCAAATAGTTTGCAGATAAAACCACGTGACATTTTTATCATTTATGCATGCACTTATTATTCATTTCTCATTAAAAAACTTCCCGGTGCATGCTGGGCCCTGCTACACAATTATCAACCTGGTATGTACTATAACGACAGCATAACATAATGATTAACTGAAGAAGGTCGCCCTTCCTTTACGAGGCACTGCCGCCAATTGGGACACCCCTCAAACGCTGACTTACCAACGAGTGCAATTTATCATCATATCATATCAATTTATCATCATATTTAATTTGACAACTTTTGTGAAGTGAACAAAACGAACGAATATAAAATAGCAAGGTTGTCACATTTCTAATCCATGCTGCAGCATTTACAAGCCTCGAGTACTACTGACAACTACTTTTTATAAAGTGTAAAATTAAACAGAGGAATGTAGAGATTAAAACACGTTTGCAATGAACAATAACCGCCCGGACCTTACTGTATACACGGTCCTTGAAATATCTAAGTGGTGGTTGCATCGTCTGTTTAATTAGTGATTCAGGAAATATTGCTATCTACCGTGCTACCAACCTATACTACCTATTACAAGCTTACTCCTAAAGTGAATGAGCCTTTACCATCACTTTATTGTTATTTGATTCCTCCGAACCTGGCAGCACGTTTCTTGAAATCTCCTGCTGATGGTCGCTTGTTGGCATTTTTGCTCCAGCACTCCTTCAGAAGACTCAGCAAACCCCCTGAAATATCGACGTCATCTGGAATCTCCAACTCCACTTCACCTTCACCACCCATCACACGACGCTGCAGCTGGTGGATATTCAAGCCAGAGAATGGCTCCTCCTGACAGATGAGTTCCCAAGCCACCACAGACATGGAGTAGACATCAGCCTTACACATAGCGACTAGGTCTAACTTATCGCCGGCCAAGACCTCAGGAGCGGAGTATTTCGGTGTGCCAACACCCTGAACTTTCGCCACAGACTGCGAGGTCTCTGTTTCATTCTTCATCATGCTGAGACCGAAGTCGGAGATCTTTGCAACCACACCATCTTCAGGGTTATCCAGCAGGATATTGGTGGACTTGATGTCACAATGTGCCACTGATTTCTGATGTAGATAATTCAAACCATCCGCCATGTCAATGATTATCTGGTACTGCTCTGCATCGGAGTAGTCAATCTCTTCAACATGAAGCGCCTCGTAGAGACTCTTCTGCATGTACTCCATCACAATAGCCAGGTTTGGTGTGACAATACAAGCACCCATAAACTTGACAATGTGGGGATGATCTAACGTACAGAGGACTTGAACCTCATCCTGGAACTGTCTCAGGCGTTTTTGAGACACGCGTTGCACACGGAGTTTCTTGACAGCAACCACACTACCAGCCCACTTGGAAAAGTGGACGTCCCCAAAGCCTCCATGTCCGATCTTCTCTCCCAGACTAATATCTGCGAAGGGTATGATCGGACAATCATACTTTAATAATCTGGCATCGGTTTTAGCGTGTTTGCCTTGGTTTGACTGCTGAAATTGCTGTTCCTCTTGTTCACGCCTGAACCTATTGTAAACTGTCTCCGTCATGTATTCTTGGTCCTGTTCTGGAACCTCCGGTCCGAAATCGAATTCACCTGGCTCCTATCAAATCAAAACGTTACAAATGTTAACTTAATTTACAGCGAGTTTAAAAGGGGGAAAACATGCTAAAAAGAATACAATTTGTTTTTACCCTTACCCTGTTCCAAAATTAACATCTATCAAAAAAATAAAAAAAGAAGTATGCAAAGAGGAGAGGGCGTAAGGAGGTTGGAAACAGCAACCCCCTCCCTAAAAAAATAAACAAAACTACTTAACTCACCCAAAATTTGCTGAAAAATGCAATCGCAAGATGTGTAAAAACACAAAGCGGTAGATATAATTAAAAAAAAAAAACGAACCACAGATAACGCGAAACTGCATCACATCAAACCCTTACGCCCCCTCAAAGAGGTAACAAGATAACATCAATATTGTTGATATAAGGTTTGCGCACTTTTAACAGACAGATAGACCATGTTTATTGTCAGTGCTATGAATCCGGTTGTAAAGGCGCTATATAAAACTTATTATTATTTGTGGTGTAACCTTTCTTGTTTTTCTAATTTTTTTTTATAGTGATGTACGCGAGTGCCTGAAGCGGGTTATAGTCTGGCCGGCAGCCGGTCATTTCGACGCCTAGCAATCTCGACACCAGCAAACTAAGCATTTTGTAAACTCGACACCTGAGGTACACGGGACCCACTCGGTACCAGTCCAAGCTTTTAGGGTGCCGAGTTTGCTAAAGTGACAAACGTGACCGGCTTTTTGTCTGGGCTTCTTAGTTTGAAAGGTAAATGAGCTGCTTATCATTGTAATTACAGGTAACTGACACCGAGTGCCTATAGCCATTATATGCTTAAAAATACTTACGTCACCACAACGGAGTTGAAAGAATAAATCTTTCATGAAATCTGCAGCTGGCTGATCTGACTTTCTGTTTTTGCGAGCTTCAGTTGGCTTTGGTCGGTGATGCGGTTGGCTCCCACGAGGCTTTCCGACACGACCAAGACGCCTGTTGAGGTGGTTATCCTTGTAGCAGTTAGGCTTAATTTCATTCGAGGAATGACTGGCTTGACTTGTCTTGGATATAGACATGGACCCCAAGGCAAGGCCAACTCGACCAACGCTTCGGTTGTATGCGTTGTCTACGTAGGTACTGTGTTTTCCTCCACCGCCGGAAGACGACGTGGATACTGGCGCAGAACCCATTGGAGCACCAACTCGTCCAAGACTCCTGTTCGAGGCATTGTCTACGTAGGTGCTGCGGCTGCTAGAGGAAGAACTTGATCCTCCACCGCCGGAAGACGACCTGGATACTGGCGCAGAACCCATTGGAGCACCAACTCGTCCAAGACTCCTGTTCGAGGCATTGTCTACGTAGGTGCTGCGGCTGCTAGAGGAAGAACTTGATCCTCCACCGCCGGAAGACGACGTGGATACTGGCGCAGAACCCATTGGAGCACCAACTCGTCCAAGACTCCTGTTCGAGGCATTGTTAGCATATGTGCTTCCTCTAGGCATAGTTGTGTTTTCAAGTATAACCTGAGTAAAAATGAGATACAAAATAAAGCTTATTATATAACACACACACCTTGTCATTTGATTGGTGGAAGTGTCGCCCATTATTTGACATTTATTAGGGCCTAATGGCTACGGCGCTCCAAAATTGAAATTCAACTTGAACGAAATTACATTATTAAGAGACTGTCTCTGTAAGAACCTCATGACCCCCGGAGATTGAAAAATAGAATTCTTTCAAACTTTGTGTGTAGAATGCCTTTCATATGGGTACTTTGAAAAACGGGTTCATAATGAGTCTCGTTAAATTTTCGCTTAGTTTCAGGGGGGTCAAGTTGAAGGCCAAAATTAGGCTTTTGGCCACTTCTCGTTATTGAAATTTGACTGATGTTTGTACCTCTGTATCTCTATGAACATTTCGTTTAAAACTTATTCCTTTCAGATATTAATAGATGTATATCTCGCCAATAATGGGGCACTCTCAAAATGTTGAAAACATTTATTTAATTAGAAAAATAATAACTTTACGACACGCTAAAAATGAGGTTTCGCAGTTAGCTAAAATATGATCAAATATAAAAAATCACAACTCAAAAGTAGATCATCGCACGGCTATAAAATTATTATGGTAGAAAGATGAAAGATTGGTCTTTCATGAAATACAAAAACATTTTGCGGCCAGCAGGTTTTTGGCATACTATAGGTCGACGAAAATTTCATATTTTCGAGTTTTGACATATTAAGTCAAAATACGAATGTCGACATTTCGGTATAAATTTTGCATGAAATGGTCATTATTTCATAGTTTAACTTGACTCTGGACAATCTAAGACTTTATTTTCACTTTAAATGCTATCTAGCATGTTTTTGAGAAGAGTTTAGCAATCTCACACGCATGCTGTTAAAGATCGAATTGTCACTCGATGATCAGTAAAAATACAACAATCCGTTCGCTCACTATACATCATGATAGACTAATTTTAGCAAGTAAAACCATCATTTTATGGGTAAGTTACTCTAGATGCATTCAATTGGATGATGTTATGTTTTTCCGAACAAAATAAACTAAAGAAAACTGACCTTTGTGTTGATGACTCACTGAACTGATAGCCGTCAGCAAAACGTGCATGATTTCGTCAATATTCTTTGGTTTCAGTTTATAGTTTTTCTCCTATTATAGGCTTTGAACAGTATTTTATGGTAGAAAGTCATTCTTGCTCATTCACGTAGGGTAAGTTCAATAAAAAGCAACAATATTTGCTCGAAGAATGTCTCGGTCAGTTATATTTTAACATCAAAAGCCGCTGACCAGCTAAACAATGATTCCGGGCGAAAATTCGTTGACGCTGAAATCCCAACCTTAGAACAGAAAAAAAACTACCACTGTGGTTCAGCAAATTGCAAGGCCTTTTGCTAGGTTTCCACAATTCGCCAAGACTGTGTCTATGTCGAGGACAAACCCACCAACTTGAAACATCCTCCGATACATTAAACTTTCCTGTCCTAGCCAAGTTCAGCTGATATTCCGAATAACTCTTCCCATGAAAGATGGAAGGTTAGCAGATGGCTTTTTATGTCATCTGTACATATTAGTAGGTTAAGCCCAAAAGATGATTTCCACAATTCTCGTCGGCATGAAAACTAACAGCGTTCAAAGCCGACATTTTGCACGTGTGTTTGACAGCTCAATTTGTTTTGCTGGTCAGCGGCTTTTGGTGTTAGAATATATACTGTACGAGACATTCGTGGAGCAAATAATGTTGCTTTTTATTGAGCTGGTCCTAAATACATTTACAAAAGTGACGTTTTACCATAAAACACCGTTCAAAGCCTATAATAGGAGAAAAACTATAGACTAAAACCAAAGAATATTGACGAAACGATGCACTTTTTGCTGACGGCTGACAGTTCAGGAGTCAACACAAAGGTCAGTTTTCTTTAGTTTATTTTGTTCGGAAAAACATAACATCATCCAATTGAATGCATCTAGAGTAACTTACCCATAAAATGATGGTTTTACTTGCTAAAATTAGTCTATCATGATGTATAGTGAGCGAACGGATTGTTGTATTTTTACTGATCATCGAGTGACAATTCGATCTTTAACAGCATGCGTGTGAGATTGCTAAACTCTTCTCAAAAACATGCTAGATAGCATTTAAAGTGAAAATAAAGTCTTAGATTGTCCAGAGTCAAGTTAAACTATGAAATAATGACCATTTCATGCAAAATTTATACCGAAATGTCGACATTCGTATTTTGACTTAATATGTCAAAACTCGAAAATATGAAATTTTCGTCGACCTATAGTATGCCAAAAACCTGCTAGCCGCAAAATATTTTTGGATTTCATGAAAGACCAATCTTTCATCTTTCTACCATAATAATTTTATAGCCGTGCGATGATCTACTTTTGAGTTGTGATTTTTTATATTTGATCATATTTTAGCTAACTGCGAAACCTCATTTTTTGCGTGTCGTAAAGTTATTTTTTTTTCTAATTAAATAAATGTTTTCAACATTTTGAGAGTGCCCCATTATTGGCGAGATATACATCTATTAATATCTGAAAGGAATAAGTTTTAAACGAAATGTTCATAGAGATACAGAGGTTCAAACATCAGTCAAATTTCAATAACGAGAAGTGGCCAAAAGCCTAATTTTGGCCTTCAACTTGACCCCCTTGAAACTAAGCGAAAATTTAACGAGACTCATTATGAACCCGTTTTTCAAAGTACCCATATGAAAGGCATTCTACACACAAAGTTTGAAAGAATTCTATTTTTCAATCTCCGGGGGTCATGAGGTTCTTACAGAGACAGTCTCTTAAATCATTAGTAAATGAGTGCGTAACGATTACATATGAATGAGTGGAACTCAATAAAAATGCCGTTAAAAAAAACATTTTGATCAGTCACGAATTTCACGAAAATATGAATCAAAACAGCACTGTGACGTCATGCTGCGAACTCGTTTTCTTAAACCCGCACAAACGTGTACCGGTCTGTGGCAAATGACTTACTGGTACCCAGAGCCTCACGCGCGTATATAAAATTTTGGGAAGGAGGGAGGGGTGTGCTGTGGTTTTTCGCGCGAATTTTATGGCAAGCCGTTTACAAAACTACAACAAAATATTGTTCATTTCTGCACAAAATAATAGCTATCAAAATGTCAAAATGGTCTGAACAACTCATAAATATGTTTTATTAATAACTGGTTGCTGGAATAGGGAAATAAATTCAAAAATCACACACAAATATCATTTTGAGTTTAATATAATGTCAACAAGTTCAAGTATCCTCACTGCATTGAGAGCCCGTCTGAAAACCATGCATGATTTAATTTCATACTAACATGAATTTCGGAGAAATGACAACATTTTTGTAATTTTATACTGACATGAATTTCGGAGAAATGACAACACTTTTGTAATTTTATGCTAACATGAATTTCTGAGAAATGACAACATTTTTGTAATTTTATACTAACATGAATTTCTGAGAAATGACAACACTTTTGTAATTTTATGCTAACATGAATTTCTGAGAAATGACAACATTTTTGTAATTTTATGCTAACATGAATTTCTGAGAAATGACAATATTTTTGTAATTTTATACTGACATGAATTTCTGACGTATATAATAAATATCTCCCAGTTTACTGTTTAGGGTTGCAGATCGGCATGTATGGAGATTCATTCGTAAAAAAATTCCGATTTGAAGAGCTTTTGAAAATGCCTTTTGTTAAGCCAAAATAGTTATAAAATTCACAAAGCAAAACAAAATCGCGAACTATTCCGATATTTTTTTATCGCGCAAGCCCTGGTTTACATATTTTCTCTTTCTTCCGATTTGATTTGAAGGTGGGCATGTAGGCAGAACGCCCTCTCGAATTACTAACTCGACCTCACTTCCACAAAAACAAAACACAGGAGTTTAGTGAATGCAGCATAGTACGGAACTAGCTATTGGTGATTCACGCGTCTTATCATAAAAGACTAGACTGCAAACATTGATGGTAGTTCCGATTTTTCAAATAATAAATAATAAAAAATAGGCGGCCCATCAAAATGAAGCGGGCGGGTACGAAAACATTTTGCTTTACCTTGCCTAAACTTCAAGTTAAATTTGCTGCTTATATATTCTATAGGTAAATTAATTGGAGGACGAGGGAATTCCACGTTGAATTTCACGAGAGAAATCAATATCGCATGAATCGCGGAGTCCGCGGAGCTTCAAAAACCAGACGCGCGTGTTCCGCCGTTCCCGCCATGCGATTCAGAAACCGGATGAGAGGGTATTCCACGCTAAATACCCTCGCATCAGGTTTCGTTCTCAGCCAATCAGCGCGCTTTAAAACAATGAAGTATGAGATTCTACGCTAAATCCACTGCAGACAACTTCGATAATTAATATAACAGAGCAGTATTTGAGTATAGTATTATACGATTACCTAAATTCAAGGTAAAACAAGACTGTTATAGAAGAGAATTGACTTAAACATAGGTTGTTTATAGAATAACAACAAATAATTAAATAGGTGTTCTATTATGCCGATCGCGTGGGACGCTTTCGCTTTCCACGATACCGCGAAGTGTTTCCGCATTGTCATAAAAGAGCTTTTGTTGTGGGGATCAAAAGGCCAGATTTCAGTTTAGAGCGAGTCTGTCTGAAAACTATGCAAATTCGAAAAATTTGTTACAACGTGTATCGCACCGATTTCTTTCATTTTTGGCAGAGATGTGCATTTTAGTGTAAATATCAACTGGGTGTATAAACTGGGAGTGTTACCTCTATTGTGTAGGCGACACCACTCTTAAGCCTGGTTTTCACTAGCGACGCAAGCGCAAGCGCAGACGCAAGCGCAAGCACAAGAGGCCGTATTTCGTAGTGAAAACCGCCGTATTTCGTAGTGAAAACCGCCCACGCAAGCACAAGCGCAAGGTATCAAACATTTTCCTTTTTTCTTGCGTTTGCGCTTGTGCTTGCGCGTGGCACTAGTGAATAGTTTGTTTGCGCAATTCACAAAGCAAAACAAAATGGCGGAAAATCGTGAATTATTCCGATTTTTGGCTATCGTGCAAGCCCTGGATTAGGTTAGAGATAAACATGAGTTTCTGAGAAATGACAACATTTTTGTAGTTTTATACTGACATGAGTTTCTGAGAAATGACAACATATTTGTAGTTTTATATACTGACATGAATTTATGAGAAATTACAACATGTAAGTTTTTTACTAACATGCTCCTACAGTATTCAAAAACAACTATGTTTAGGCGCTGTCGAAACAACAACAAAAGACTTCAAAAAAACGATTAAAGTTCCTCGGCTTATATATTCTACGCTAAATCTACCGCAGACAACTTCGCTAATAAATATAACATAGCAGTATGTTACTATAGTATTTAATATGCTTACCTTAATTCAAGGGAAAACAAGACTGTTGTAGTAGAGATCCGACTTACTATAAAGGTAGCACAAGTCTAGACTAGACGTTTCCTATAGGTCTATCGCGTACGTGGAGATCTGGCCATGAAAACGAGGCTTCAAAGCACAGGAAATCCACGATTCAGTTCTGCCCAATCATGCCACAAAAATTCGTGAATTTGCAAATACACGTTCGAGCAAAAAATCATCGGACAAATTTAAAAAAAATTGTTATTTGCATTTATTTTTATTTTTTCGGCGCAAAAAGTGTGTGTGTTTGTGTGTTGGGGGAAGCCACCCACCCCTTCCGACCCCCCGTCGTCACGGTCCCTGGTCACAGCGAGCGTGTTAATGACTGCTTTGTCTGTTGTTCTCACTCTACATCAATTCATAATATCAACAAAGACGACGATAAATGCTTCATAAAAATAACTGTGATGAGTGTGAAATGTTGTACAATTTATATCTCCACTTGTTTATCATAATAAAGAGTCGGATGAATGCACGCCTCGTGTGTTAATAATTTGAAAACATGTATGGTATTTTCCGGTAAGGTACACCTTTCAATATCAAAAATTGACCTTCAAAAATCGCCTCCACTTATACTGACCTAGTCTAAAAGTCGACATGTTGAATTTTCACGCAAAATGGAAGAAAAGCAAATTGTTTCTATCATGTTTGCTTTTGTTTAGAAAAGCTATTTTTCAAAAGCGAAGTTTGGCATATTCACTTTGCTTTATCCATAAATAATGAGTTTTGGAGGTTTTCAAAATGTTTTTTCAGATCGATTAACACTCAGTGCAAGGTAGCCCAATTAAGAAAAACGCTCATTGAGCGTCTAGTTTATAGAATAACAACAAAGTAAATAGATGTTTTATTATATTATAGCTTTTGTTTTGGGGATCAAAAAGCCAGACTTCAATTTACTTTTAAAATATTCTCATCAGTTATTTTTTCCCCAGTAGATTATATCTTTGAAAGCTCCCGATCTCAGTGGAAGGGAGGGAGCCAGAGTATTTAATATATAACATCTACATAGCATCTACAAACAATGGTTGCATTTAATACTTTGATAATTGTCGGTATTTCGCAGTAGAAAATTGAAAAATGACAAGGAGAACGAGCGAAATAGTATTTTTTGCAAAAGTATTTTTGTGCGCAAACGGCTTGCTGAAGAAATTTTGAACTAGCAAAATTGAAAAACGATCCCAAAATTGCTAGTTACTAAAACACGGAATCACCTACGACAACCTAAAAACCACCAAACTTCAAGCTACAACCAAAGTCAAATGCTAGGATTGCGTGACACCGTAATTATAGAATTTCCAGGTAAATAATGATGTTAAGGGACGGACCATTAGAAAAGTGATGGGGGGGGTGGGGCAAAAGCAAAAAAAAAAAAATATTTCCGGTAAAAAATCAAAAAAAAAAAAATATTTCTTCACACTTAGCGGGAAAAAAATAATATTGACAACTGTAAATATGGGTGTGGCCAATTATTCGTAATAACCTTTTTATACAAAAGACCTTATACTATATATAAAAATTACTCAGATTGTATATTACATTAATATATATGCCTTCACCAAAGAATTTATACATTTGAAAACATTAAAATGAGTCGGGATTAATCATTTTAAATACTAAACAGCTATTTAGTATTTAAGACTATCATCATTTATATGAATTTAAATAACAAATTGTTGTTACATAAATATAACTAAATATATACATATATACGTTTTTAATGATTTAAAGCCCAATTTGCTGGTAAAGTGTTTAGAATGTTTATATACAGCTTAGATAAGCACAATGGGAAAGACTATGATCAATTTGGATTTCGATAGAAAAAAGCATGAAATGTGATGCAATGTGATGCCTAGAGTCGGGCCCTATAGCCCGACTAAGATTAAATTCATCTTTTATCAAACTGTCGAAAAGCCGCTATTTAAGCTCTACCGACAAAGCAAAACATCCACAAAATAATCAAAATTTACTGATTAGTCAAAACTTAAAATACATAACTGTAAAAAAAAAATATTGCCAGCCAAAAAGTCTAAAAAAAAAAAATATTTCTAAATCCATGTCAAGAAAAAAAAAATATTCCAACTTTGAAACTCCCCACCCCCCCCCCCCCCCCCCCCCCCCCATCACTTTTCTAATGGTCCGTCCCTAATCACACTTGATCCATATAATATTGTTAACTAGATGCAATGTGGGATTTTAATGGCGAAGAAACTTCCCTTACAATTTGTTGGAAGAGCCTTTTATACAAAAGAGAGCTCGTACAGATATTTTTCAGTGATTTTATCGAACTTTGCAGAGCGTAGCACTGAGTAATTTGCCCAAATATATTTTGGGATAACAGTATTGTTTTGTGTCCCCAGGGGAATGTAAAACAATGGAGTTATCCCGGCTAGCAGGGAAAAACTCGCCTTCATATAAACAGCCCCTTAGGCTATGTAAATTTGACAGCTCGAACATGCCTGTAAGCTAAAATTATTTACTATATTTCATAGAAGTGCAATGTTGCTGTAAATCACATAAATGAGTGTTAAGATGACATACAACAGGTTTTAGATAGTTTTGATTAAATAGGAATCGTTTTAGGTAGTCAATGCTTCCACTAAAATCATAGTTAATGGTTAACTATGCTAAAGTCACGACCAATTTTTGCCGCTAAAATGGTGATACTTTTACTAAACTTTACTAAATTGTCATTTTCTCAAAAACTAAAAAGTATTTTGCCTTAAAACCTTTATAGGGTTAATAAATAGACTAAATAATAAAAATTAAATAATAGACTAACTGTGGACAACATTTTGCCACAAGATGTTTACCCTGCCAGAGAGAGACAAGCTCTAGCTGCTTGCAGGGCACACGATGTTTACTTGAGACATCCACACATAAAACTTTGTACTCCCATTGCTTTGACTTGGCAGTAGAGTGAGATCAATAATCCAAAACGCAGTCCTTGCTAGTTCTGCTCGCAATATAATATTAATCTGGGTGCATAAACAACCAAGAAAAACAACGATCGATGACAACAATGGTCTACTATAAACTGTACACGTGGCCCTGACGTGAGCGGGCGAGAAAAACTAGGCTTATAGAATACACATCCGAAATACATAACCGAATAATTGTAATGACTCAAGTCTCACCTTGTGAATAAAGAACTTCTTGAAGCAGGCTTTGACAAGCACAGAATGACCCAAGCAATAACTGGAGTTTGTAGAATTACAACTTGATCGGTTTACAGCTTCCTGTTCCTGGGGATGGGCACAGGAAGCCCGACACTTACAAGCGAGCGCGGTTACGATGTACTATTAAAATTGGGCATGTTGTAAAACCTTGACTGGACTGGACTGAGAAAACCTGGGCTGTTGTAAACCTGGACTGTTGTAAAACCTGGACTGAGAAAACCTGGACTGTTGTAAAACCTGGACTGTTGTAAAACCTGGACTGAGAAAACCTGGACTGTTGTAAAACCTGGACTGTTGTAAAACCTGGACTGAGAAAACCTGGACTGTTGTAAAACCTGGACTATTGTAAAACCTGGACTGAGATAATAATAATAATATACGATAATAAATAATAATGATAATAACAATAATAAACATCGCAATAATAATAATCCTGCCTGGTATTATAGTTATATATATATATATGTATTATAGGTATAATAATTATGCCTGGTATTATAGTTATGAAATCTATAAGATGAAGTATAGTCCTGCACTAGATAAGGTGGAGCAAGACCATTTAGGCATTTATAAACCTGTAATGGTACTATGGAAATCAGTAGACTGGTAATCATGCCCCAAAAATTCCCTCCACGTGACCAATTTTTTTTGTACCATGTGATCGCTTCTGGCCAATCATTTTGCTCAAAATTGGTCATGTGGTACAAAAAGACACACCCCCAAGGCCAAATTTTCAACGTACATTTAACCACTCTAGTGATTTTCATAGTATGATCTACGCGCTTGTAACGATGGCCAGGAAAACGTAGAAGTTAAGTTGACAGGTTCGTAAAACTTACGACCATCATTAACTCTAGCTGTACGGCGATGCAATTTATCTAAATAATCACTATTAGTCTTATCACAGCTATCCCATACATTCGTGCAGCCCGTAGCTATGAATTCTTTAAAGTCAACATTGGTGGAAAGTAATTTGTTTTATTCTTATTATGGAAATCGTTATTAATTAAATTTTTTAGTGAAAACTCATTTGTTCGTTCTTTAAATTATGGTAATCGTTGTTTACTGTAAATTTTAGCCGTATCTTCTTTCCATTTTAACATTTAAATTTGATTTGTGTAGTTGTTTTAAGTGTACAGTGTGCTGAGATATTTGTAAGTGGTGCACTTCAAACAATAAATGATTATATAGATTAAAGTAGATAAAGAGCTGCGTATCACGGAAAACATATCATATTTAATTTCATGATAACTGAATTAAATCCATAATAACGTCATTACAAATTGTAAAATAAAATGTTAATACGGATGATATGTCAATGATAATTGTTTTAAAACGTTTAAATACAGCTGCTAAGAAAGTGCGTAAACAAACTATTGAGCTATATGCGCAGATGTTTATAAAAATGTACCTTCAAGTCATTCCCGTCTGGTGTTGGCGAACTAAACACGACGGTACGCCTTTTTCTTATTTTAAGAGTATTTTAATCTTATCCTTTATTTCCCAATAACTTTACAACCAATCTGCTACAAATTTATCAAAACCAGTGATAACGTTTCCGCGAAAGCAGGGGCAAATGGTTCATGTTTTGTCAAGGAACCTAATGAGATCGCAGAATACCATAATTAGTTTTTCTTCACCCAATCGTGCGTTAGTACCGTGTCTGAATCTTTTGAATTGATTACAACGCTTTACACTTTCTCAGCATGGCCCAGGTATTTTAGCTCGAATATTCCTGATATTCCTTTGTTACTAAATTACTAATGTTCTTTTTTCATATGACAACATTCTTGCAAGTAGGTGTATATAAAATTGTAATTGATTAATTTAATTAAACTAGACGCTCTATATGAGTGTGAAGTCGGGCTAGTCATAAAATCAACACAGGAGGCTAAACAAATTCTACTTTGGGCTTCCTGTGCTCGTCCCCAAAGCACCATGGGGGACTATACGCGACATGACAGATAGATACATACATACATTGGCTAAAAGGTAAACCTAGAGTCGGGCCTTCTAGCCCGACTAATGAGCACAATAAACAATTGTTGTTGTTCTTGTTGTTGAATTGAATAAAGTGCTGCTCCATTTTAATATCTGTGGATATATAGTATACAATAATTAACTCAAACACACCATTACATAAAATTTTATTTTAAAACAAAACCTTTTCTACATGAGTTAAAACTACCTTAATAAGTATCGAACTATAGGATAAAACGATGACTGCAAAAAGTTTGCAGATAAAACCACGTGACATAAGAGTATCATTTATGCACGCACTTATTATTCATTTCTCATTAAAAAACTTCCCGGTGCATGCTGGGCCCTGCTACACAATTTATCTACCTGGCGTGTACTATAACGACAGCATAACACAATGATTAACTGAAGAAGGTCGCCCTTCCTTTACGAGGCACTGCCGCCAATTGGGACACCCCTCAAACGCTGACTTACCAACGAGTGCAATTTATCATCATATCATATCAATTTATCATCATATTTAATTTGACAACTTTTGTGAAGTGAACAAAACGAACGAATATAAAATAACAAGGTTGTCACATTTCTAATCCATGCTGCAGCATTTACAAGCCTCGAGTACTACTGACAACTACTTTTTATAAAGTGTAAAATTAAACAGAGGAATGTAGAGATTAAAACACGTTTGCAATGAACAATAACCGCCCGGACCTTACTGTATACACGGTCCTTGAAATACCTAAGTGGTGGTTGCATCGTCTGTTTAATAAGTGATTCAGGAAATATTGCTATCTACCGTGCTACCAACCTATACTACCTATTACAAGCTTTCTCCTAAAGTGAATGAGCCTTTACCATCACTTTATTGTTTTCTTATTTGATTCCTCCGAACCTGGCCGCACGTTTCTTGAAATCTCCTGCTGATGGTCGCTTGTTGGCATTTTTGCTCCAGCACTCCTTCAGAAGACTCAGCAAACCCCCTGAAATATCGACGTCATCTGGAATCTCCAACTCCACTTCACCTTCGCCACCCATCACACGACGCTGCAGCTGGTGGATATTCAAGCCAGAGAATGGCTCCTCCTGACAGATGAGTTCCCAAGCCACCACAGACATGGAGTAGACATCAGCCTTACACATAGCGACTAGGTCTAACTTATCGCCGGCCAAGACCTCAGGAGCGGAGTATTTCGGTGTGCCAACACCCTGAACTTTCGCCACAGACTGCGAGGTCTCTGTTTCATTCTTCATCATGCTGAGACCGAAGTCGGAGATCTTTGCAACCACACCATCTTCAGGGTTATCCAGCAGGATATTGGTGGACTTGATGTCACAATGTGCCACTGATTTCTGATGTAGATAATTCAAACCATCCGCCATGTCAATGATTATCTGGTACTGCTCTGCATCGGAGTAGTCAATCTCTTCAACATGAAGCGCCTCGTAGAGACTCTTCTGCATGTACTCCATCACAATAGCCAGGTTTGGTGTGACAATACAAGCACCCATAAACTTGACAATGTGGGGATGATCTAACGTACAGAGGACTTGCACCTCATCCTGGAACTGTCTCAGGCGTTTTTGAGACACGCGTTGCACACGGAGCTTCTTGACAGCAACCACACTACCAGCCCACTTGGCAAAGTGTACGTCCCCAAAGCCTCCTTGTCCGATCTTCTTTCCCAGATTAATATCTGCGAAGGGTATGATTGGACAATCATACTTGAATAATCTGGCATCGGTTTTAGCGTGTTTGCCTGGGTTTGACTCCTGAAATTGCTGTTCCTCTTGGTCACGCCTGAACCTATTGTAAACTGTCTCCGTCATGTATTCTTGTTCCTGTTCTGGAACCTCCAGTCCGAAATCATATTCACCTGGCTCCTGTCAAAGCAAAACGTTACAAATGTTAACTTAATTTACAGTGAATGAAAAAGGGGGAAAACATAATAAAAAGAATACAATTGTTTTTACCCTTACCCTGTTGCAAAATTAACATCTCTCAAAAAATAAAAAAAGAAGTATGCAAAAAGGAGAGAGCGTAAGGAGGTTGGAAACCGCACCCCCCCCTCCCCCCCCCCCCAAAAAAAATTAAGTACACTTATACACCTCATGTACAACAGATTTGCAAAATATATGAAGGGCGTCAGGTGCACCTGAGATAACGCGAAACCGCATCACCTAAAACCCCTCAAAGAGAATAACACGATAACATCAATATTGTTGATATAAGGTTTGCGCACTTTTAACGGACCGATAGACCATGTTTATTGTCAGTGCTATGAATCCGGTGGCAAAGGCGCTATATTAAACTGATTATTATTTGTGGTGTAACCTTTATTGTTTTTCCTTTTTTTTTATAGTGATGTACGTGAGTGCCTGAAGCGGGTTATAGTCTGGCCGGCAACCGGTCATTTCGACGCCTAGCAAACTCGACACCAGCAAACTAAGCATTTTGTAAACTCGACACCTGACGAATACGGGACCCACTCGGTACCAGTCCAAGCTTTTAGGGTGCCGAGTTTTCTAAAGTGTCAAAAGTGACCGGCTTTTTGTCTGGGCCTCTTAGTTTGAAAGGTAAATGAGCTGCTTATCATTGTAATTACAGGTAACTAACACAGAGTGCCTATAGCAATTATATGCTTAAAAATACTTACGTCACCGGAACGGAGTTGAGAGAGTAAATCTTTCATGAAATCTACAGCTGGCTGATCTGACTTTCTGTTTTTGCGAGCTTCAGTTGGCTTTGGTCGGTGATGCGGTTGGCTCCCACGAGGCTTTCCGACACGACCAAGACGCCTGTTGAGGGGGTTATCCACGTAGCAGTTAGGCTTAATTTCATTCGACGAATGACTGGCTTGACTTGTCTTGGATATAGACATCGACCCCAAGGCAAGGCCAACTCGACCAACGCTTCGGTTGTATGCGTTGTCTACGTAGGTACCGTGGCTAGAGCCACTTGAACCGTCTGAAGATCGAGAAACGGCCATTGAGCCCATTGGCTCACCAACTCGACCAAGACTTCTGTTCTGGGCGTTGTCTACGTAGGTACTGTTGCTCGAGCCACTTGAAGCATCTGAAGATCGAGACACGGGCATTGAGCCCAGTGGAGCACCAACTCGACCAAGACTTCTGTTCTGGGCGTTGTCTACGTAGGTACTGTGGCTGCTAGAGGAATAACTTGATCCTCCACCGCCGGAAGACGACCTGGATACTGGCGCAGAACCCAAGGGGGCACCAACTCGTCCAAGACTCCTGTTCGAGGCATTGTCTACGTAGGTACTGTGGCTGCTAGAGGAATAACTTGATCCTCCACCGCCGGAAGACGACCTGGATACTGGCGCAGAACCCAAGGGGGCACCAACTCGTCCAAGACTCCTGTTCGAGGCATTGTCTACGTAGGTGCTGTGGCTGCTAGAGGAAGAACTTGATCCTCCACCGCCGGAAGACGACCTGGATACTGGCGCAGAACCCATGGGGGCACCAACTCGTCCAAGACTCCTGTTCGAGGCATTGTTAGCATATGTGCTTCCTCTAGGCATAGTTGTGTTTTCAAGTATAACCTGAGTTAAAATGAAATACAGAATAAACCTTATTATAAAACACACACAGAGATCCTTGTCATTTGATTGGTGGAAGTGTCGCCCATTATTTGCCATGTATTAGGGCCTAATGGCTACGGCACTCCAAAATTTAAATTCAACTTGAACGAAATCACATTATTAAATAATCATTAGTAAATGAGTGCGTAATGATAACATATGAATGAGCATCTCTGAAACGAACATTAACCTTATCAGAATGTTAGAAAAACAGCGGTTCGTGGGAATATTACAGTGATGATGAAGAAGAGGTTTTTCCGTCAAGCATCTCTGATGGAATTGACATCCGCTCGAGTGACCAAGGGAGTTCTTGAGAAAAGGAGCAGGACAAAACGTTCGCAGAGCTGTGCCACACCGTACCGGTTCGAACAACTGTCAGCACACAGGCAAATCTCACGATACAGTATTATTCATGCAAACCGTGTAGTTCATGTAAATTTTGTGCCTCAGTCGCGCATGTTTTTATTTGTGTGGACCATAGAGTTACACTATGGTGTGCACAGACTTTAGTTCAAAAGGTGCGCGTGCCCAAATTAAGAATTTAATTTTTAAAAATGACTGTTTTCAAAGGTTGCGCCTAACATTATAGCACTAACAATCGTCAAATCTGATGCCTTTTTGAGACCCTTGTATTTTTCAAAACGGTTTGATTTTTCAAAACGGTTTGTCACCATTGAATAATTTATTCGAATGGTATTTTTATGGATCAGGGTTGGTATTTAGGCTTTTGAATTCAAAATATATTACTCTTGCTTGAACATTTTTTTCCACCAAATTATAGCGAGGACACTCGAACCGTGAAGACTTTTAATTTTTTTTTTTTTAATGGTTTTGAAGCCGTAGAATGTTCAGAAAATAATAACATGAAAATAGTTAAGTGTTCACAGTTTAAGTATCCTCAATGTGAGAGCGAGTCGACATGAATTTCTGAGAAATGGCAACATTTTTGTAGTCAGTTATACTGACATGAATTTCTGAGAAATTACTACATTTTGTAATTTTATACTAACATGAATTTCTGAGAAATTACTACATTTTGTAATTTTATACTATCATGAATTTCTGAGAAATGACAACATTTTTGTAGATTTATACTGGCATGAATTTCTGAGAAATGACAACATTTTTGTAATTTTATACTGACATGAATTTCTGAGAAATGACAACATTTTTGTAATTTTATACTAACATGAATTTCTGAGAAATTACTACATTTTGTAATTTTATACTAGCATGAATTTCTGAGAAATGACAACATTTTGTAATTTTATACTAGCATGAATTTCTGAGAAATGACAACATTTTGTAATTTTATACTAGCATGAATTTCTGAGAAATAACAAAATTTTTGTAGCTTTAGGCTACGTTTACACGGTATCGGACGAATTTTTGACCGGTCAAAAGAGCGACCTGGACATGATGTTCATACGGAACCGATTAATATTTTCGTTCTGTTCAGACGAGACCATCAGAACCGGGCAATTGTAAGTTTTGTCAGTGGTGTTAACTTCTAACCATGCGCAATGGGCTGTTTATGGCTACGTTTACACGGTACCGGACGAATTTTTGACCGGTCAAACTGTTTACACCGTACCGGTCAATTTTTTGACCGGGCCTGTCCCGGACCCGGTCCCGGACCGGGCCGGTCAAAAAATCGTCCTCGAATTTGCAGGTCGAATATTTGACCTGTTAGGCGTCCAAATTATTGCACGTTTAGCGCGGTCCCGTGTGAACGGAACCCCTAAGCGGATGTTTTTTTGACTGGTCAAAAATTTGTCCGGTACCGTGTAAACGTAGCCTTATAATGACATGAATTTCTGAGAAATGACAACATTTTTGTAGATTTATACTGGCATGAATTTCTGAGAAATGACATTTTTGTAATTTTATACTGACATGAATTTCTGACGTATATAATAAATATCTCCCAGTTTCCTGTTTAGGGCTGCAGATCGGCTTGTATGGAGTGCCATTCGTAAAAAAATTACGATTTGAAGAGCTTTCGAAAATGCCTTTCATTTAAGCCAAAATAGTTTTAAAATTCACAAAGCAAAACAAAATCGCGAATTGTATCGATATTTTTCTATCGCGCAAGCCCTGGTTTACATATTTTCTCTTTCTTCCGATTTGATTTGAAGGTGGGCATGTAGGCCGAACGCCCTCTCGAATTACTAACTCGACCTCACTTCCACAAAAACAAAACACAGGGGTTTAGTGAATGCAGCATAGTACGGAGCCTCTATTGGTGATATTCAAGCATACATCTCAATCAGTATAATTTACAGAGACTAGACTGAAAACATTGATGGTAGTTCCGATTTTTCCAATAATAAATAATAAAAAAATAGAAGTCCCTAAACAATGAAGCGGTCGGGAACGAGAAATATTGTTTTTACCCTTGCCTAAACTTCAAGTTAAAGTTCCTCGGCTTATATATTCTACGCTAAATCCACTGCAGACAACTTCGATAATCAATATCACAGAGCAGTATTTGAGTATAGTATTATACGATTACCTAAATTCAAGGTAAAATAGGACTGTTATAGTAGAGAATTGACTTACTAACATCAGTTATTTATAAAATAACAACAAAGTGAATAGGTGTTCTATTATTCCGCATTGTCATAAAAGAGCTTTTGTTTTGGGGATCAAAAGGCCAGATTTCAGTTTAGAGCGAGTCTGTCTGAAAACTATGCAAATTCGAAAAATGTGTTTACAACGTGTACTGATCACCGATTTCTTTCATTTTTGGCAGAGATGTGCATTGTAGTGTAAATATCAACTGGGTGTGTTACCACTATTGTGTAGGCGACAATACTCTTAGATGTGATTGTTTTAGAAAGTATTCCTGTCAACATATCTCTAAACATGAATTTTCTGAGAAATGACTACATTTTTATAATTTTATACTGACATGAATTTCTGAGAAATGACAACATTTTTTGTAGTTTTATACTGAAAAATATTTCCCGGTTTTCCGTTTAGATCTTGCTTATGCAAAATTTGTAAAGGCCTGTATGGAGTGCCATGCGTAAAAACTCCGATTTGAAAAGCTTTCGAAAATCCTTTCGTTAAGCCGAAATAGTTTTGAAATTTACAAAGCAAAACAAAATGGTGGAAAATCGCGAATTATTCCGATTTTTGGCTATCGTGCAAGCCCTGGATTAGGTTACTAACATGTTCCTACAGTATTCAAAAACAACTATGTTTAGGCGTTGTCGAAACAACAACAAAAGACTTCAAAAAACGTGGTTTCTCGAAACTTTAACTTAAAGTTCCTCGGCTTATATGTTCTACGCTAAATCTACCGCAGACAACTTTGCTAATAAATATAACATAGCAGTATGTTACTATAGTATTACGCTTACCTTAATTCAAGGCGGCAAACAAGACTGTTGTAGTAGAGATCCGACTTACTATAAGGTAGCGAGGTAGCACAAGTCTAGACGAGACGTTTTCTATCGCGTCCCAGAGGAGGTTGTGCAACTGGCACGTGTTAATTTCGGCCAATCAGAACGCGCTAAATTTTGCGGTGATGGAGCACTAATTCCGAGAAAAAATTATTCAAGTATACAAGAAAAACGACTCATAAATCGGTTCAAAATTTAAAATTTTAAAAAATTAAAAGATCAAACATGTAACCAGAAACCAAACTCTTGGTTTATGGAGGCTTAAACCAGATAAGTAATCAACATGGACATAAACGAACGACTAAACATACAGACAAAAGAACTGTTCGTGTGCACTTCAGTAACAAAGTTGTTAAATCAAACACACATCAAATTAAAGATGATAAATAATTGAAGCAGAAACGTCGATCGAACCCGATCGAACCTCCTACCGTTGTCAAGATAAACGCTTTCAAAGAAGGAATAAACAATTTTTGTTATGGCGCTGTACACATTGCGTTACGCGATCTCTTCGCCTATCTAAATATTCACACCACAGGCAGCCCAAGCAATTCACTTTTACAGTAGATATGTGAGGGGAAATATTGAAATAAATTTGAACATATTTCAATCCTGTATTGTTGTTTAACTTATTTAATGTCATTCTGGGTGGTTTTTGAACGTTTTACAGCATTTTTTCTTAATGTTTGCCCACCTGGGCTAGTCTTTTTTCACTAAGGCTCGTTCGAAGTTCAACTGATGGATAACGTTCAAATATTGTCCCGTTGGAAACCTTTTCTTTAGTTAGTAATAAATTACTTTTTCGAAAATAAGAGTTTATGAGTTTAGGAAGGTTTATGTGTGGTTTTCTTAGACTTTTGGGGCCATTCAAGGATGTTTTGAGAATGGTGAATGTTAGCAATCATCGCCGTGTCACAAAGTACATCAGTTCAGTGACCTAAAAAGCTCACAGCTTGTTAAATGAAGGAATATAATTAAAACAAACCTATGTAATCTAAGGATAGTTCTTAGATTTGGAAGCACAACAACTCTCTCTCATCGCAAAAATATCGTTTTATTTTGACTTGGAAAGTTTAATCGGAGCTTTTCTCATCACGACGGTTGGACCTCGACTGAATAAATTTAGATTTTTACCCATGATGCACTGCGAGGGTTGCTCAACCTCCTATGATCGCGTACGTCGAGATTTGGCCATGAAAACGAGGCTTCAGCCTCCATTTCCCGCGCAAACCACAGGAAACCCACGATTCAGTTCTGCCCAATCATGCCACAAAAATTCGTGAATTTGCAAATACACGCTCGAGCAAAAACAAATATCGGACAAATTGTGAAAAAAATTACAAATTGTTATTTTCATTTATCTTTATTTCTTTTCGGCGCAAAAAGTGTGTGTTTGTGTGTTGGGGGAAGCCACCCACCCTTCCCGACCCCCCGTCGTCACGGTCCCTGGTCACAGCGAGCGTGTTGATGACTGCTTTGTCTGTTTTTCTCACTCTACATCAATTCATAATATCAACAAAGACGACGATAAATGCTTCATAAAAATGACTGTGATGAATGTGAAATGCTGTACAATTTATATCTCCACTTGTTTATCATAATAAAGAGTCGGATGAATACATGCCTCGTGTAAAGCATGTATGGTATTTTCCGGTAAGGTACACCTTTCAATATCAAAAATTGACCTTCAAAAATCGCCTCCACTTACTGACCTAGTCTAAAAGTCGACCTGTTGAATTATCACGCAAAATGGAAGAAAAGCAAATTGTTTCTATCATGTTTGCATTTGTTTAGAAAAGCTATTTGTCAAAAGCGAAGTTTGGCATATTCACTTCAGTGCTTTATCCATAAATAATGAGTTTTGAAGGTTTTGAAAATGTTTTTTTCAGATCGATTAACACTCAGTGCAAGGTAGCCCAATTAAGAAAAACGCTCATTGAGCGTCTAGTTTATAGAATAACAACAAAGTGAATATATGTTTTATTATTCCCAACGCGTGGGACGCTTTCGCATTCCTCGAAGAGCTTGCACATTGTCGTAACAGAGCTTTTGTTTTGGGGATCAAAAAGCCAGACTTCAATTTACTTTTAAAATATTCTCATCAGTTATTTTGTAAAAAAATTATTTTAAAAATAAAAATACCAATATAATATCTGTTTGTGTGTTTTCACTTAGCTCATGGATCATCGAAAATAGTTTTCCCCAGTAGATTATATCTTTGAAAGCTCCCGATCTCAGTGGAATAGCATCTACAAACAATGGTTGCATCATGGGCAGCAGAGTATCATTCGCGTTTGTATTCGCTTGTAATCTCCGTGTATGTATAGTTACCAACGGTCGCTTATTTGCTTGCTTTGTTATTCCCTTGACCTTCGTCTTTATATGTCTAGCTCCTATTTCAATGTCGTGATATTGGTCTATCTAGTATTAAAAGCGATCGTATATCACTCGGTTACTAATCGGTAACTTCTTTAACTGCCCCCGAAGGTATATAACATTCGGGGGCAGTTAAAGAAGTTACCGATTAGTAACCGAGTGACATACGATCGCTTTTTATACTAGATAGACCAATATCACGAGATTGAAATAGGAGCTAGACATATAAAGACGAAGGTCAAGGGAATAACAAAGCAAGCAAATAAGCGACCGTTGGTAACTATAAATACATGGAGATTACAAGCGAATACAAACGCGAATGATACTCTGCTGCCCATGGTTGCATTTGATACTTTGATAATTGTCGGTATTTCGCAGTAGAAAATTGAAAAATGACAAGGAGAACGAGCGAAATAGAAGTTTTGCAATTGTGCAAAAGTATTTCTGTGCGCAAACGGCTTGCTGAAGAAATTTTGAAGAAGCAAAATTGAAAAACGATCCCAAAGTTGCTAGTTACTAAAACACGGAATCACCTACGACAACCTAAAAACCACCAAACTACAAGCTACAACCAAAGTCAAATGCTAGGATTGCGTGACACCGTAATTATAGAATTTCCAGGTAAATAATGATGTTAATCACACTTGATCCATATAATATTGTTAACTAGATGCAATGTGGGATTTTAAAGGCGAAGAAGCTTCCCTTACAATTTGTTGGAAGAGCCTTTTATACAAAAGAGTGCTCGTACAGATACTTTTCCGTCTATTTTATGGTTAGCTACGACCGAAAGGTCAAATTAAAGTGATTTTATCGAACTTTGCAGAGCGTAGCACTGAGAAATTTGCCCAAATATATTTTGGGATAACTCTATTGTTTTGTGTCCCCAGGGGAATGTAAAACAATGGAGTTATCCCGGCTAGCAGGGAAAAACTCGTCTTCATAAACAGCCCCTTAGGCTATGTAAATTTGACAGCTCAAACATGCCTGTAAGCTAAAATTATTTTCTATATTTCATAGAAGTGCAATGTTGCTGTAAATCACATAAATGAATGTTAAGATGACATACAACAGGTTTTGGATAGTTTTGATTAAATAGGAATCGTTTTAGATAGTCAATGCTTCCACTAAAATCATAGTTAATGGTTAACTATGCTAAAGTCACGACCAATTTTTGCCGCTAAAATGGTGATACTTTTACTATACTTTACTAAATTGTCATTTTCTCAAAAACTGAAAAGTATTTTGCCTTAAAACCTTTATAGGGTTAATAAATAGACTAAATAATAAAAGTTAAATAATTGACTAAATGTGGACAACATTTTGCCACAAGATGTTTACCCTGCCAGAGAGCGACAAGCTCCAGCTGCTTGCAGGGCACACGATGTTTACTTGAGACATCCACACATAAAACTTTGTACTCACATTGCTTTGACTTGGCAGTAGAGTCAGATCAATAATCCAAAACGCAGTCCTTGCTAGTTCTGCTCGCAATATAATATTAATCTGGGTGCATAAACAACCAAGAAAAACAACGATCGATGACAACAATGGTCTACTATAAACTGTACACGTGGCCCTGACGTGAGCGGGCGAGAAAAACTAGGCTCAAAGAATGTACACATCTGAAATACATAACCGAATAATTGTAATGACTCAAGTCTCACCTTGTGAATAAAGAACTTCTTGAAGCAGGCTTTGACAAGCACAGAATGACCCAAGCAATAACTGGAGTTTGTAGAATTACAACTTGATCGTTTACAGCTTCCTGTTCCTGGGGATGGGCACAGGAAGCCCGACACTTACAAGCGTGCGCGGTTACTATGTGCTATTAAAATTGGGCATGTTGTAAAACCTTGACTGGACTGGACTGAGAAAACCTGGGCTGTTGTAAAACCTGGACTGTTGTAAACCTGGACTGAGAAAACCTGGACTGTTGTAAAACCTGGACTATTGTAAAACCTGGACTGAGAAAATAATAATAATAAACGATAATAAATAATAATGATAATAACAATAATAAAAAATAATAATAATAATAATAATAATAATCCTTATGCCTGGTATTATAGTTATGAAATCTATAAGATGAAGTATAGTCGTGCACTAGATAAGGTGGAGCAAGACCAGTTAGGCATTTATAAACCTGTAAGTATATATGGTATGATCTACGCGCTTGTAACGATGGCCAGGAAAACGTAGAAGTTAAGTTGACAGGTTCGTAAAACTTACGACCATCAATAACTCTAGCTGCACGGCGATGCAATTTATCTAAATAATCACTATTAGTCTTATCACAGCTATCCCATACAGTACAACAATAATTAAAGAGTGGTAGGACCATTGCATTAGAAAGTGTGATACAAGTACATGCATCTCTTGGAATTATCTTGCGAGCTCTCCGTAACGTGGCTATACGAGATGATATTTTAGAGGCCATGTAGTCGACATGATCATTCCAATAGAGGCAAGTATCAAGCATGACTCCTAAGTATTAAAATCGAAAAACTAATTTTATGGATATATTGTTTGTGCTCTATTCCACATGCAGTGGCAATTTGATTTGATTTTATGGATATAGTGTTTACGCTCCATTCCACATTAGCAATTTTATTTTATTTTATGGATATAGTGTTTGCGCTCCATTCCACAGTGGCAATTTTATTTTATTGTATGGATATAGTGTTAATTTGCGATCTGTTCCACATTAACAATTTTATCTTATTTTATGGATATAGTGTTTGTGCTCTATTCCACATTAGCAATTTTATTCTATTTTATGGATATAGTGTTTGTGCTCTATTCCACATTAGCAATTTTATTCTATTTTATGGATATAGTGTTTGTGCTCTATTCCACATTAGCAATTTTATTCTATTTTATGGATATAGTATTTGTGCTCGATTCCACATTAGCAATTTTATTCTATTTTATGGATATAGTGTTTGTGCTCCATTCCACATTAGCAATTTTATTTTATTTTCTGGATGTAGTATTTGCGCTGTTTGCGCTCTATTCCACATTAGAAATTTTATTTTATTTTATGGATATAGTGTTTACGTTCTATTCCACAGTGGCAATTTTATTTTATTTTATGGATGTAGTATTTGCGCTGTTTGCGCTCTATTCCACAGTGGCAATTTTATTTTATTTTATGGATGTAGTATTTGCGCTGTTTGCGCTCTATTCCACATTAGAAATTTTATTTTATTTTATGGATATAGTGTTTACGTTCTATTCCACAGTGGCAATTTTATTTTATTTTATGGATGTAGTATTTGCGCTGTTTGCGCTCTATTCCACAGTGGCAATTTTATTTTATTTTATGGATGTAGTATTTGCGCTGTTTGCGCTCTATTCCACAGTGGCAATTTTATTTTATTTTATGGATGTAGTATTTGCGCTGTTTGCGCTCTATTCCACAGTGGCAATTTTATTTTATTTTATGGATGTAGTATTTGCGCTGTTTGCGCTCTATTCCACAGTGGCAATTTTATTTTATTTTATTTTATGGATGTAGTATTTGCGCTGTTTGCGCTCTATTCACTTTTATTTTATTTTGTGTACTCATAACAATGTTGTTATTACTTTTCCATAACTCAGTTTCGATTGGTTTCCTGTGTTATGGGCTTCCTGTGTTTATGTTGTACTAGTATTTAGCTGAGCTAAACCAAAACGCCGAAATGCACACCGAAGCAAAACCGAGCGCTTACAAGGGTCTGTAACGCAGGCTACCATGGATCGCTTTCTTCTGTTCTTCTGCATTCAAATTCTCTTCTACTCAAGCAGTATTGCTGAAGAAGACGCTCTAATCGTAAACACTGCTAATGGCGAACTGCGAGGTCGTTTCGAAGACGTACTAAATGGAGTTTCAATTCGACAGTTTTTTGGCATCCCTTATGCACAACCGCCGATAGGTGAATTAAGATTTGCTCAACCAAAACCTGCTGCAAGTTGGGAAGACGTACGAGATGCTGGTGAATTTGGACCCATATGTCCTCAAGTGCCCATGGAAGAAATGTTCAAGGCAATGAATATGTCTGTAGGCGAAACTGGCGAAGAAAGTAAGAGTTTTTCAAAGTTTCAATTACAAAAATTTCGCAATCCTACTTATTAAACTATGTAAATATTTGAACAAACTAGCATGCAGGTCCATCTTTTGACCGGTCAAAAATTCGTCCGGTACCGTGTAAACCTAGCCTTAGAATGCAAACGCAGAAAGAAAGAAAAACATCTATTCGATTAATTATTCATAATGTGTTCATGCGTGAAGTGAGTGAACCGTATTAAAATGACTTATAAAGGAATCAGGCTCCATGCACGAAACAGTAGATTGTCATGTATGACTGAGCATCAAACTAGCGGTTTATATATATAGCAATTTAAAAAAAAGTTGACGGGCGAACAGCGATTGGCGATTGCACGACCAAAAGGGACTGTGGGTAATATGAATTTCTTCTTAATCCATTCTAAATTAGACTCAGATCTCCAGGGTTAACTGGGCTACCGGGTTGTTCTATGTACCAGGATTCCTGTGTTGCAAAGTGTACACATTCAGGCATTTACTCATCAATTAGTTAATTAATTAATTAATTAATCTATTCATTATATTCATGTATTGTGTTCTTTTTACCAGTGCTTCAAAGTGAAGACTGTCTATCCCTTAATGTTTATACTCCATCTAAAACAACCCCGACCAACAAGTTAGCAGTTATGGTATGGATCCATGGCGGGGGGTTTGTTGCCAGTGCAGGGCGCAGCTATAATCCATCATTATTGGTTGCCTTACACAACGTCATTGTGGTGACTATCAACTATCGGCTGGGTGTTTTGGGTTTCTTTAACATTCCTGGTACAGACGTGAAGGGTAATTATGGATTATATGATCAGGTACAGTTTTGTTTATTGATAATCATTACGAGATACTGTGCCATTTATAATTATACAACTTATTACATCTGCATTTCTGGATGAAGGGGAGTTTCTGGTGAAATTACAGATAACATTTTGTTATCTTTGCTTTGTTGTATGTAATATTATGTCTTGTCATACAAAAGTAAACTTTATTATAATAAAAAATTGACCTTTGGGAAACAATGCTTATTGTCTTTCTGCGCATGCTAAACATTTAAGTTGCAATTTCTTTTCTTGTTTCTATAAGGGTAAGAGAAAAAAACAACGTAGAATGTTGGTGTCTTATGTTTGAATGGTTTGAGCCCAGGTGTAAGTGATGTTGATGAGTTTAAAGGATCTTGATGTGTGTATAGTTGAGAACGACTGTTGGTGTTGGTGTCTTATGTTTGAGGGATTTGAGCCCAGGTGTAAGTAATGTTGATAAGTGATCATCTGGTTGTTTGTAGTCTTAATTGAGAAAGACTGATGGTGTTGGTGTCTTAAGGCCCAGGTGTAAGTGATGTTGATGAGTTGTGATCATCTGGGTGTATGTGGTCTTGAGAAAGACTGGTGTTGGTGTCCTTTTTTGAATGGTTTAAACCAAGGTGATAAACTGGTTGTGTATTGTCTTGAGGAAGTCCACTCTTGTTATCCGTTTGGTGATTGAATATCTTTATTTTCCAATTAATTTTCATTTTTTCATTGCAAGATCCTCTCCTTGAAATGGGTTCAACAAAACATAGCAGCATTTGGTGGCAACCCAGACCAGGTGACCATCTTTGGAGAGAGTGCCGGTGGAATGAGTGTCTCCAGTCTCCTCATCTCCCCCCTTAGTAAGGGTTTGTTCCATCGTGTAATTGAACAAAGTGGTTCATCCTTAAGTAGTTATAGCTGCAGCAAAGTTTCATCAACTAAAGGACTAGAGGTGTTTAGCAAAGCAATCAGCTGTGATGACAAAGATGACAAGTTACTGGATTGTGTGAGAGAGAAAAGGTATCAAATAGCTAGACTCTGAAGGGGGAGACAGGGGCAAACATATTGGGTATGATTCCCTGAAAATTCCAAAAAAACCCTAATAGAATCAGAAAGTCAGTTAGTCAGTTAGTGAGTAATCTAGTCAGTCTGTCTGTCTGTCAGTCATCTAGTCAGTCTGTCAGTCAGTCAGTCAGTCTGTCAATTAGTTATTTAGTCATTATGTATGTCATTCATTCATTCAGTCAGTCAGTCAATCATTTAGTCATTCTGTCTGTCTGTCTGTCATTCAGTCATTCAGTCAGTCAGTCAATCATTTAGTCATTCATTCTGTCTGTCTGTCTGTCATTCAGTCATTCAGTCAGTCAGTCAATCATTTAGTCATTCATTCTGTCTGTCTGTCTGTCATTCAGTCATTCAGTCAGTCAGTCAATCATTTAGTCATTCATTCTGTCTGTCTGTCTGTCATTCAGTCATTCAGTCAGTCAGTCAATCATTTAGTCATTCATTCTGTCTGTCTGTCATTCAGTCATTCAGTCAGTCAGTCAATCATTTAGTCATTCATTCTGTCTGTCTGTCATTCAGTCATTCAGTCAATCATTTAGTCATTCTGTCTGTCTGTCTGTCATTCAGTCATTCAGTCAGTCAATCATTTAGTCATTCTGTCTGTCTGTCTGTCATTCAGTCATTCAGTCAGTCAGTCAATCATTTAGTCATCTGGCTGTCTGTCTGTCTGTCTGTCAGTCAGTCTGTCAATTAGTTATTTAGTCATTATGTATGTCATTCATTCAGTCAGTCAGTCAATCATTTAGTCATTCTGTCTGTCTGTCTGTCATTCAGTCAGTCAGTCAATTAGTCATTTAGTCATTATGTCTGTCAGTCAGACAGTCAGTCAATCAGTCAGTGCTAGTCAGTCAGTCATTCAGTCAGTCAGTCAATTAGTCAGTGCTAGTCAGTCAGTCAGTCAATCAGTCAGTGCCAATCAGTCAGTGCTAGTCAGTCAGTCAGTCAGTCAGTCAGTCAGTCAGTCAGTCAGTCAATTAGTAAGTCAATCAATTAATCAATAATAATATATTAATAATAAATTTATTTCAAAGCATTTCACACAGTTCCAATGCTTAAACAGTTTATAATTACAATACAATACAAAAAATAATGAATATGTATATTTATGTATAAATATATAATCAGGCATAACAATCAAAACTAAATCATGTTCTATTTTAACAGCTTTAAGGATATAAAAGCTGGTCAGAATAACTTAACCGCGACTATGCAGATGGTGGGTCCAGAGTTTCTTACAAAACCCATTGTTGATGGTGAATTCCTTCCCGATGATCCTAAAATCCTTCTTAAAAATGGACAAGTCAACAAAGCTAACGTGATGCTAGGATTCACAGCAGACGAGGGATCGTTCTTTGTCATGTTTTTAACAAGCGCTAGCACTGCACCTAAAAATGAAGAGCTATTAAGAAACATTGTTCAACAATATCTGCATGCGTTTGGTTCTCATTCCCAACTCAGTGAAGATGCAGTTATGAGGGAGTACCTTGACCGTAGTGACCTCAACAATACTGACAAAATTCGTCAAACTGCTATAGATGTTTTGTCAGATGGCTTTGCCTTGGCGCCGGCTGTGGATGAGGCAAACCTACTCGCCAAGGCTGGTATTCCAGTGTATTTGTACGTAATGGACCACCATCCTCATGTATCTAGGTTAGTCTGTTGATTGTCTTCTTGTTTGTTTATTATTATTACTACCCTTCTAGCTTCGAACCTCTTCTAGATTTTTAAATGAGATTCTTGATTTTGTTTTAATTTACTGCTGTATCAACATCACCATTATCAATAACATTATCACTATCATCATCATTTTTCACCGCCATCAGCAGCTTCACCAACATCACCACGGTCATCATCTTCACCATTATCATAATCATCACCATCACCATTACGCCACTGCCATTATCATCATTATCACTACAACCACTTTGCCACTACCATTAACATCATTATCATCATCAACATCACCACCATCAATCACCACCACCCATCAACATCATAATCATCATCACCACCATCATCATCACCATTATGCCACTACCGTTATCATCATCATCACCACCACTATCAACATAAACATCACCACCATCATCGATCATCTTCACCATAATCATCATCATCACCACCACCACTTTGTCATTAACATCATTATCATCTTCAACACCATCATCAACATCCTTACCATCACCACCACCATCATCATCACCACCATCATTACCATCATCATCATAGCCATCATCATCATCATCATCGTCACCACTATCATCATCACCATCATCATGATCACCATCATGATCACCACCACCATCATCATCATCATCATCACCATCATTACTTATATTATCATTATTACCACTGTCAGGTTCCCTAACTGGCTAGGTGCATACCATGGTATTGATTTGCCTTATTTCTTGGGTGCTCCATTGAAGAAAGATATCATTGGCAAGGACATTAGCTGGCTTTTACCTGGAAACTACTCTGCTCTCGAAGAAGGTTTTTCTAAATATGTCATGCAAATGTGGACCAACTTTGCTAAATATGGGTATGTGTTTTATTAGCTTGCTAAACAGGCCTTCTTGTGTAGTGTTTTGGGGTTGCTACAAGGTCCCAGGCCCAGATCACAGGCCAGAGATCATATAGATCACAAATCACAGGCGCTGGCCACAGGCAACAGATCATATAGACCACAGGCCACAAGCTACAGACCATATAGACCACAGGCCACAAGCCACAGATCATTTATTTCACAAAATTTTTATCACAAATCGTATAGATCACCATCCTCGGGAACCCAGGGGTATTCTTCTGTCGCTCGTTTCTCGCTCCCAGAAAAAATCGAGAAACGAGCGACAAAAGATTACCCCTGGGTTCCCGAGAATAATAGATCACAGGACACAAACCACAGATCATATAGATAACAGGTCACAAGCCACAGATCATTTATTTCACAAATCATATAGAGCGCTAGCAGATTATGTTTGACTGTGAAACGTTCAGTACCGTGCCTCACCGCGACCTTGATGTTTCTAGAATGTTTTTGAGTTGTGATACCGTGCCTTGACTGCGTTCGTACCATGAGCTTTTCATCTGGGGCCGGTTGTACGAAGGGTGGATAAAGCTATCCACTGCATAGGTTTTTTATAGATTTTATCCGCTGGATAAGGATTTAGTGGATAGCGCTATTCACCCTTCGTACAACCGGCCCCTGCTCTAATAGATCATTGCTTTGCATATCGTAGAATACTCAAAAGCCATCATTTAGTTTATCAAAACTTTTATTCCAGAGATCCAAACGGTGCCGATCACATGCCAGTCACGTGGCCACAATACAATCACGAGCATGCGCATCTGCGTCTGTCTACCAATCCCAAGATACAACGCGGTCTACGTGAAAGAAAAGTTGAGTTCTGGACTGAGTTTTTCCCCAAACTGACCGAGTCTCAAAGTGAGGCTAGTGATACCAAGGCAAAGGAAGAAGAGAAGCAAAAAGAAGAGCTTTGAACTGTACTACTTATTTTTTAATGTTTATATTTACTATACATAATTCAATATATTTATATAATTGTCATACATTTTTACATGTTATGACTTTTAATTAATAAATGAAATGATTGATTGATTGAACAAATTCTAAGACAAGCACGGGAAAATACTACCGTTAAACAATAGAAAACATATTTACAGTGCGACTACTAAACTGGGGCCACCCAAACAAATTTCAAAATATATAATCAAACAAAAAACATGTGGGTTCTGACAAGCTAAAATGTTGCTTATTCAATTATGATTTCTTTAATTTGTAAACGATTATTAAAGAATTGTTGTAGCCTTTTTAATTAAAACAGTCTTCCTATAATCAGGGTTCGTACAGAATTCTCAACAAACTTTTCCAAAACTTTTCCACAGCCCCTACTCTAATTTTCCAAAACAATAGATATTAGCAAAAAGTGCATTTACTAGTGGTAGATTTAATTGTTACAAAAATTCCGCATTTTAATAAATTTGGAATATATAACAAAAACGAATATCTTCAAGGTAGGAGCTGATTACAACCAACAAAAAAATCATAACTTTTCCATAGCCCACTGGTCAAAAAGGAAAATTTCCAAAACTTTTCCAGGTCCTGGAAAAAAATTATCGATTTCCAAAACTTTTCCAAAACTTTCCAAAACCCGTACGAACCCTGTATAAGGAGTTCAATGATGCATTATTACTATATTTTTTCTGTAACAATGAAAGTTTCTACCATGGCCAGTTATTATACCGAGAACGAACCATTTTATTACTCAGGCTACCCCGCAGGGATAGAGAGGGACTAGGTGCTAGTTAAGCGAGACAAAGGGAACCACAGGAAGCCAAAGAGATAAAAGAGATGCCTGCGGAGAAGGCTAACATAAACCATATGATATGAAACAAACTTCGTCTGAAGGGGTATATATTGAACAGTTTACCATGGTCACCCGGCATGGAGGGGGTTGGGGTGGTTGGTCTGGATGTGCAGCTGAACGCTGAAAGGTCTTTTTAAGACCTGACACTCGAGAATTAACCTAATTTTTACCCAATACCCTGGCTACAAAAGACAAGTCGTAAAAATGGATCCTATTTTAGTGATTTTTCTATGTGGTTGTGCTTTGTTCCAAACGTTTCTTTTAAAAATATCAGTACCCTAACTAGGATAAAAAAACATGAGACCTATACGAACTAAATTCCAGATCCTTTTTAAGATGATTTGGGGGTAAAATGCATACCCTACATACCCATCAAGCTAATGTAAGGTAGTACCTCTCCCTTCCACCTCTCCGGGCATGGTCACCATACCAACCAACAATTTCAACTCGTTTGTAGTTGTTTCTAGTGCAGTCACGCGCGCTGTTTTAATTTCCTGGAATAAAGTATGAACACATAAACTACTCCCAGTAAAATTTAATTACAGATAAGAAACGACCCCCGAGTTTCTCTACACTAAATGGGTCTCTATTATGTACAAGTATTATAGAATATGAATGTAGCATATATTATGCACCTGTCCCCTGTTGAAGGGAAGGTAAATGGTAAAGGATATACCCCTAGCTATTCTATTCTAACATATACCCCTATTCTAAAAATCGTTGTTACACCAGAAGTTACAGTCAACAATAACTGCAAAGGTTTTCTCTACACTAAATGGGTCTCCATTATTTACAAGTATTATAGGATATGAATGTAACAAATATTATGCAACTATCCCCCCGTTGAAAGGAATTAAGGTAAATGGTGAAGTATATATACCTATTCTAAAAATTGTTGTTACACCCGAAGTTAGTCAACAATAACTGCAAAGGGTTTCTCTACACAAAATGGCTACACAAAATGGGTCGTCATTATATACAAGTTTTATAGGATATGAATGTAATGTATATTATGCAACTATCTTCCATTAATGTGAATGGTGAAGGATATATACCTATTCTAAAAATCGTTGTTACACCCAAAGCTATAACACTCCAATGATGACCGCAAAGGATGTCGGTAATGCCAAAATAATTTGTTGATTTATTTGAACTTTTTGCAAGAAATATTTGTTTCATCATCTACCACTGCAACAATTTGTTGTAGTCATTAACACAACACATACAATCAAATTATGATTTGAATAAAAGCTATCTTAGTTTGACGAAGGGCTAAAGCTCGAAACGTCAGTAAAGTTAAGATTTTTCGGTAATCTATGAATAAATCAATAAAAAAGCTGAAATCCCGACATCCTTTGCAGGCATCGGAGTGTGGACTGTATCTTTGATTGTGATAACGATTTTTGAAATAGGTGCATAATTTTCAACCGCTCCTGAGGAGGATAGTTGTCTACAAACACCCATGTGTATACACCCTATGCAAAAAGGCAATTCCTTACTTAATCAGTATTAGAAGACACCATTGCTTTTATTATAAAAAGCACATTGAAATTAGTGATATTCCAAAATTTCAATGTAGTTACATAAACTGATCAAAAGTTACAGCTTTTTGAATTTACAAAGATTTGGCTTAAACTTTGCGCTTGGGCCTTTAGAGCCTCGCTTTCGCGTTTTTGGTATATTTTAAATGCTGATAATTCTGGAGTGATTCAATTTATGACAACAGAACTCTACAAAATTACTAATTTCGACATGCTCTTTCTTGTAAGGGAAAAGTATTATTGAAATATTTTATTGTTCATGGTGTTTCGTGTTGACAGTTAAATACAAGGCATATGTATGGTTTTTAATACTCCAGTTTTGAGTTCTTAGTTGCGCACCTTTAGCCTCAATAGCATTTGATATATTCTTTTTGATATATTCTTTTGTATAACGGCAGCCATGTTTGTGGTCAAAACAATAAAGCTTTTTTCCTAAGGGAACTGAAATCGTTTGTCATTCAAAGACTTTCTTTTGTACTTGCCAATAAACATGGATGCCATGAAATCCCACTATTATGCAACTTTTCCCCAGCCGAAAGGAAGGTGAATAGCGTGTGATATTTTCTTTCATATTAAGTACAGCCCGTGGTATGGCGTGGAATGCAAACATCAACAAAAAGTAGAACAGAGGTTTTATCCCTACTTTTGGCTAATTCAGGCCTAGTTCAAACGTTGCATCTCACATGTGCCGAATCTAATGCAAATGAGCAAAACCTTATATTTGAATTCATTTGCATTAGAGTCGGCATATATGAGATGCGACGTTTGAGCTAGGCCTGACCTAAAATCGAGGCTTAGGCTGTGCAATGAAGAACTCCAAACTAGTCTACTCTATTACTGTGTGAACCACTTCTGTTTCTGCACCTTGGGGTTGCTTTAACTTAAAACTATATTACAATAGGCGATCGTCTAGAAATATCACTATCGGCAACATAACGACTAACTAAACTTACACAGACAAAAAGTAAAGTCATTACTTGCTAAACGTTTTGGAAACTGCTAAACAAAGCGTAATATACTTTTACGCAACAATTCCAAAGAAACAAGTTGAATTAGAACTGGAGAAAAATGCACCGGTAATGTAGCAATACTTCCTCACTCCCCGTTCTTAAATCTCGTCATTTCTTTCTTCTATTTTTCTTTCGTTTCATTCTTTTTTTAGTTTCATTCTTCTTTTTCTTCTTGGATAATAAATGGAGTTCATTTTCAACTTGTATCGGTGAAGATTCCACGTAAAAGTTATATCCTTGCTTGTTTCTTTGTGTCTTATAAACTGTGAATTACATGTAAAGCTGACTAGTAAAGACTAGTTTTTTGAAATGACTCCGAAGAAAAATCCAATAGAAGTAACAAAAGTGTCAACGGACTCAGCCAATTTCATTTTCCAAAATGCCATTTTATATCTTCCAGACAATGAAATATATATACCTTTGAAAAAGAACACAGATTTCAAGACCACGTTATACGAAGTTCGTTGGCACGGGATAAGTATTACAAATAATTATGTTAGCTGAAATGTTGGGCCTTTTTTGATGTTGCAGATGTATCGTTTTCTGGTTTAGGGTTCTTTGCATTTCTGGATATTGTTCAGTTCTACGTTTTTTGTTGTAGTCTATTGTTTTATAGCGTTGATGCATCAGGTGTTCTGCAACACCAAGAAAGTACCAAAGTATCTTATGATTGCAAGTATAATTAAGTATTGTTTGTAGTTATTTATATTATTATTATTATTTATATGGTTTGCTATGTTTGAAAACGATCTCGCAATGTCTTCTATTATTACCCGAGACTTTTAAAAACTATTTCTCTAAGTAATGAATATTTGATAAAACTGTACTGAAATCAACGTCTATATCCTAACAAAACTCACTGACTGATCAGTCCCTTCCACAGCTATGTTTTGGTTTACCCAGGAACGTACTCTTCCACTCCACAATCTGCAGTGACATCTTTCACCTGTTGCCACTAGATCACTGGTCGAACAATGTCTAAATCGTAGGAAATCTCCGCACTGACTGATCAGTCCCTTCCACAGCTATGTTTTGGTTTACCCAGGAACAAACTCTTCCACTCCACAATCTGCAGTGACATCTTTCACCTCTGTTGCCACTAGATCACTGGTCGAATCATACAATGTCTAAATCTTAGCTATACATAGTCTACTGAGTGGCTACACCCTCATCATGACTAGTAACAAACTCTTCAACTTGACTCTCAGCTGTTACATCCTTGACCTCTGATGCCACTAGTTCACTGGTCGAGTCCACTAAACCAACCTGTTGTGTAACAGCCTCATCAGGGACGCCTGCATACATGACTTTACCAGCCGTGGTGTCTTCAGTAGGAACCTCGATGCTATGATCAACTGCCATCTGTTGCTGACTGGCTGATACTAATGCCTCTACTGCAGCTTGTAGTGCTGTAGCCTCGTGAGATTCGGCACCTGGTGGAAGGCTTAGCTCTATAGTCGTCATCTCCACATCACCCTGGACACGATCCGTCATTAGAGAACTAGCATCAACAGTTGATGAACCATCATCCACCATGCCTTCTTCCTCTTCTTCAGTCTCCATAGCAACACCACTGGCTGCTGCAGACTCAGCAATGACGTCAACACTGTTGAACTCTGTCTCGCCGGTCTCCTCAGTTTGACTCCCTTGGTCAACCCCAGTGTGTTTACGTTTCATGTGCTTAGACAAGGATGATTTCTCTTTGAACTGACGCGCACAGACTTCACACTGGAATGGTTTCTCATCAGTATGTGTTAGCTGATGTCTTCGAAGGTTGTAAGGGCTAGCAAAATCCTTACTGCATTGATCACAGACGTGAAGGGTGACTTCCTTCGCTTTGACTTTAGCCTCTTTCTTCTCACAGGTCAGGACATGCTTTCTTAGGTCTCCCTTGGTGGGGAAGTTCTCTTCACAGAAGCGGCACTGTGCAATGGGTCTGTCTTTGTTCAAGCGGTTACCACAGACCTTGCGGACATGTTTGCGGAGATGAGAAAGTCGTCCAAAGGTGTTTCCACATTCGTCGCACTTAAAGGGACGAAGATGATCATGACGGGTACGGACATGCATGGTTAACGTTGAATCATGACGGAATGACACACCACACCTGAAAATAAAATATAATATTAAAATATGTGTATATTTGAAATCTGTCCAAATATACACATATCAATGTATGGAGAAAATGAATCGTCAATATTCATATAATTTAAGATAATCACATTTTGTTTGGAGAAGTTTTATTGATAGGCCACTTTCAGTCTTATACCTTAAACTCTTTCGAGTTTTTTAATACACGGATCTACGGTATATAATGTGTGTATCACAAAACAATAAATATACCACATGATTTGTCTCTATTTGTCTCTAATTTACCTAATAATGGAATCAAAACTGTTTTATTGGGTTGTGGTGCTAGATAATGTGAAACTGAATTATTGGAACACTATAGTGTCTAGCAATTAGATTGAGAAAATAAAAAGTGATTTATTTTTTATTGATTATTCAGTTATTATGTGATGTACCATTTATGCCGTAATATGCTAAGAATAGTAGGCTCTGATAATAGCAGTGAAAGACAAGTTCTTATTGAATGAGAGGATCACATACCTATTGCAGACGTAGGGCTTTTCTCCAGTATGGATACGCATGTGTACATTAAGCTGATGAAGACGACGGAAAAACCGTCCACAATCTTCACACTTGAACTTCTTGATATCTGAAACACAGTACGCTTGATCAATTGACTGACAAGTAGTGTTGAACAAAACAGAAATATGAGAATGTTGTTACAGTTTGTAGAACAAATTATTGAGCAACAATAATAGAAGCAACAACAATAACAACACTGAAGAGCAGCAGTAACTTAACAATAACAACAGCAATAACTACAGCAACAACAATAACATCAACAATAACAACAGCAATATAACAGTAACAGCAACAACAATAACTACAGTAACAATTACTACAGCAACAACAATTACTACAGCAACAACAATAACAACAGCAACAACAATAACAACAGCAGCAACAATAACTACAGCAGCAACAATAACTACAGCAGCAACAATAACTACAGCAACAACAATAACACCAACAACAGCAGCAGCAACAACAACACCAACAACAATAACAGCAACAACAACAGCAACTACAATGACTACAGCAGCAACAATAACTACAGCAACAACAATAACAACAACAACAGCAACAACAATAACAGCAACAAAAATAACAGCAACAACAACAACAACAATAACAACAACAGCAATAACAACATCACAAAAAGCAAGATCAAAACAACAGGAACACCATTAACGGATATAAATGCCAGCAAAAAAGCTACAACTTGCAACAGCAAAACCATAGCACAACAGCAACAACAACAACAGCAACAACAACAATATCACAAAAAGCAACATCATCAATAACAACAGCATTAACACCAGCAGCATTAACAAAAGAGCTACAACAAAAGCAAAAATATAACAGAGCAGTAACAGCAGCACAAGCTACATCAGCAATTACAACAACAACTACCAACTTACTGGTGTGTATCTGCAAATGCTTCTTCAAGTCAGAAGGATACTTGAATGCTTTGTTACATTCCTCACATATTCGAGGACCATCACTCAGCTTACGCTTGGAACTGGACAGCCTTGATGGAGCTGAATCTAACAATGAAGAAATATACACAATAAATAAAGTACACACAATGAATAAATAACTAAAACAAGTTCCCATTTAAATCTGTACTTTCCCACTTAAATCTGTACTTATGGAAATTGTGTTGATGTGTGCTAAACACACAGATCAACCAATCAGAGAAGTTCACTTCAGAAATAATATACTCTGATTGGTTGATCTATGTGTTTAGCACACACCAACACAATTTGCATAAGTACAGATTTAAATGGGAAAGTACAGATTTAAATGGGAACCTGTTCTAAATAAACTAAATTATAAATAAAATAAATAATTACATACATAATTCTTATCACCTAACTGGCTCAAAAGCTGTGAATTTCATGTGCATAAACCACATTTAGTATGGCAATCAGATATGTAATCAATAGTAAGACAAGTGGCACTTTGAAAATGTCTTTTTAGATGAACAACCTTTGCAAAATTGACTGTATAAGATCTTATATTGGTGACAGTTTTTTGTCTATGTGTCCAGATTAGATAGTTACAATTCACATTATTTTCACAAATTCAGGTTGCATGAGATAGTTTTAGGTGAAAAATTGTACAGTCTAAATCGGCCTTAATGTATACTGATAGAATACAGTGTGTAAATTATACCTTCATCTCCACTGCCTTCATGGTGCATTCTCATACCCATACCATCGGTTGACATATCTAAGGTTGACTCATCTCCCATTCCAGATACACCGCTTGCACCTGCAGCATTATTAAACCATCAGATATTAATAACAAATCATTTGTATAAATATATATCATGATGGTGAAGTGGTCGAAGCCTATATGATTGCTGTACTGGTATGTACTGCTGGATAGGGTGTGGCTTTTGGACTTGCTGTCTTTTGGATTTACGTTCCATGACTTTTTTTTACTTTCCATGACTTTTTTTTATTTTCCATGACCACAATAATTTTCAAATTAACTCAAACTCTGGTGGCACATCTCTATCCCAAACCAGGTTGAGTAGCAAGTACACCCTTTCCAAGAATTTTTGTCACCCATGAAGAAGGTCGACTTGAGGAGAGGTGGAGATTGAGTCTACAGGGCTACTATTGCAGCGTCCAAACCACATTTGATGGAAATGTGACATAAAATGGAAATGATGATGATGTTGATTTCACAATAGTACATTGACAAGTGTGGTGACATGGCCATGAAATCCCTGCATTTTAGTAAAGTATACATGGGTGACACATAGCCTACTAGCCTGTAGGCTTTATACTTCATGGTTGACAAAGTTCTCAGGTGACTTAAGGCATGGGTCTCTGTGTATATGGTGTAAAAAGTGAGGGGTGGTCTATTGACGTGTGCTTTTTACCAAACTGATTGGAATTAGCACAGATTGTGTATATCAGTACTTTTAGCAAAATTAGGATATGAAGTTTCCATGGTAACCAACATTTGACCTTTGAACTCCAATTTAACGAACATTCAAAAGCGTCCCCAGGAGGATTGGAAAAGCTTTATAAAACTAAAATTTTATTTTGCCAACTATTCAAGGTTAGGTAGGGCATTTTCATCTTAATTAGAAAAATTGACAATTTTAAAGAGAACCTTGTTTACAGCAAATGTGAAATATGATACCCTTGATTTACAAAAGAACCAACAATATTCGTCAAGATATCTAATTTGAGTGACATACTAGCAGGCACGCCCTATAATACCAAATGCTTTGTTTCTCGTTCTGAGGTGATTTTCCGATATTAACTACTCCACAAGCTTCGAAGGTAAAATCACTGAAAATAGGTTCAAAGGTCAAGTGTTTGTTACCATGGAAACCTCATTTCTTAATGTTGCTAAGATTACCAATATACATTGTATGTGTCAATTCCAATAAATTTGGTAAAAAGCACACGATAATAGACCACCCCCCTCAATTTTTACACCATATACACGGAGACCCATGCCTTAAGGCCCCTGAGTTTCTCTGAAAGGGTGTATCAATCTATGATGATCACAACAATCATTACAATTATGTATTGACTTACCAGCAGAAGTAGCTTCATTATGAGCAGACACTTCCACAGTAACAGTCTCTTGGCCATCGCCACCCTCCATGCCATGCACACCAGTAGCTAACACTTGTAAAGTCTCAGAGCCATTCATACCACTCTCAGGCATATTAGAGACTAATACAGGCCTTACGATGGGGACGCCATTCTGATTGACGATCAAATAAGAGCCTGTACTAGATGAGGGGTCTGTGATGATGGCTGCAGGGACGGTGCCCGATGTCGTGGGAATCCCTGATACCACATCCTTTTGAAATAAAAATATGTGAATCATCAATAAAGAGATATTTGGTTTTCATATAGTGTACTGCACAACAAACATCTGTGAAACAAAAGATGAGCGTAGTGTTTACAAGTGTTGGATTTGTGATGCTAATTTGCCAACCATTTGTACAATAGATTTTTTCATTTTCTTTTGTTCTAATAACAATGGTTGGTTGGCAAACCATAACAAGCCTGGTCGCTGTATGTCCACATATTACTAACTTGTTAGAGTGTGATATGGTACAAACAATATAGAGTGCAAACAGTATGTATGTGAAATACTTAAATACATGAAATTAATTGTTTGCACTATAGTATTTAGTTATCAACTATTTAGTTATTCCTAAGAATCCACTCAGGCACAGACAACTAATTGTCTAAATACACATAATAATGAAAGATACAATAGTCACTCTCTTCTGCTCCAATGATATCCACACGTTTTTAAAAAATAGTGCAATTATACAATATACATTTAAGTTTTCTTCCAGATATTATAATGTTGTGCTCTCTATATACTAGTAACTAAAAAATACTAAATGCTAATTGATGATAATGAGAAATGAACAATGGCATTAAAGTTTCCCATGAAGATATTGAAGAATAATTTGCAAATATTATTACCTGTAATATAGACTGCAGGGAAACTGAGGCTGAACCCTCAGCAACAGAAGTCGCTAGGTTATTAAGCACCTGTTGTGAGAACACCATTTGATTGGTGTGTTCTGTCATGGCCTGAGAAACTTGTACAGCTTGTGTTGACTGAGATAGTTCAGCAGTTGTTGATGGCTGTTCACCATGCTGCGTTGCATGGATGGCATCTTGGCCCATTTCCATAGCAAGAAAGATAGGTTGTAGGTTTGCGTAAGTACTTTCCTGTCCATCGTTCTGTAGCTGTTGTGCACCTGTATCGTCTGTATTAGCTGGTGCTTCTTCAGGTTGTTGGGGTTCATCCTGCGCAGGAGTGGCTGGGGTTGTGTCTGTACTGACTTCTTGTTGTTGTTGTTCTGGTAGTTCCTCTGCTGGGGTTTCTTTGTCTTGGATCTCATCTGTTTTCTCTTTGACTTCCTCAGCAACAGTAGAATCTTTATGCATAAAAGTTTGAATTAAAAATACTAGTTTATTGAAATGTTTAATTGTGGTTGAACAGATTGACAGTTTTTTTATTCTATTCTATATTTACTGACAGTAAAATCTATTGTACATCTGTAAATATGACACATGTACATACAGGGCTCAAAATAACGGCCGGTCAACAGTTAATGTCCGGCCAAATTTGGTACTTGATCAGTCAAATAAAAAATAAAATTAAAAAAATCTTTACACGTCTAAAAGATAACATAATATTGAAAGCAATTAAAAATGATGTTAATATTGAAACACAAAGGAACTTTCATGTGCATGTATGATAGACACTGTTACAGTCAGCCCTACATTATCCTTGGAATCCACCAATAACAACAGAAGACAACATTTTGAAATGATGAAGAGAAAATGTAAGCATTTCAGAAAAATCTCTGTACACATGCAAGTTTAGCCTGTGTTCAAACAAAATTTCAAGATGTTTTATCTTGATATAAGTAACATGCTTTGGGTGTGAACTCATTATAAATGGAAATTATATATATAAAAATATAAAGCAATCATATTGAAAATCAAAGATCCTAGTTTACACACATTTGAATCTCTATAACTTTGGGGTTTTACTACCAAAATTACTCAACTGTTAGCACCGCCAAAAACACGATCAATCGCGTTTTGAATTCCGGTTAACTCACATGACCATTTGAGGCGCTCCAAATGGTCATGTGACATTAAAATAACGGTATTTTAACGGTATTTTGATGTCACATGACCATTTGGAGCGCCCCAAATGGTCACATGAGTTAACCGAAATTCAAAACACAATTGATCGTTTTTTTTGGCGGTGCTAACAGTTGAGTAATTTTGGTAGTATGATCCTTATAAGCATGCATATTAAAGCACTAGCCAAAAGTTATCTAGATGTTTGGTAAATTGATAATATTAATTTGTGAAATTGCAGGACACCTGTGTAGGATATGCATGACAGACTGATTTAATAGTTTGGAGCAGTTGTTATTCAAATATCGGAAGGCATATAATATTTTTACATTTTGGGTATCATTTAAAAATCAGACATTGTTCGTCATTTATTACTGAAAAAATAGAAAATAATCATTTTCTATTTTTCAATAAAATTTGAACAAGATAAATGTACTTGGACTCTTCTGTCCTTCAGTTGCATTGATTCAGAATGAATCAACTACAGTTTTAAGTATTACACCAAAGTAAATAAAAGTTTCACATTAGTAAATATAGCAGACTTAAGTTTATAATAAAATGCTATTTCCCAGTCAATTTCACTGGAGTCCTTGATTTTTCATTAGTCATTTTACATTTTACACAAAAACAAGTTTAGCTGGAACTGATCACTTGCACATTCAAAATGGCGCTTCGGCTATAATTAAATTTACATATTACACCATAATCATTGCTTCCCTTCTTCGGAAATTTCTTTAAAACCAAATTAAAAGATGGTTGATGTTAAAAAGAAATTTATTGTTTGTGTTTTTAAAGACTTTTCATCCATAAGAAATTGAAATAGTGCCACAAGAAGATGTTGGCGTCCAAACAAAACACAGGACAAAACTGGGGGACAAAACCATAAAGAAAGCTAAATGGGCGCCAAAACTTAGCCGCCATTTTTTGTCGCAACAGCTATTCGGACTAGTGAAAAAAAGCTATAGTACTGTCTTTGTGACTGGCACATTGTATTAGTGAAGAAAGCTATCGCAAAAACAGTGATATCACGTCGTTTAGTGGGGAAAAAAAGGGAATTCAGAGGTCTGGGACCAGACTGGGTTCGACGCCAAACGGCTCGTCTCTTCAACAAGAACCTGGGTAAGACTGACTTGGCGAAAGACTGGGTCCCGGAAAAGTCTTCATCACTTCACCTCGTTCGATGTTGGTTTCAAGCGATGTTTTCTACTACGAAGAACGAGGATTAGCTTTGATGGGACTTCTCTTAACGGCCTACAAGTGATCGAGATCTTAAACCGCCACGACGAAACGCCATCTTGCCTTGAAGACGCTAACTTTGCTTACGACTTTCGTTCAGTAATTTGTGTTTTTTTTTTGGACTTACCTTCCGCCTCAGTAGCTATAGGATTGGACGATGGTATTCCCTCAAACATGGCTAGCTCTTTACCCTGTACTTGTTCAAACGACATCTTTGACTCAATCACAACCACAACTTCGTGATCGGTTATCTAAAGTACAAGATGGAAAACGAAGGTTGCTTTCTGGTTGATTGTAATGTTTCCCGAGATGTTTAGACTATAAATTCATGGTCATTTGTAATGAAAAAAATCGTTTTTATAATTATATAATGATTTTTACCTTGGTAGCGTGTCTGAAAGTTGAATGATTGTAAAATTCGTTGCACGGCTTGGCAAAGTTTGAATTTTCGACAAGCACACGAGGTAGCTAACAAGCAAGCCTGCCCGCCATACCATGGTCACGTGGTGTAATCAGGCATTGTGATTGGCGGAGAGTGTAAGTTGATTATTCTTGACAGTTTTCAGTCTATTTCATTTTGTGTCGAATATTTTGTCTATTTCTTCTTGCTTTCAAATTAAAATAATAAAAAATATTCTTTATTATATTTTCTAGAACAGAACAATTATCAATATTTGTCAAAATATGTTGGAAAAAAAAGTAAAAGACTAAGGGGCTGTTTATATCACAGGGAGCCCACTCTCAGAGACTCACTGATGAATCGGTTTACTCCACGTTTGTGTGTCAAGATTGAATATTAATTAGATAGTTTTGTCTTCAATAAAATTCCTTCAAAACACAAATGTCTCCTATTTTTCTGCAATAATACATTTTAATGTCCCTATATGGAAATTTCTTTGAAATTTTCAGGATGACATTTGTTATCTCATGTTTAGAGCAGGTTTAGAGTGCACATGGACTGTCTCCCCAGGGGATAATTCCATATATATTTGCTATTCTCTACTTTCACATTAACCATAATGCCTTCTGTTTTTGGATGATACCTATTGTAATTCAAATCAAGTCAATTGTAATTCAAATTTAACAAATTTGAATTACAATATCTATCCCCCAAAATACAAGGCACTATGGTTATGTGTAATTGATGCAACTCAAGAAAGGCAAAGAGGAAGAGATAGTTTTCTAGATACTGTATTTGTTAGTATATTTTTCGCATTGTACGTATAATTCTATTATTAGTTATATTTAAGGAGGAGTAGGATATTCAATTGGGACGACAAATAAATAAACTAAACTATGTGAAAATAGAGAATTGCATTTCACCCTAAACTGTTTAGAACAAGATCTAGAATTTTGAAAAAGGGAGTAGGTTGCATATTTTTGTGTGTTTTAGATGGGATATTCCCTGCTAGCAGAGTCTTCCACAGTTCGATTCTGACGAGAGAAAGGAAGACTGCCGAGCGAGACTGCATTCTTTGTAAAGCCTCCGTCCACAACCGCGGACGAACGAAACCAATTTTAAAACCGGTTTTTACTGGTAATTTTAGATGATTTATCTAAGCATCATAAACCAACTAAATTACAACGAAAAACTATCAAATCTTTTCTGTCCAAGAGGGACACGTTTGTTTGTCTTCCAACTGGCTATGGAAAGTCATACATTTATCAACTTAGCCTGTTAACGGCCAAGCAAATGGCTGCTAAAGCTGGCGATTCGAGCCCAGTCATCGTTGTAATATAAGCTGGCCGTAAAACTGTAAGTCGAGACACGAAAGGTCATCATGACGTCAGGGGTTGCTTAGTTACCTAACGCATGCGCAACAAGGAATGTAGTCTCTCTCGGCAGAGTCTTCAGACTCTGCAGACTCTGCTAGCAGGGAAATGGGATACTGATTAATTAAAATCTGGGTTCATTTTCTGACTCTTGAATAGGGTATGGATGTTTTCCTCTTTATTTAGTGTCTTAAATAGAGTCAGGATCTAAGAACTCAGGACCAATACCAAATATAGTAAGACCAAATATAATAGAGCGATTTCACATAACATGTTTTAGCATGAGTAAAAAAAAAACATGCTAATGAGCTTCACACTGGTGCATACACAATTAATCACAAATTATTATTTTTTCTTCATATTTTTTTTTAAAATATCATATTTGATAAGTGAGCAAAATGTTTTTAAATATTCTTTATGATACAACAGCAAGTTCTGATACTTTTTTGTTGATTTTTGCCAAGATTGTCTTATCTATGAATCAAAGTAATTTGTGATAAATTGTATGGTCATCCCTGTGAAGCTCATTAGCATGTTATTTTATTAATTAGCATTTTAAGATACGTTATGTCAAATCACACTATTGAGCCCATAACAGAACCTATTTTTGTACTTTTTTGTAATCTTTGAAGGGGCTGAAATTGGAAATTTTGTATGAAAGCTTAAAGTAAACTAGACTTTGTACAAATGTAATATTATATGTGTTTAATATGTTTAACTGTACAAGGTTGCATAAGTGTAATAATTATGACTGACTATTATAAAATAACAAATTTCTAACCCATATAAGTTTATATATTATATTAATCACATGAATTATATTAATGAATAAATCTGTTTTTTGATCTATGTACAATATGAATAAAATCAAAGGTGCATGATGATGGTGAAGAGGAAGCTAAATTACAACTTTCATTGCAGCACGAGTGCTTACTGCGGTTTCGACTTTCTGTGAATTCAGACATTACAATGGTTAGTTGTGAAATACATTTTTGGCTGCTGTCAATCAAAAACATAAAAGGTGCTGAGTAATTAGCAGTATTTCAGAACTATACGTTGTAATGTCTGAGTTCACAGAAAGACGAAAACAGCAGTAATTACAATGGGATGCAGCTCAATGTGAGTATGCATATTAAATATTACTTCACAAAAAACCCTTTGCTATCAACAGAATAATGAACTTAAGTTAATATAATTAAATAGTAATAATTACATACTATTTGGTATGTGGTTGAATCATACTTATCATCAACTATGTATGAATTAATGCATGTATGATTGTATATATTATATATATTTGAATTTGGTCATATCAAAATATGTTGGAAAAGGTTTTTCAGCAGACTATTATTACATGATGATGTTTAGCAACTGTTTAGGAATGTATTTTCGATTTTTGCCTCCTTGATGCCACTCTGTATACTACAACGCAACACAGGTAACCTGACAAAACAGACATCCTTTCGCTCAGCTTCTTTACCCCGTGAAACTAACTTTTGCAGGGGAAGACAAGCGAAAGAACAACTGTTTTCTCAGGCTACAAAACAGGCACCTATTGTTATTAATGCATACCCAAAATCACAACTTTTGTTTACAGTAACCCCCCCCCCCCCCCCCCCTAAAAAAACACCAATGTGCTCCAGTAATAATATTGTTGTTGTAATATATTAGGCTATTTTGTTTTTGTATAGTATTTTTAACATGATATTTCCAGCTAGACATATACTCTTCCCTACAAGGAATATCAGCACTGGTATGTAGAGACATGCTATCATCCTGTAGTATGGACCATTAAAAGGGTCACTGATGGCTGGACAGATCATGCTGTTGAGATTCACTTGAGATAACTAGAGATCAAAAATATATATTCATGAGTATATCAGCATCATCAATGCATTGAGACATAGTTGACTTAATTTGTAAGCAACCAGCCTTGGACCAGGAGATAGGGGTCACTTATGTGTTGCTTATGAGAGGGAAGTGATTGATATACCGGTTATCAAATTAATATTATATAATCATGATATTTACCATATATAATATATATATTTACCATGGTATAATTATATCATATGTGTACCTGGTAATCTGAATGATTTTGTCTATGGTAAGATCTATTTTTATAAAACAGCGTGCATCTATTTATTGTGATATAAACAAGTGTTTCTTTGACCTCTTGAATGCTCTACAGCTCCCAAAGTGTTTATACAGTGGAATCCTTACGGCCACACTCTTAGTACAGCCACCCCGTTATTACGGCCAGTTTTTTTAGGTCCCGATGAAATGCATGTCCATACATTTTCTATAAAATTTACCCGCTTAAAATGCGGCCACCCCATTAATACGGCCACTTTGGGCTGTCCCTTCGGTGGCCGGATTAACAGGGTTCCACTGTACCATGATAGTATATAGACAAACACAGATATTTTATATTCTTTTATAAAAAAATTTAAACTTTTTCACTGAGCGTGTCTCTGTCCTCATATATAAACACAGTATAGTAGCTGGAGTGCACTAGTATCTCAATATACATTACTTACCAATCCAATGGGTTGTAATAGAAAGAACATGTAGAAAGCATACAATGTGTAGGTTAAGGTTGCCCAGCTAAAGTCCAGCAGATCTTCCATGAAATATGGTCCTAGGATCACAATTGTAGACAAAATAAATGTGAATCAGCTAACAGTAAACAGTGTTGATGTCAATGATGATGTCAAATATGATGCTGACAAATATGACGATGTTGAATATGATGATGTCAATGCTGAAGACAATGATGATGTCAATGATCATGTCAATGATCATGTCAAATATGATGATGTCAAATATGATGATGTGACAATGACGATGATGTCAATGATGATGTCAAATATGATGATATTAAATATGATGATGTCAATGATGATGTCAAATATGATGAGGTCAAATATGATGAGGTCAAATATGATGAGGTCAAATATGATGAGGTCAAATATGATGAGGTCAAATATGATGATGATGTCAATGATGATGTTAATGATGATGTCAAATATGATGATGTCAATGATGATGCCAATGATGATTTCAATGATGATGATGTCAATAATGATGTCAATGATGATGTCAATGATGTCAAATATGATGATGTCAATGATGACGTCAATGATGATGTCAATGATGATGTCAATGAAGATGTCAAATATGATGATGTCAATGAAGATGTCAATGATGATGATGTCAATGATGATGTCAACGATAAATACAAGGTCATACCTTCACAAGAGATTAAGTAGAATGGAACAACCACAAGAATCAAAAGATGTTGAATCCAGTATATTTCTACTTCACATGGCATCTGAGAAAATGAAAACTGGATAAGAATACTAATAATAATATTATAATTTTTTGTAATGAAATGTTTTGTAATGTAGTGCTTATTTATGATAGGTAATGTAATGAAATTTGTAACACTGTAAAAAATGTTGACTTTAAACCAGGTGATACAAATTTCATTCTATTACCTTTTGTTTATATCAAACACAGACGCAGCCTATACTAGTTTACTTGCTAGTTTACATTTAGCGCTTATTTAGTGCATTTGACATACATAATACATTCGTCTCAATGTGGTTTACAATAATCATTTGAAATTGATAGGAATACTTATAGTTCAATAATTAATTAGGTAAAATCGACCTTTTCCCTCCACGCTTTACATTTTAAGGTATCATGGAACACAATCATCTTCCAAAACATGTAAATTTCAAAAACCTTTTTCTGGTGTTCGTTTTATTAATGACTATAGTTTTAGGAAATAATTTTTGTGAAAAGTATTTTTCTGCAGTAGATATTTTGGAAAAACGGTTTTTCTTGCTTGAAATAGATGACGCTTAGTTGACAGGGATCTATCAGCGGGCATATGATAATATCATGTCACACAACAACCGTGTCTCATTGAAAGCCTTATTGAGCGACTAGAATCATTTTAAAAAGCGAAGAATTTGATCACGATTAACAAGAGTATCATAGTTTTCCAGTTTATCACAAGAAACCTTTATATTTCTACAGATTAATCTCTATAGTAGTGATATATTTGCAATCTTCATAAATACCTCGGAATGTGGGCATTTCCCTCCGCATTATTTACATATACTCTCAGCGTTATACCGGTTCTGCCTTTCTCTTTGACCTGCCTCTTGCTATAAATTTGCCTATGGCTCTCCACCTTTCTTCTTTAAACTTTTCTTGCTGATCTTTCCTTTTTTTTACGTGTATAATACGAGGGCAAATGTTGCTTGTTTACGAGAATGCTTCATTACACAACATGAGACAAGGTATCGTGTATACACCATGACCTAGGGCCGGGGATTAACTTAAAATGCTTTATGCTCATTGGCGTAAAGAGAGTCAGTCTTGATTGATAAGTTAATCCCTCTTGAGTGATCAGCGCTAATCCGTTTAAACTAAAAGTTGCTTTATCTCGAAAGAAAGATTTGAGAAATATACAAAGTTTAACTGAGTTAATGTCCCTCAATATAAAAGCTAAATTAACTAAACTCGGCCAGTAAAATACAAATTTATTCAACTCTAAAACGGTGTCTATTTTTTGCGATCTTTTTTGTCATTCGCGAGATATCAAGTGTTTTGTACAGCAATCCCGTAAAATTAAGTAAAATAACATATCTTAAACTTTAAAAATCGATATAAAAAAATAATAAAGCAATAAAATAAAAAATGCAGGCACCGTTTTGTAGTTCCGCATTCGCATAATGCAATGCAGCAAATGTTAGATCCATTGACGTAAAAATGAGGGACATTAGCTCACTTCTTTTGCAACACCAAATTTTCAAATATTACTCTATTTATCAAAAATTAAACAATGAAAGATAAAAACACGATAATATATGTAATCCTTTTGAGATATCCTTTCAGAAAATATATAGTTTATTACCATTTGGAGTAAATAGTAGCAAGTTACCGGAGTTCAAAGTAGATGACCCATTTGTGTTCCATGATACCTTAATTCTAAATCACCTGCATGACATGTTTTGTAAATCTCATACAGATTTCGTCCTGATTTGCATAAGTTTCACCTTAAATTTTCTCGGACAGATTTACTTTTATCTTAACACTTTTATTAAAATATGAAAGAACTAACGTTGGACTTTCATAAGTACTATACAATATATCGTCTTCGAATCGCCATTGTATATCTCATACAGATTGGTCACTCATATTGTATATATATTACATGTTTAGCACTTAATGACTGGTCCTGAGGGAAACAGTTAGTTTTGTTTCCCCAGAATGTCAATGAAACATTGAGATTCGAATGAAACAAAATTAACTGATTTCCCGAGGGACCAGTCATTAAGTGTTTTATTATATACCCTATTCAAACGAAGAAAAAATTTCTCTCCATTTTGAAAATTTTTTATTTACGAAATGGACTTTGACCTGATCACATGGATTTATTCCCCTCTCACGCTTTAATCACATGGATTTATTACCCGTGCGGGTGTTATAGAGATTTATTTCCCTCCACATGACTGCTCTTGACCAATAAGAAAACAAGTTTGAATAGGATATATAATAAATATTATTTATATGCACTTACTGTTCTAGTGTTTACGACAGGAAATATCACTGCAAGTAATGCTCCAAATATAATGTAGATTTGTATTCTGAAAAAAGAGGGTTGGATTCAAAGTTTAGAAATAACAATTAAGTAACATAAGAAATTTATAGGATTAAATATAACAATATTAAGTCACTCACAACAAGTCTTTCTTTCACCAAAATGAATCATTGACAAGTTATTCACTTTCATGTACAAACAATAAAATTATGAATCAATCGTTTCTTGGTATGTACTAGGTATCAACATTTTGGATGCTTATGGTTTCAACTACGTTTTAATTAAACAAAACAACCAAGCTTTCTGACAAATTGTCCATCTTCAGGGTCACAATGCAAAAATGTTACTAACGGGCGTTAGCTATTAATTTTGTACATGTGATACTTCTAATGTCTCTAATAAATAAATTCTAAGATAGCAGTTTAAATTTATTGCTTGGGAATAAGTATCACATATACAAATAGTTAGAGTGTGCTAGTAACATTTTCCATTGTGACCCTGAAGATGGACAATTAGTCTGAAAGCTTGGTTGTTTTGTTTAATTAAAACATAGTTGAAACCATAAGCATCCAAAATAAAATTATGGTTTCAAATCTGGAGAAATGGTATCACAGACAAAAATTTTGGATACCCAATTAAAAAATATGGGAATTTTATAGGGAAAATTCCCTGTATTGGGAAAAGTTGGGAAATTCAACATCCCATCCAAATCCATTTTTTCCCAATGTTGTTAAACATGACTACATACCTGAAGACTGAGACCACAGTTTTACTTGGAGGGGCAACTAGTAAATATATCTGTAAATTTAAAGAGAAAGTTCAGCTATACTCAATATATTTATCTTGATAAAATGACGAGCTTGGACATTATACATTATCACTAAACTATCAATAAGCAATAATATATAGTTGATACTAAAAGATATCAATTACAGTGAGACTACTGAAACCAGAGCCACCAAAACATAATTAAATCCAATCACGATCGAGAATATGAATAGAATCTCTACAAATGTTTGACTTTTTGGGTTAAAATGCTAATAATTTTCATTATGTGTAAACAGAATAACGCAAGATTATAAATAAGAAACATCTTAGCCTGTCAGAACCTCTACAAATTTATTGTTTGATCTCAATATAATATTTTTAAATTCTATTTTAAAAATTGTTTTGGTTGCCACAGTTACAGTAGCCTCCTGCACAGCTGCTCTTAGTATCAGTAACTTTTCCCTGCCATGAACGCCTGCTCAACCGAGCACTACATTACATTCCCATTGTCTGACCCATCACAGTTAGTCTTTTATAATATAAAAGCCGAACCCTGATTGGCTGAAATGTTTTTTATAAATTTAAAAAACCAAAGCTCACCAAACACACAAAAACAGTCTCAAAATAATAAATAACCACAGTTAAATGTTCACTTATTATTAAACTTTATTTATCTAACATTAATGAAATTTCAAGATGAAAATATATTTAAATCAGGAGCGAAATTTCAAGTACACTTATAGAAACCATTGAGATCATTGTTACAGGTAAAGTAAAGTGACAAGACATCACCGGTTTCTGCTCAAAATCAACTGTTTTTATCGATTGATATTTGAGCTACAATCATGTGCAAAATACCTTGGGACTTTATCTGGTTTTTAGATGAAAAATATTTTAACATCATTTGTCCGTTTCCCCCTCTCCCCCATATCAATATTGAGCTTTGGGAATGTGAAACAGTTGTCATTTGAAAGATCAATCAGCATTGCTCTGCCTATGAACGTTTGATTCGACCCCACGATGTGCGCGTGCACAAAAAAACGCTGAAAAAAAATTAAATTTTTTTATTAAGGAACGATACACGTTTTGAGCTTCAACAAGGCAAAACCCTTGAATTTTGCGCGGGACTCTATACTTTCTTTATGCCTAGTTGAAAGAACCTAAGAAAATCTACGTTATATCAAAGTTTTTCAAAAAGTTAATTTTTCTGACATACAAAAAAATCGATTTTCGTAGGATTTTTTGTCTGACTTCATGCGAGTTCTGAAAGCACTGGAAGGATGAAATATGTCAGATCAAGGTATTTCTTTGTCTTTTATTCAAAACCATCCACGTTGTATTTTAGAATGATTCATTACCCGACATTTGTAGGCGTTCATTAAATGCTGATTATCTCAAAATTGAGCTCGGGACACCCCATTTTTCTATTCATTTTTGGAATCAGCATTAAATTTCACATTAAAAAATCGTAGTTTAAAGAAAAGTTTAACATTATGTCCAAAAGTAGCCAGTCACCTTAAAGTAAAAAAAAATTAGAGCACAGCAAATATTCTAAAAAAAAGATCCTGCAAGATGAAAAAATAATTCGTGCACAAAATTAGCTTAGAGTGGGAAAAAATATCGTGCAAAAAAAAATTGCCCAGCCCCCCCTCTCCCCTCAAAAATCTAATGGTCCGTCCCTTAAGCATTTCAAATTCGAAGCAATAAATGGTCAATCAAAACAGTATATATATAATCATTGAACTTGAAATCGAGCAAATCCGAAGGTTGCAGAACATAGTCATTTTCTTTTAAAATGTAAGATTAAAGCGTAAGCCTACTCGGAAATCACAACAAATATTGGGATATGACTCGTATCAAATGCTTTGTATAAACGACTTGAGGAAGGATTTGAATATTAAACTTCCCCCCTTGTTCTTATCTTTACTTATGGAATTTAGTTTAATTTGCAATGACCTTTGGATTTCATTCGTAGGTATTCAATATTTTGTCGATCAAACATTAATTCCCGCCGTCAAACATGGCCGGTGCTTAACGTTGTACATGTTGTACATCAACAATCTGTCGATACGGAACGATGATTATGATAAAAGTTGAGATTTTCTGAACGATAATCATGATAAAAGTTGAGATTTTCGACTCACCTGAACCAAGGATAACAAATGACACGGGTTGAGTAAATAGATGACCTGCTTCGTGACGACTTTGAAACCAACTTCGATGCCAAAAACCAAGCACATCAATATTAAAAGAAACCTTTTCCCAACGCCGTTACCTATCCTATTCGGCGGCAACTTGTCGCTGATCTTACACTTAGGCAAAGTCTTCAAAAACACGAAGAAGGCGAATGTACAATAGCAAATCGTCTCGACAAACCTCTGCCATGATGGTAGAAATTCAACACATTCTCTTCCTCCGTTACCGGGTAAACTATGATTCACTCCCCCGTAAGTTAAATCTGAAAAGTAGCTCCAACCCAACTGAAACATTTTCGTCGAGAGTTAGCGAACTTCTGTCCCTTTATTACATGTCCTTGTTGTACGTCATGGTTTTGAGAAGCTGAATACTGATCCAGCTGGTAGCCCCTGTTCTTTCCGTAGGGACAGCCTCGCTTCCATGCATGACTAATCGATCGATATTGTCCATATATCTTGTCCATCAATTTGATGCTATCGGTTACAAACCATGTTAACACCTTCGATTCTTCAATTGACATAATCCCGTTTATGATAGCAGATGAAAACCAATCAACATGGGCTTGTTTTTGGCTATATTTTATTATTTAACTTCTAATAAACTATATCTTTTCCATTTAAAGGAAATCTTTTCATAATTTTGATAGAAAAACCTGACATGTTTATTGCTGAACCTTGACATTGTCCTATAATAATTTACAAGAAAGAATAATTAGAGAAAAATAAGAAGAGAACTAAAGGAAGGGAAGAATTACTGGGAAAGAAGAGAATGAGAAAGGAAAAATAAATAAAGAATGGATGAATGAATGGATGGACGAAGGAGAGAAAAAGAAAGACAGAACACAAGAGAAATAAAGAATTAGTAGAAAGGAAGAGAGATTGAAAGACTGAAAGAGTAAGAAATAATTTAATAAACAATGTTTTATAGCCTAGAGTGCTTACACTAGAGTGCTTACACTATGTCCATGAAATAGAATCTAAATAGTTCCTACCTAATAGTTTTTATTTAGTGACTATTAGTCATTATCACTCAACTGAAACAGCTTTAGTAACAATGCACAAGGGAAATCAAATACTCAAAACCATAGAAAGTTAATACTTTATTCATTGTGTATTGTTACTAAAGCTGTTTCAGTTGAGTGATTAGTGACTAATATAGTCACTAAATAAAAACTATTAGTTAGTAACTATTTAGATTTTAATTCATGGACATAGTGTAAGCACTCTATGTCCATGAAATAGAATCTAAATAGTTCCTATAACTAATAGTTTTTATTTAGTGACTATTAGTCACTATCACTCAACTGGAACAGCTTTAGTAACAATACACAAGGGAAATCAAATACTCAAAACCATAGAAAGTTAATACTTTATTCATTGTGTATTGTTACTAAAGCTGTTTCATAGTAACTATTTAGATTTTATTTCATGGACATAGTGTAAGCACTCTAGTTCACACTAGCAACATCAGCAACATACCCAGACGGCAGTGAAGCATTTCTTGATTAGGTTTAAGAAAATACAATTGCAGCTAATGAACAAAGCCCTAAGTAGTTCTGAGTCTACCTATGTTGCTTATGCTTTTTAACATTAATGTAATTAGAGTTACAAATATTATACCCATGAAACAAGTAGTAATAATTAGTACTAAATAGTGCTAATTAAACAATAGAAAACAAAAGAATTAGCGTAAAATATCACTATTTAGTACTATTTGTTTCATGCTTTTACAGTGCGAATCGAAAAACCGTGGACATCCAGAAATATTTTATAAAAAGTTTATTGTCCGTTGAACAACTCTAACTACAAAGGTTTATCATACTATACATCAGTTAAACTTGCGGTGACTAGTAGTTTCTGAGTTGTTCAACAAACAATAAATGATTTCTAAAATATTTCTAGGTGCCCACGGTTTTTTGATTTGCACTGCAATGTTTGTACTCTAGCAGAGGAGAGAGTTACTTAATTAAATTATATTGGCAATGTTGAAAATTTATATAATTTCAAGTGATACAAAACAAATACACAATTTCAGGCTACAGAAAAGTTTTTATTTTATTCAAACTGAGCATCTTTTTTACATCATTAGTGTTAGAATCCAAACAAAATTGTACATGTAAGGAAGAAATACATATCAAATGGTTTAATTTCCACCCAATTCAAATCTTTCGGGAATAAGATTCTATGTCTTTTGTATTTCGATATCACATAGAACTTTGTGGAATATATATAAGTTCTTGTTCCGAGAGGATTTGAATTGTATGGAAGCATACTTGTGTCTAGCTAAATTGATTGGGATTTTAAAAGTGATTTATTTTATTCACTCTGTGTTAAACACAAAAGCACACAGTCACACTTTTTGCTGTTTTTTTTTTTCCTCACAAAGAACACTTTGTAATTTTAAATCAATTATTTAGATATTCAACACATTGTATAACTCCACTCTTAGCACACAAACTGTATAGTTATAGCGCAACAGCCCGCTTTCAATATTTTGGTTGAGTGCTCATACACTAATGAACCAATTCAAGGCTCTCTGTGGAAACAATGAGTATGGTAATACTTAAATTGTTTCCAGACTGGATTAGTGGTTTCATTGTGTACGATCATTCAACCAAAATATCAAAAGTGGGCAATTAAAAAGCCATATTTGTCATATTGCCCAGTTTCCATTATGACACCGCAGCCTATTTAATTTGATTCAATTCAATTCAATTCAATTCAATTCAATTCAATTCAATTCAATTCAATTCAATTCAATTCAATTCAATTCAATTCAATTCAATTCAATTCATGTAGGGATGGTTCCTTTTTTGACATAACCAACAAGACATTTTGTTGAAAAAGTAGACGTGATGGTCATAGACACCTTTGATATATATATATATATATATATCAAGATAATTTTGATGTGATGTCATAATGAATACGGTACTGGCCAATTTATTTCTGTTGATTGACAGAAATGTAACTGAGGAAAACCTTTCTGTTTGATTGACACAAGTATAATGCAAAGACCTGACTAAATATAAAACAGCAGCAATATTACAGTTTATTGCACCTGAGGAATTATTGACATTTCTTTCAAAACGAAGATGATGATAGTACACATTCAAACAGGATGATGATGATGATAAAACCTCATATGATGATAAAGGTGATGATGATGATGACTATGGTGATGTTGGAGATGACGATGATAAAGAGTATAGGAGGATGCCGATAAAGATATAATGATGATGATAGTAGTGATGATGATGATGATGATGACTATGGTGATGATGATGATGAAGACTATGGTGATGATGATGATGAAGACTATGGTGATGATGATGATGGTAAAGGTATAGAATGCTGATAAAAGTAAAATAAAGATAATGGTGATTATGCGACGATGGTGATTATGATGATGATGATAAAAATGGTGGCAAAGGTGATTGACAATGCATTTTCAGATAAGACATTGCTGATGATAATGATATAAATCAGAGTGTTAAAGTTTTGAAGAATGAGAAGAAAAAATGGATAAGCGAGATATAATCAAAGTAATTTTAATACTTTGTTTGTTCACAAAAACAGGAATATTATGTCAACAGTGCATCATACTAGGTCATGACAAAAAAGATAATAAATTTAAGTATAAATCCTTTACTATCTATTAAATTTATTTTCCTAATAAATATACCAATAAAAAAAAACACTAATTAAACAATAGAGTAGTTGAATCAAGGGCATTATGCTGTAATAGTTGCCCGCGGAAACTGGATGTTCAGAAAAAGAAATAGTCTCCCAAGAACGCAGTGCGAGGGCGACTTTGAAGTTTTGAGGAACAACCAGTTTCCAGGGGCAACTATCACAGCACTATGCCCAAGATTTTAACTGCTCTATTGTTTATATTATTCAACAACAAAATTTCCCAGAGCGGACGAAAAGCTATATAGTATCCCTCTACGGCGGGCACTATCACGTCAGGTGATCGCCCCTCGACCAATAGAGAGCGGAAGAAAATTTGCTGTTGAATTATAAATCATCATATTCATGCAACACCAGAATCAAACAATAGATCAAAATACTATAGGATTGTTTAGAATCAAAATTAGGATAAACTATTAGGATAAAATCTGATCTATTGTTTTACTTAGGATAGTATCTTTTTCATTGAATCATTATTCAGTACTATTTTGATAATTCTGATTTTGCACTTGATATTAACATTATAGTGCATTGGAAACACACATTAAACTATTAGCAACACTCAACACTGGACAGCGTTAAAGAGAAAAACAACATTCAATTGATCAAAACACTAGCGTAATGTGGTAACTACAGTATGTACAGGGTTAGTGACATGTTATGGAAAGCACAAAAGTGGAGGAATCAGGCCATATGGTATAACTGATTTTTGAAATAACAGAGCTAATTTTGTTTTTGTTATGGACTGGTGTTTTCAGCCAGAAATCAACTTGCTCAGGGCCAAATTTTCTCTTTTCATGAATAATTTTTTTTTTCAAGGATATATTATATTATTTATATTGCACTTATATTTCATAGGGAGATGTTCACCTGCAAAGTATTTTAGAGAATTTGTTTATAGAAATGAAAATAACATTAAAAAAGGATCTTCAAAATTCAGTGATAATAATTTAATCAATCATTAAAAAACCCATTGTCCTTATTACAACCAAATGAATGGGATCGCAAACAAGCATTACTGTATTTTAACAAAGACAATAAAATGATATAACAAACACTGTAAAAAATTATACTTAACTTTACTGATGCTAAAAACTTAAGCACTTTGTCTGAGTACTCCGGAGTACTCCAACAATGGGCTATAGCTCAAAATGTCAGTGAAATTTAAAATAATGATTTCTTACAGGGTTACAAAATTCATTTTATTGCCTGATCATATAAATAAATAAAACATTGATGCAGCATATACTTGTTTACTCCAAACATAACATGTCACAACCCTAACAAAACGCTTGCATCAATCTTACCACATCATCTAACATCTTTCAATAATGAAGTCTGCTACACACAGCTACTTTAATAAGATCCTAATAATACTATGTTCTAACACTAAATCATTGTTTAGTCGTGTAAATACTATTCAATATACATAGATACGCCTCATTATATACCATTCTGTTAAATTTATATACAAAGATGTCATTCTCCGTCCTGCGCTGGAGATGCCACCGTTGTCACCTTGTGCTCTTTGCTTTGACAAGATATCTTTGCTGTACTGGCTTGGCAGATAGTAGGTCTCTAGCAGTGTCGATAGGAAACCATGATCTCTTTCGACCTTAAACAAGCAATGAAACTTTTAGTTAGGGATGAACAGGATTCCAACTCATATGAAAATGTAAAATTCCCTGACTTTTCCCTGACCTTTCCCTGACCAAAACCAAAGTGGCACACTTCTATTTAGTCTTTTTAATGAAAAATCAGGAACCTTTGGGAAGTTTCGTTTAGTAGTGAAATTACATAATTATCACCAAAAAGAATTTGAGAATGATGACAAAAATTCCCTAACTTTTCCCTGACCTTGGAAAAAATTCTAAATTCACTGAGTTTTCCCTGACCGTGGGAACCCTGATGTAGCATTACATATTTTGATGGATGGAGGGTTGGGCAATTTTTCAATGCAGAATCTGAATGATTTTGACCCCCTGAGGATGTGCATGAAATTTTTTTTCAGCTTTGCACATATATTTTTTCCATATATATTGTTGTGCGCAATATCTTTTTTTTTCAAGGCTGTGCCCAAAATTTATGGGGGGAATACTATGTCAAAAGTAAAAAATCACTAAAATATGGATGATGTAAATCTAAGATCTAATTTTTATAGAAAGTTTCTATTTGTCTTTTTGCCAATCATATTTTTCCTAGTAATACCTGACCTCAATTTTAGAGTTTGGAATTGATTTATAACAGGAGTAACTTTGTGTAGCAAGTTTAGCAATTGGTGATCTACAAAAGATATTTTAGTATGTGATTTGTCCTGGAAATGCACCAAAACTCTATTTTTCATTGTGTTTGAAGGTCAAGTTGGTGGGTGTGAATACCTGATGTTACTAATGAATTAACAGTATTTAGAGGTTTTCAGTTTGTTGGCATTATGAATATGAACTAATGAACATGATAAAACATGTTGAATTAAACATTCATGGCATGAAGTCCTCTGGCCAATATCTAAAATAAATGCCCCCTAGAAGAGTATTACCACTTCAGTAAATATACAACACATCGATGTCCCAAGCATTACATATAATATGGGAATTTTACACAATATACAATAAAATCATTGGTAAAAAGTTGCAGAATATCTTGGAGACATTCAACATCGTTTTTCGTTCAGTTTTATACAACAAATTTATAAGTGTTATAAAAACATATATATAATAAGAAATTTAAATAATGTATATCTGTAAGGCTAGAAGTGAAAAAAATCACATTAAAAGAATTGATAATAAAATAATAGCTATCTTGATTTGTAAGTTCATTGTTATATATGCTTTTTGCCTCCAAAAAACAAGACGATAAAATAACTAGGATATATATTCAACATTTGTTTGCACGCAGGCATTTAGTTAAAAATTGATGATTATGTTTCTTCCGCATAGGATACATATTGTTGGTTGAAGACAAATGTCCATATATATCCTAGATTCTTGTGAAGGAATGATTGATGGTAAAAAAAACATAAAAACCCAGCTAACCATCTTTTATTCATAAGTCTCCTACCTAGAAGGCCAGTAGTTTCTAAACATTCAAATTCATGATTTTATTCTATTACCTATCATTCCTATTATATTTTTTAAATTCATGAATTTCTTCTTCTATAGAAATAAAAAAATGATATCTATTTTAAGGTGGCTCCATGTAATTGTTTCTTGGCATGCTGCTTTGTGACTAACACAAAATGTTATAGAAATATAATAATCAATGCTTTTAAAATGATTGTGAATTGACTGTGGTGTGATTTGCAAGAATTTGCAAGTTTTTCAAAAGCTTATTGCATTGACAGGTATACAGGTTGACTGCCCAATAATAGCTCCTCTTTTCTTGTCCTAATATTTCCTGTTTTAAGGGGTCACTGACCTCTATATGTTATAAACATGTAATCATGTATGAACTATAAAGTAAATGTTGAACATATTGTGATCAATACAAATGAAAGGAAAGTGATTTTGTGGGACTATCAGACATGATTTTCAAGCTAAAATTAAAATTTTAATATTTTCTCTATTTAGTTCAAATTTGCATAGCACTAAACACTATAATATGCGAACACTACTGGAAACATTTTTTCCAAAAATTGATTTTATCATTTCATATCACACTTATGTCAAACAATAATAGAATTATAAGAATGTGAAGGAATTATCAGTAAACTTCTATCAAGGCTCTATAACAGGAGTTTTTATGGAGAAAAATTAACTCCAATGAGATCCGTGTTGCTAGACAGGTGCCTACCAAATAAGCCATCGAAAGCACAACAGTTCAATGTTTTATTACTAAAAGCAGCAATATATATGAATACTAACTCCATGGTTTTTGGAAACATTATGAATATTCAAGGTGGTTAATGATTTTTTTTTGAACTATAACTGGAGGCCATACTTCATATTCCAATGGTTACTCGATTGTTGAGATTATTGGCAAACATGTCAATCATTGTCTTGAGAAGTATGTATATTTGTATGCCTCTTTCGTAATGATCTATTACTTCCAAAAATCATTTTACAAATAAATATAGATATGTAGTGTATGCAACATAATACAAACTTACTTACTTTTGTTATTATAGCATTTTTGTAAGCTAACAAGCAAGCATCACCTAGGATACTATGCGCTATTTAACCTTATTATCACACAGAGATTTCATATTTAAAACCAATCATAGCAAGCCATTAATGTATTAATTTGTCATGACAAAAAACATAAAGATTCCATTAGTGAACCCTTACAATTTGAAAGCTCTTTAAAGAAACAATGGGCATAGTGACTAAAACTCTTTGAACACTTTAGCTATTGTTATATCCACTGTCATTATTTCCTATTGATATTAAACATTAGGATGCAGTCAGTTTAGAATGACCACCATTTTCACAAACCACTCCACTTTGAAATATACTACATTTTTACTATGTCTGAAAAAGGGGCCTTTAATTTCCATGAGTTTTAAGCCAGTGTTGGACATTTTAAATTCAATGTAAATAAAAGCAAGCAATGACTAGTTGTGGAGTAGACATATAAAATTGGCTCAAGATGTAGGGTCCAAAGTACAAATAAACAAACATTTCACAACACAATACATTCAATTTGTACAAAACGATAAAAATCTTTACATTAACGAGAGGTCAAAGTTTTTCTGTTAATATCACGACATATTGAATTGAACTGATTTTTTTGAAAAATAAAACTGTTTCTAAATCCTGTCTCGAGTTAAATTCATTAGCGAATTAACATCAACAAATACGACATATATATTTTGCACGAAAATAGGAATGCTTTGTTGAACAAAAATATCGATGCATTCGGTGTTAATTGCTATCCAGAAAGTGTTATTACCTTTTCTAGATTCTTCCCAGGTCTCAAGTTCGTCTGTTACGACAAGGACAAATACCCAAGTTTTAGTTTTGCTTAGATCGTTCTATATACAAACAAAGAAATTAATAACGAGAGAGATTATAAGGGCTTTAACATACGCGTCTTCATTTCAAATGCTGTATAACTTCATTAATTGCTTACTTGAAAAATTCCTAGAAACCTTCCAAGCTTGCCCGTTACTCCAGCCTAAAAGGAAAAATAATTGCAAGGTCAATAAATTTGAGTCCTTATGAATAAAATACGCTATGTGGCAGTATATCAAAAAAGTGAACTACATCGAAATTGACAACGTGGTCTTTTCACTCACTTCTTCTTGGACTTCTCGAGTTGCTGTCTCGTGTGGTTCCTCTCCATTTTCAATTCCCCCGGCTGGAACTACCCACCTATCAGGCTTTCTTAGACTAGATACTAGAAGAACCTAGATAGAGTAAAAAAGGAAGAATTAGCGAGGAGGGAGAGAAAGCGTGGTAGTTTACATTACATGACGACACTCACCTCTTGTTCATCTTCGTCTCGAAAGCATAAACAGCCAGCTCTCAGGACGAAACCATCTTTATCGTATGTCCTGGACGTCTTAAGACTCTCGTTCCTATTCTTTATCATCACAAGCTGTTTTAGGTTAACAGAACAAGATTTCAAGAGCACATTTTTACGTTCAAATTCGGGTCTATACAGCTGAATTGCACTCACGTCGCCATGACAGGTAAAAGCCGGGTCACTCGGCCACGATGAGAATTATGGGACAGAGTGCCGGAAATAACCCCGTACGACACCTGGACACCGCGCTTTGGTCTTTTTAGCGCTCTAACTTCCGGTTATTTAATTGTCACGTGATTATCTAGTAAAAAAATAGAGAAAGAAAGAAGGAAAATTGAATATAAAAGAAAGAAAAGGGTGAAAAAATATTAGATAAACTTCAAATACCATTAAATACAATTAAAATTGATTGTTAGTCCATGTTGACAGAATGTTGACCGGACTGATAGATACTGGCTGACCTACTCACAACTGAACCAACTGATATTTTGACTGGCGTAGTGATATTATATTTTCTAAGATGTATTTTTGCATGTGGAACGAATGATATGACAGAAGGAGCAATCAGTTGTGCAAAAAAATGTTGTTACAATATAAAAATAAGAATTAAAATGTGTGGCGTTCTTGTATGGTTTTACAAATCTATAATGTGATATAATAATGTATAAAAGTAATAATGTATAAAAATACGCTTAACAATTATCGTACGGACGCGGCGCTTACTGGCGGCTTACAATCGCGAACATGACCTGCTGACTAGAAGACTAGACCATTCCATACAACATTGCACGGTTGTACCCGAACTCAAGCCGCAAATAGCATAAATTTGATGACCTTCACACCAATACACACATTCTTAGAAATATCCCTTCTTCCCAAGTGCGTCTCCCTACCAGTTTTCATAGCGTTTTCCCCCACATTTCTTCCTCCATTCTATTTCTGTCAATAATATATCTCATCTCCCACTGCCAATCTTCCGTCCATTTTAAAGTGGTTCATTATAAATCGAGTTTCTGACTCATCATCCCTGATTCGTTTCACTTTTATTACTGCATGTACTAAAGTGGTTCATAAATCGAGTTTCTGACTCATCCCTGATTCGTTTCACTTTTATTACTGCATGTACTGACCCCGTCCTGACCGGATCAGAAGTCCCTCAGCTAGCTCTTTTTTTTACAACTTTTCTTTACAGCTTTTTTACAGCTCTTTATATGCTTTTTGGGCAACCTTTTTCACGCCGCTGTATGCATTGGGTTTGATCACGTGATAATTTTGTTCACATAGCGTGTTTATTGTGCAACTGCTCACCTGTAGCGGTGTTGACATAGCTGGTTCTATACCCGTTCTATAAAGGTAGTCTAAACGGGTCTAAGTCGGGGTGTACTTAGTACACAAAGTGCGCATTACAAGAAAATGTGCGCTGGTAATAATAGACTTACTTAATAAAATTTAGTAACAGTTTAAACGGTGTTTAGGCGGACTGTGCAATAAGTACCAGGAGGCCTAGGGGGTGGAAAATGAGTTTCACAAAGCCAAAGACCACCTTTTTCCCCAAAAACATTAGTTTGTCCTCAAAAATTTAATACTGTAGTTTAAGAAAAGCACATTCTAACTGTGCATGCAGTTCTCTGATCGAGTAATGAATTGTGTTAAAGTAATAATATTTTATAACTACCTTTTGTCATAGCCTTCACAATATAACATTTCTAATGAAATTTCTATTGTCCACAATGGTAAAGTTATGTTACTGTGAAAAATTTGCCACGCATGCGTAGTCGTTTGAGTATCTTTGTGATACCCATGCCCAGGCTGTCGATTCAATTTCAGACCCACTAGTCACCACAGGGAGCCCAACCTCGTCACTTGTGATGTTTGTAATTTGCATATTTACTCTAAATGTATAGAGTTGCGAAATATCTTTTTTTTTTGACGTAGATAGTTGTGTATAACTGTTTTCTAGTCTGTGACCGAGTTTCAGTAGCTCAATAAGAGCGATTTTGACGAAAATACCCCTTTCTTTACAACTATCTACGTCAAAAAAAAAGTCTTTATTATTGTATATTTGAGGCATAGGGAAAGGACATTTCGCGACTCCATACATTTACTGTAAATATGCAAATTACTAACATCACAAGTGACGAGCTTGGGCTCCCTGTGCTTTTTCATAGTCCAAAACAAGATAAAACCATCAATAAACCAGCAGTACGGTCAAATCATGTCAAGAGGAACCCGTTGACAGGTGTTACAAAATTACAGGGCAGGGAAATATGGTTGGGATCAGGATGACCCCTTAGTTGAATATCGATGTTTTTAAAAATCTTAATGCCCAGAATGATGGAAATCCATGTTGTTAACAACTTCAAGCTACAAATTTCATTAGCTTAGTGGTTTTAATTGACGAAATAGAGCACCAAGACGCAGGATGACCCTTTGATTATATGCGCACAAATTCTGAATCTCGGTTTTTGGCTTATTTTACCAAGAATATCGATGTTTTGAAAACTCTTAAGGACGGGACCTATTAATTAAAAAGTAATGTCTTCTTCAAATAACTATGTGAGTTGTTTTAACCCTTTAGAGGGTTCTTCAAATCTGGCTACAAAAGGTGGGGTCACAGGGCAGTTAAGAGAAATAATGAGTCTTAAATATGGCTGACGTCACGATTTTACCGGTATCGACAAATAAATATGTTTTTCAAAGGATTTTCATTGGAACATCTCTTTGATAGCGGTAAAGAATCAACAAGTAATTTTCTAATAGGAATATATATTTTTTAACGTATTTTCGAAAGTTAGTAGCGAAATATGATTTTTTTTAGCATCGCGACTTGTATTTTACGAGGTTCAGAAAATTCGAATTTTTGTCTATTTTCCATTCAAAAACCAGTTGCTTTTTCGAAATTTTACATCAAAACCATTGTTTAACATGTTCTTAATAATTGCAGTTGTAAAAAAATTGGGGTTACCGGGCGTTTTAATTCCCCCCTCCCCCCCAAAAACAATTACGCAGAGGAATATTGTGAGAAAAAAAAATCCTGTAGGGGAATATTGTGAGAAAAAAAAAATCCTACAGGGAATCAAGAACCCCCCAAAAAGGCTTGAACCCAAGAAAGAAAAATCCTGCAGACATTTGTCTCCGAAAAAAAAATCCTGCACATATTTTTTTCTGCACATATTTTTTTCTTTCATAATTTCATTAGCTTAGCGGTTTTAATTCCCGAAATAGTGTACCAATTAAACCTTAATTATATGCGCACAAATTAATTTTCGTTTTTTTGCAGCTTTGCAATCTCATTGTAAGGCAAGCCATAGCAAAAGCGTTACATTGTTACATTGATCAATTTTTGTTGTCACGAATGCGTGCACAACATTTTCAGTGCTTGCAGTATCGAGGTACAGAGAAGTAAATTCGGATTTGACAAATGCGTCTTGACGATCTAGATCGAAGAACGCCGGGTTACAGAGTTGCATGGTTGACTTGCGGTGGCCATCTGCAAGTGTCGATCAAGTATATTAACCCTACTGCCTCCTCCCCAGGCTACTCTTTAGGGATTCCTTTGTTGACGCGATCGGGATTCCTGTGTTGAAATATTTGGCAGGAAAGAACTAGGGACGAGTTAAGAGAAGAGCACAGGAAGGCCGATGAAAAGAGATATAAGAGATGCCTGCGGAGGAGGCTGTATTATCCCAAGATCTCGTAATGGCTCGGATGGAAGAGCCCGTGGGGTACTCCCTTTGTCCAAGTGGTCTGAGGTCGGCGCTTCTTTTAAGGTTGAAAGTTTTTCCTGTGCGTACCTTTTAGGGTCCTTTTGGGGCTCTTGCTCAAAAGTCAATTACGTAACATGACTCTGTACCTGTAAGGGCCATTTTTCAGACTTGGTTTCGTTAGTTATAAAAATAACTTCAAATCAACAAGGCTTTAAAAGTTCTAATAATTCATGCGTACCTTTTTTCCCGGTTTGGGAGGGGGGGTGGGGGGGGGGGGGGGGGGGGGGAGAGAGAGTTGGAGTGATCGGCGTACCTTAAAGGGTTGAAAATACTTCCTGTTTATATATTAATATAATATAGATATTTCCTTTCTGAGGCTCCTTTAAGGGTTCTGGCACAAAAACCAGACATGATTCCGTACCTGTAAGGGTCATTTTTACCGTCTGCTTTGTTGCAAAAAGTAAGCTTGGCTGGCAAGAACATTGCATAGCCGTACCTCTGTTTTAGGGGTTAAAATCAGCAAGGCTTTATCAGTTATTTTTATCTGTGCGTACCTTTTAGGGGTCGTTTTCAAACTGACCTCCGCCGATCACCCCTACCACTTGGACAACCAAAGAGTTTCGATTTAGGAACCTCGAAGGAAAGTGTATTATTTCAGTCTTGGATGTACTGATACAACCTCAGATTCGAAAAAGGAAAAGCCCCGGCTTCGCTTTCGGCGCTTTTTTCGTTTTCTGTTTTTGTGCGGTTTTATTAACAGAACCTCAGTAAAGTCATCCCAAAGTCGTGACATGGTATACGGGATCAGCGTTATTTTTGGATCAGGGATCAGAATTTTTGCTTTGCGGATCGGGATCACAGCCACTGGGGTCGGGATCATGAGAAAATATCGCCGAATCAGAGATCAAATGAATCAGAAATCAGAATCGAAATAAAATTTGGCATCAGGGATCCAAATTTTTCCGGTGATCAGAAATACGGGATCACTAGTAAAAAAATATACCATGTCACGACCCTAACCTGTCATCCCCCGGCTTGTGTACAGCCGTCCCTAACCCTCCCCCTACGAGTGTGCACAGGCTATAAACTTTCTCATAGTTTTACTAAATTATGTTTTAATCAATCTTTACATATTAAATGACGGCGTTTAATATTGCAGCATGGTACCCTGCACCTGCGAAAATAATCAATTTTTTATTAACCCAGATAACTCTGCTTTTACAGGGCCGTAGCACCCTGAAAATAACTACCATTCAATACACTCAAATCATATTTGGGGGGGGGGGGGGGGGGGCACGGGTCCCCCTGCCCCTCCCCATGCTACGGCCCTGTTTTAAGCTCAATATAATAGGAATGAATGACGTTCGTTAGTTTATAATGATTTCGTTTCACTGACTTCGTTGTCGTGATAAGAGCGTCCACCCTGTTATGGATGATATACCGAGCGTAAAGGTCTCGTGCAATCTAAGGACTAGTCTGCTCTCACCAGCTAGTTCAGTTATCTCACATAAACGAACAAATGAAGAATTTGCGTGCTTAAACAAATATTCCTGTATTAGGAAAAGGTCTTTTATTATTTCCGCTGCGTTCATAGCCTTACTAAAAGCTATATGACATAAATGATGCGAGGTTAAAAGATGTGAAAAAAATGGATGAAGCAAAAGAAACGCCTCTGACTTGATAAAAACAATTCTTTTATGAAAAATAGAATTTTTTAGGAGTCTCGGATTTACGTAAAATTGAATTTCAAAGTTGACTTGGAATTAAAAGTATTGTAATCGTGCTAGAAAGCATATATGTGGGAGAAATCGTGACACACTGCGTGATTTTCGCTTCACGTTTGAGCGTTCGTCCGTCACCTTGATCCGACCGGATGCGAACCCCTAATAGAACAACCAATCAGGAGCTGACATACATTCATGTGACTCAATGTGACGTCAGTGACGAGACCGATGGCAACAAAAGCGATCTCCATCTATAATTCGCTCAGAAAAACAAAAATTTACGATTGAAAAAAGGTTTCAAACGTCCATTAACCCTAAATCATAGTAGGGAGTTGAAGTAATAAATTATAATTGACTGTAAATTGAGTGATATTCGTGGGAAAAAAGCAACAAATCCCTTGTGTTAACGGCTTTTCTGAAAGGACAATAATGGCGGAGGAAAGTGCTGGTGTGTCAACGGCTAATTTTACTCCTTTGGAACCGTTTGTTCACCAAGTTGGAGGCCATTCTACAATGATGAAGTTTGATGAAATATCAGTGTGTAAGCCATTCGCTGTGAGAGAGCAACGTTTCTATGAAGATCTGCCATCAGAGATGAAGGCCTTCACTCCGGAATACCGAGGTAAGAATAAATTACTTGTTTGGACGGATAATGTCGACAAAAAGTTATAGTTAAACTTCGTTATTTGGTGGAATACCATAATTTTTATATTAAGTTTATAAGTGAGAGTTTTTCTGCCAAAGAAATGGTATTTGTATCTCTCTGGTTATATCAACATTTTCCAGTTTGTGACAGACCATGGATCGATCTTCCCCGATAATATATTCAACGGAGCTGCTTAAAAGTCGAAATTTTGAATAAAAAAGGTCTTTTATACAGTTTACTTTGTGTCTGAAAGCTTCGTATATTCAATTAACTAACAGGTTAAAATCTAAAGCATTAAAAATGTGCTTGTTAGAATTATTGATCGTTGTAATCATGTGGTATTCCTTACTTGAAATGCAATATGTCTCTGCACATCAAAACATGTCCGATGTTGCATATCCGATTATTCCGTTGCAGTAAGCCTTGAATTTTGCTAAACCCTCAAGGAAATCCGAAGTGCAAATGTTAGGTTTTCACTATTCGAATTGAAGAGAGAAGATTTGGACCCAATGTACAGATCTACATGGGCGATTTTTATTATTAAAATATAAAATGTTTTTCAACTTTACATTTTAAAATTTCTCTTATGTTCTTTCTGGATCTTTTAAGAACGAATTTTTAACTGAAAAATTCCACTTTTCTTTTGCAGCAAATGATATTTTCGAAATTGTACTTTTTCATCATTTTGCTTTTTAAAATTATTATTTAGAAAAAATTCAATGACAGTATTTTTAATAAAGGAAAACCATTATTGTTCTGACTGATTACAGTGTATATTTGTTTTATAGAATTATATATGATCAAATTACCTTGCAAAAGCTACAAGGTATTGCATTTCAGTTTTGCATTTCATTTCATTTTCTCTTTAATTTTTTCATTCCATTTCTGTTCATTTTATAATACGTTTTGTATTTTAAAGATACATTGCATGTTATGTTGACATGTAATTACCACAAAAACAGTGCTTATATTTGTCGTTGCAAATCTTGAATTACTAATGATTCATCCTGTACTTGAGTATTGGAAAGCCTTATCATGCAAACATATATAATATCTTTGTTTCTTATTTACCCAGGGCAGGATAATACCCAAAGTCTTAATATATTTTTTTCTGTTTTGTCAACAAATTGTAAAATATCAAAATCAAAATTATGTTTTTTGAAGAAAACAACAAGATTGCATCAGCAATTTTTATAATTTTTGTACTATATTTAGGAGAAGTGGTTTACCTCTGCACAGAAAATAAGATGAAACCCAAGATCTTCTTCAATAATAAATGATTTTTGTATCTTTGACATCTAAGGAAATTATATAGTTTCCACAGCTGTATGGTAATGCATTAATATATTTCCCCATTTCGAAAATTTGATATCTTCACATTTACCATTAAAATTATGAAGAATATTGTATGGGCGCTTGGAGATATGAAGTTTATCTTCGAGTGGAGTTTGTCCACACAAGAAGATATAATTTGTATCTTCAAGTGCCCTTGTGATATTCTGTTTATGGGTATAATTATCAAAGAAAAAGAAAACATTTTCTGTCATAAAATGTTAAGTGTAAAGTTGTATAACTGTGGTGATTATATTTTAACTGAAATTATGTTTTCACATGTGAAGATATCACATCTTTGAAGTAAAGAAATAGAGATATTTCATTGAAAATTAATAACATGATATATATCTTAAAAAATAACATGACATTTTTACAATATCATCACCATGGTTACACTGCACTAAGGCAGCTTCTTATTGATGTCAGAAAATGTTTCTTCTTTTTGGCTTTTGCATTGATAATTACCAGTATATTATAAACAGACTATTGGACTGGTATTAAATGGGTGCTTGGAGATACATTTTGTATTAATTTTATCTTATATTGTGTTAAAAATAACTCACTCGTATTGCTATGCTCACTTTTGTACATGGATCAATCTTTTTATTCAGTTTTGGAATAGATACAAAAATCATTTATTATTGAAGAAGATCTTGGGTTTCATCTTATTTTCTGTGCAGAGGTAAACCACTTCTCCTAAATATAGTACAAAAATTATAAAAATTGCTGATGCAATCTTGTTGTTTTCTTCAAAAAACATAATTTTGATTTTGATATTTTACAATTTGTTGACAAAACAGAAAAAAATATATTAAGACTTTGGGTATTATCCTGCCCTGGGTAAATAAGAAACTAAGATATTATATATGTTTGCATGATAAGACTTTCAATTTTGCAAAGTCATCAAAATCTCTTTTTTGATTAGTAATCCAAAGGACTAAGTTATTCATTTTTGTAGATGAGGCATGATCGAAGTCAAAGTCTTAATAGTGGTAGCTTTGTGTGAGGTGGGATTGTAACCAACAAATCCACATATCGGCTACAATCCACTGACCAGTTCATCGACGCCATTCAGAACGTTCACATTCCAGACAATCACAAACTTGTGTCTTTTGATGTGAAGTCACTGTTCACCAGTATTCCACTTCAACTGGCATTAGACTGCACCCAGACTGCCATCACACAACATGCTGACAACACACCGTTACCCATACCTACGAATGACATCATGGACTTACTTTCACTTTGCCTTACTTCCACTTACTTTCAGTACAACGGCAAACACTACAAACAACTACACGGCACAGCTATGGGCTCTCCAGTTTCTGTCGTTGTATCAGAAATTGTTATGCAGAACATCGAGAAGAAAGCTCTTGCTACATTCAGACAACAACTACCTTTTTGGTTACGTTACGTTGACGACACTATCACTGCACTACCTACTGACGACATCAACGAGTTTCATGACCACCTGAACAAACAAAACACTCACATACAGTTCACCAAAGAGATCGAAGAAAATGGTGCTATACCTTTTCTAGACTGTTTGGTAACTCACTCTGACAATCGCTTACATACAACTGTATACCGTAAACCTACTCACACTGACAGACTGCTCGACCAGACATCTTACAATCCCACCTCACACAAAGCTACCACTATTAAGACTTTGACTCGACGTGCACAACGTGTTTGTGATTCACCTGACAAACTTCATGACGAGTACGAATATTTGCAAAGTGTGTTCGATAAGAACAATTACAATGTAGATTTCGTCAAACGAAACATTCACAAAAACACTTCACTTACTGACAGAACCGACAATCAACCCACAGCCACTGCCACCATACCGTACATCAGAGGTACTTCTGAGACCATTCAACGCATATTACAACCCTACAACATTCGCGTTGCTCACAAGCCTACTATGACATTAAGACGTTTATTGACTAACGTTAAGGACAAAGACGAACCCATTAACAGACAAGGAGCTATTTACAAAATAGCTTGTTCCGACTGTAACGCTACCTACATCGGTGAGACCGGCAGAAATTTGAACACGAGACTAACTGAACATAAACGTGCCACGAAAAACAAAGACCCTAACAACCACATTGCGGAACATCACAAACATACTGGCCACTCCATTAACTGGGACTCTGCCGCCTCCATTACACATTGCACCAACTATCACCAACGCCGACTACTTGAAAGCTGGTACACCGGCTTAGAACAAAAGCCACTTAACCGTTGCATAACACTACCGGCTTCCTACAATAGACTCATTAACGACTTCAAGCTTTCCGCTAACACAATGACTAACACCTACCCACGCATCAACAACAACATTACCGACGAACCAGACACATAAATAACACCGCTGTCTTTTCATTTTCTTTACTCTGAAGATGACTTCCGCTCAGGTTGTCGAAACGTCAGACATCAACACCATCAGTCTTTCTCAAGACTACACCACCCCGGACGATCATGCCTCATCTACATCGATTACACCTGGGATCAGACCATTCACTCTTATTCATTTTTGCAAAGTCACGATGTTTTGAGAAAATTATAATAATGTTGAAAGTATTCTTGAAAGTGGATAAGAAATAATTGAATTTTTTTATCATCTTTTTCTTCTCATTATATTGCATTTGTATGCATTCTGGTCCAATTCGACATATATTTATTGCAAAAACCACAAAAAGGATTTTAAAAAAGACAAAGATTCTAAAATTGCTCAAAGATTTAAGAATATTATGCATTGTATTTTATTTCAATGCTTGATTATCAACAGCTAGTAGATAAAACTCCCTACCAGAACATGTTGTGTCTCAAAAATATGGAATTCAAATTAAATCTGGTGTATTTTTATTTTATTTACAGAGAAAATCATTGCATCGCAACAAGCAAATTGTCAATTCAAATTTGATTTTGGGTTTTTCTGATCCTTCACTAAGTTTGAAGGCAGCTCTTACATCAAATTAACGCATGAGTTTACAAATTTACATAAGCTTATGTTTCTTTGATTTTATCTCAATACAGGTGTGGTATATGTCAGCTTTGAAGAGGATGATGAAGGATTTATTTATATTGTTGCTCATCCAGACAAAAGAGCCCTTGAAAACCAAGCCAGCTGTAACAATTCATCAGATAGTGATAGTAGTGATGATAATGAAATTGATAATACATCGCCTAAACGACGACAATCTCTTAGAGCTAGTCATCTGGAAAGTGTACAGAAAAGACCCCATAGGTAATAATAGTGAAGAAATACAAAATACATACACACCAACTGTGTGCTGATATACTCAACTGTTAGCACTGCCAAAAAAAACAATCAACCAATTGTGATTTGAATGCTGATAAACTAATGTTACCATTTGGGGCGTTCCAAATAGTTGGATAGATAGTTTATTAATTAAACAAACAAATTTGTGACATGTTTTTTTATGTTACATGACCATTTGGAGTGCTTGTACTGTAAAGTTCAATCTATACAATGCTATGTTGTCACTAAATGTAGAAGCTAGTATATATTTATAAATCAAGAGCTGTTTTTTTTATTCTACAGAGTACGTCTACGTAGTGGTAGAATTGAATTAGTAGATACTCGTAAAGACAGTGTATTTGCAGCTGATGAAATGACAGAACAAACCCGTAAGTATTACTTCTAACTATAGCTAGGTATAGTACAAATTATGTTATTATAATACAGCATATTTATAGTACAATAACATAAATATATTATTTTATACTTTAGGGCTCTTATAGATAACAGTAAAATATTTCTGTAAATTAATATTACTGATAAGACATCCCCTAAAGTCACCTAACCTTTACCCCGTTTTGGCTATTATTCACCTGTATTCACTTCGCATTTGACCACGTGTATAATTGTTAAATAGTAGTAACATACAATGTATAACAAACATAACTTTTCGAACAAGGTGTTTATTTTTGGCATACATTTGTACATACAACATTTGCACAGGCCTTAAACCATTATAGACTGACCCTAAAAATATATTTTTTTCTATGAACTTAGATGGATTCCCTTTTTGAAACACAGCAAATGTAATATATATTTTTAATTTTAACATTTTAATAACCTGATAATACAATACAATAATATGTAAAAACAAATCTTAATTTTTCGATGTGAAGTAATAAAGACTACAAAATACATTGCGACTGCTTCATGCCTTCATTGACAAAAATCGCACAATAAAAAAATAAGACATAATGCTAATAGTGTTCAAAATTGCAATAATTGACAGCTGTTTCAGTAGCCTTCCAAAGTTTATTACTATAACAATCTAACAAACAAATCTAATTTGCTGAAAATTATTTTAAATCTTTTTTCCAAATACCCCAAAACTAAACCTGATTTTAACTACAATAAACTAACATCCTCTTAAATTATGTAAGTTAAAATTGTTGTGACGCTATTGTCGCTTGTTCTATCTTTTACTTTTTCCAGGCTGCCTGGTTTTCCAGGGCAGAACCAACAAGCAACACTCTTCATAAGGTTATGAATCAAGTGTTTTAATCCTTACTTTACACCAATAGTGTCATGAAAATATTTGCCATTAGTTTGTTTATAAAGGAAAGATTACTAAGACAGCGCAAAATCCAAAGATCCAAAATACACTAAAACAGCCTCAAAATGAAAAATAACCAAACTAAAATCATTAACTACCATAATTATTAGACTTTTGAAAAACCATTGAGATATTTAACACAGGAAGCCCAACCACCAAGTTCATACTACCTGGTACTAAAACATAGCCTCCCAATACAAGGGGAACTTGGGAGAGCCTGATTCTCATGCTAACTAAAACATAGCATGGCAAGCCTTAGTCTCTCCGCAGCCATTTTTAGTGGTGTGACAACCCTAGAAAACAGCTGCTGGGGAGACAAGGTGCAAGTCTGGCTTACCCAAGATTCATTTTTATCTTTTTTTTTTTCAAATAATTTTCTAGTTTTCTGTGTTTTAATTTTGAAAGTATTCATGGTTGGAGTGTCCTCACACCATCATTTGCAGTCTTCAAGTGTTGACACTGGTTTAAGATGTATATAAGATTACTAAGCCAGTATGTTTGTATTTACAGAGAGTGATATAAACCCATGGTGTCTACATCTACACAAGCAACAGTTATCCAAACTAAACAAAACAGCAAAAATACAAAGTATCCTTTATTTACAGTTAGCAATGTCTATAAATACTAAAATATAGTGAATCTGCAGTCAGGATATGACATTATGTTGTTACAGGCTGAATTTCAAATAGTAGTTAATCCAAAAAGTTGCAGACTAATCAACCTAGAATATTAGCAAACAAATGATGGAGACATGCAATCTTTCGGTTTTTATTTCAAAACCAATTTGCAACTAAAACTCAGGTTACAGCGATAATGAATTTGATTTGGTGTTTTCTGATCAAATCAACCAATGACTTTACGGCGAGTTTAAAAAATCAGATTGAAATTCGTAATTTACTATAGCCGCAATGTAACAGCTATCGCTGTAAACTGTACTATTACATGTAAACTGTCTGAAGCTAGTCCAAGATTTCCTTAACCATACTATAGAATTTATTGTTCTTGAGAATGTCGCCTACCAGTTCACCTATCCTTGCATACTAGACCTCAAGATGGGGACACGACAACATGGCGATGATACTCCTAATGATAAACGTGCTAGGATCATAGCTAAAGTTGAATCATCAACGTCTAAAACATTGGGTGTTCGTGCATGTGGACAACAGGTATGCTGCAGCTCTCATCACAGGGTGTGGTCAAGGGGGAGGGGTGGGAAAAAAAACAATGCAAACCATGCTGGTGTAAGTGACCATGGGTCTTTAATTGTTTTGTTGTTTGTTAAAGTATCTTTAACAAATCGAAGTGTCTTTTCTATGGTCTATACTCTTATCGAACATAGAAATGACGTAAGAAAATGGTAAAAACTCAAGTGGAACCACGAGCGCAGCGAAAAAACGATCAGTTTTAAATGAGAAGAAAAGAAACAAGCCTTTTTCTGTAAGGAAATACTGTTTATCGTTTCTCTTCTGTAAGCTATATAGTAAAACAACTACGGCGAATATAGGCGACTTCAGTTGCGCCCTTGCAAAACTTCGCACTAAAAACAGAACTTAGGTTTTCAAAAGAGTGCTAAAAGAATGGCATTTTTTATCAAAACTACGTTTTTGAGTATGTTTTTGTTGGACAGAAATCAACTTGACTATTGACGAAAATTTGACAAAAAGACTGAAAAACTGCATCAAATCAAAGAGACGAAAACTCAATGAGGACATAGTGACATTTATTATAATTTTTTATCTTACAGGGAAGTGTTTTCCATTCAGGGTTTATCCAGAAATGAGCTTTTATCACAGTTTTTAGACGAAAAAAACATCGTGTTGATGACAAACGTTCCCTCAACTTTGCACAATGTTTCGTGACGTTGTGTCGTCAGCACACGTGGTGTCTGTCCTCCAATCAGCGCGCGAGATTTCACACAATTGTTTTTTCAAATTTGAAAAGCTTACGTCACGGAAGCGTCAAATGGCGTCATTTTCATAGGTCTGTCCTCTTATCGAACATGGTTTTCAACCAATCAGCGTGCGAGAAATTTTATAGTTGTGGTAAAAAACTCATTCGAACACATACTAAATATATATTTGTCAGGGTTTTTTCGTTGATATGTGTTTAATTTGTTTGTAGTATTATCTGTTTTGTTTTGTTGGTACGTGTCTTATTCATTTATAATTTTGTTGGTGTTTTGTAAGGCGTTTGATAATGTTTTTTGTCGGTTTATCACTATTTAATTAATACTTTTCCTTTATAGGTATACCAGCAGGATTCAGGACGATTCATGTGCAAAAACAAGTACTACGGTCTCAAACTTTCCGAAGAAGGCTTCAAAAGAGAACTGACAACGTTTCTACACAACGGCAAAAGACTTCGCGTTGAACTAATCGAATCATTTATATACAAACTCAAAAAGCTCTACCGAGTCATAGAAAAGCTGAACTCCTATCGCTTTTATTCCAGTTCGCTTTTACTATTATACGAGGGTAAAGAACTTGATGCAAGCACACGCTCACGAAATGATAGTGAGTGCAGCTCCTCCATAGATTCGTCCGATAATTTTCGCATCCATAAAAGCGTTTCTTCGTCAAGTCTTAAAGGATCGCGTCGACCTAAAGTAGAAGTCCGCATGATAGACTTTGCACATACCACTTACAGCGGGTGTCCTCAGGACAAGGTGCGATCAGGGCCCGATACAGGGTATCTCTTTGGTATAGAGAATGTTATCAGACTCTTGGAAGAAATCAAGAGAAATTCAAGTGGTGATGATTGTGACGATGAAGATGCTATTTGTCAGTAATTCTTATTCAATTGCCTGTGTTAATTGGGGGATGAATTCTACGATTCCTTACCAAACAAACTATTGGGAGATTTTGCGGAACAAACAAAGTGTCTACAGCCTCAACAACTGCCTTGTATATACAAAGGAACTACTACTTCATTGTGAACTAAATCATGGTAAAAATGCAAAGATATCCTACGCAAATTTGGGGGCATATGCACAATGAAATGCTGAATAAAACTATTGGGTAAAAATCGAAGCACGCACGCAAATTCCATCTACCTGTATGAGAAACTACCTCAAAAGAACCTAGACATCCTGATAAAGGATGTCACATTTTTACTAGTACTCTGAAACTGCCATAAATATCCGAGAACTCAAAGAAAAGAACTCCAAGAATTATTGGAATGATCTCACAAAAAAAAAAAAAAACATTCAAAAGAAGTCACTGAAATATCCGAAACAAATATCTAAGAAAGATGTCACAAAACTTTCGGAAAAGCACTCACTGGTATATTAGAAGATCTCCCAGAAATATCCGAAATAGACTCACTGAATGTCTGAAAAACATGTCACAAAAATATCGGAAAACAACAAACAAATGTACCATTAGAATTGGTTGCGCTACGGTACACATCACCGTGCAGAAAGTAGCTGAATATGCAAGATCCACATGAACTGAAAGAATGACAAAAGGTGCTTTTATTACAGTTAAAACGGTACTTTCATTAACGTGCAAGTATTTAATTGTAATATTGCCGCCATTTCTCCTGTCATTCATACTGCGAGCTGAACTTTTGCGCTTTAACTAATTAATATTAGGTACTCTTTCCATTTCTTGGTTTTATTTTCAAAGAGCTGGGTGATTTAAGCTCGCCCAATCAGGACCAGGTGATCTCGCTTCGAAGCGCGCAAAGGATTGTTTGTCATAACGAACAGTTCCAAAATTGCGCCTCGAGATTTTTAGTCATTTGGGTTTTTTATTGCTGATAGAGCAGCAGAGAGCTTTTGTTGTCCAGGTTACATAGAATTTTTAATGTAAAGTTATGTTAAGGATGTATTATAGAGGGTTTAACACGGGAAACAACTCTCTCGAACGAAGCCATTTTGGAACTGTTGGCGATACCACAAAAATGCTTCTGATTGGCTTATACTAGCTAGAAGTGAGCGCGCGAAATCACCTGGGAGCCCCTGCGTTTTCAAGGATGCACACGAGCCTAACACCTAGGCAAACCATTTAGTTATCTATTATTCTTACGGCTCACTTGGTCCATACGTGACCTCTGATAGATCCATACGTAAACGATTCTCTATGTATTTCTTCCAAACGAATAAGAACCTTCGGAGAATAGAAGGGAATTCTGGAGCTCGCTTCTAGGAGGGTACCCTGCTAGCAGAGGGAGAAAGCGAGCGACAAAATTTAACATCTTGGTTCGCTTGGAAGAACAAATATCTAGGTTGAAAGAATTTCTAATTTGAAAATGAAAATCAAATATTTATTTAAGATATATTTGGTCAATGAATTTTTCGAAATGTTTAGTTCCAACACATCTAGGGAAGCTATATTATATAGGTGAATTCTAAGTATGTACGTGGAGTAGATCACAAACAACTATCCCTCAACTTCTACAAATGACAAAATTATAGTTATGATAATAGATCATTCGAGTTGTTTTCATTAACCCGTGAAACAAAGTGTATTAGTTAAGTGTGATAGTCAAATAACAACAAAAGAACACAATGAAGTTAAGGTGCATTAAACAGTAATACACTAAAGAGTGTTTCACAGGTTAAAGAAAACAGCTCTAATGCAATTCTTTGAATTTTAAAGTTTATATATATATTTATAATTATAAACATCTTGATTGCCAAATTGTGGCAACCCATACACTTTAAATAGCATTGCATGAGACCTTTGGAGACAATTGGAGTAAAAAGACCATATCTTTTTTCAATTTTTTTTAGCCGCATGTTAATTATCATCTTTTTTTAGATAAGGCCTAGTTCAAACGTCGCATCCCACATGTGCTGAATCTAATGAAAATGAATTCAAACAATAGGTTTTGCTCAGTTGCATTTGATTCGGCACATGTGGGATGCAACGTTTGAACAAGGCATAACACAGTCACAGTGGACACTGCTAGTTATCATACTTTTTAAATCATTTGTTTTTAGAAACACCCACACAACCCAGATCAGTTTAGCCACTAGTTATCGAGTAGTTTTACTCCAAATGTTTCCTTAGATATTGCTTAAAGTTAACTTCTTATTCTTGAATAGGCGCCTTTTTAAACAACAAAGGGTGATATGGAAAAACTGAATCCTTAATAATAATAACAATAAATAAAAATCATCTTTTGTGTGTTTTATTTACAAAAGCTGCAAGCATTTTAGCAACAGATAAATAAAACGTCACAAAATAATTTGGGCCTATATTTTAGCGGACACAATGTAAGGATTCAGTTTCCCATCATGCTTTGTTCTACAAAATGGCGCATGTGCACTTTGTATCCATAATTATGTCCATAGTCCATTTCGAGTCCCTTTTACTTGATATCCATTAGGATGCGTAACAAATATTTCATTGTCTGATTAATAATGTACATAGGATAGAAATATTCTCGATTTAATACTAATTCACAATATTGTTAAATTCTAAGATCAAAGTTTTAACATAGACTTATTATTTTACAAATTCAATATTGTCAATACTTTGATTAGAAGCCACACAACCTTGTACCCAGTGCCTGCTTTCTCTTTTAGAGAAACGGCGTTGGCTATAAAGAGAAACACAGGGTCTGGGTACGAGTCATAAATACCAGGGAGGACTGGAGACTAATTTCTAAACCTCGCTCGAAATGCCAGGCTTTGGCTGTGTAATTTGATATTTTGAACAAAATATTGAAAAAATATACGAAAATTTATTATTTGGCATTTCGATTATATTAAAACCTTTTAACTGGTGCACAAGCACTATTGTAAAGACCAAAGCATGATGGGAAACTTGGTCGTTTTTTTTTTTTCTTTTAAAATAATCTCAATCACAAAAATATTCACAATAAAAAAACAATACGTTGCAGAATACTTATCAGTTTATTGAAATACATTTTTGATGAGTTACAACTCCCAGAGTGCTTTGCGATCTCATGCACACATGAGACGCCGTAACACAGCGGTCAAACGACTACGCATCCGCGAAATTGGATTTGGACAAAAGAAACTGCAGCCATGCTGGTGGTCTTGACAAATTAAGAAAACCATCACCTTGACTGGTGGTACGTTTGTTCAATTCACTCTCCTGGGAATGGTTGCCATCCATCTATAGGTGTTTCAATATTATATATATAATATACCGAACAATTAGTTTTTTCAAAATATCTTGAGTCAATAATAGTTCCCTTCACAGTTCCCTGTGCCATCTTGAAAGGTAACCGCGTCTTTGCATAGAGGCAAGACAAATGTTGAGCTTACAATGATAGAGATACGTGAATAATTGTCCCGCAAGGTGGTAATCTATCTTTGCAATCTCAACGTTCGTCTTGCCTCGATGCAAAGGCCCGGTTACGTTTCAAGATGGCGCAGTGAAATGTGAAGGGGAGTATTGCAGTCCAATAGGTAGCTGTCGAATATCGCAAAATAATGGATAGCGTTTTTCTACCATCTCACCAATTATATAGATATTTCTGCCTCCTGTCAACTTTCTTCCAGCGATCATTGCATCTCACAGTCTACCTTGGTGTCTTTTGAATCGGCTTCTCTCCCTCTTCCCTGACCCTTCTCTTCTCTGTAAATATTAGAGTAAAGGCTCGGGCAAATGGCTTCAACATTTGCTTCAACATCCGTTCGACTTTGTTGAATGGCAATGTTTAAACGCTTTTAAACTCTTTCAACATTGTTAAAACAAATGTTGAAGCCGTTTGCCCAGGCCCTAAGCAGCTTTTGTATGTTGACATGCCGGTTTTCGTCCTGTTCATAAAAGCCATTAGCTACTAGGCTGTTCCAATTAGGGACAGACTTTTTGATATTTGACGGTGGGGTAGTTTAAATACCAAAAAATATCGAGCAAGGTCATTTAATCCCTAAAATAAATATTGTGCAAGGTCAAAAATGAAGAATATAATTATCGAGAAAGCTTAGAAGCAGCCCATCTCCCCTCCCATGCAACAAATAACAAATGGACCGTCCCTTACGATTGTAACGAAAAACAATAACGATGATTATGATAGTGTCGATGTTATGATATGATATACGATGATGTCATTCATTTGTCAGTTCTATCTTTCTATCCCTTTTTGCTAAAAATAGAAAACAGCAAACAAGAAGCCCAGAATAAATATTAAGCCAGAATAAGACAATAAAACAAATCTTAAAGCAAACAACCTTACAATAAGCTATGGCAAATTTATCCAATTATATTGTGTGAAAATGACAAGATGAAATCCTTTGGAAATTGCGTTTTGGCAGGACAACTCACACAACATACACAACTATGAGAAAACAGTCACAGTATTTTTATTTAAAGTTTTGTATATCTAGCTCTATCAAACAAATAGATTAAAAATTATTTTTTCCGGTAAAACTTATTCAGTTCTATTATTTTAAATTTTTCATGTTTACAGTTTGTCTAAATATGGCGGCCATCTTTTGATTGAAATCCTTTCCTAAGTCTTACCTCGTTGACTTTTTAAATTATCATACAAATCGTTTATATCCGTATACTCAAGATTAACTAATTTCTGACCCGAATTATGATTTAATATTTTAATTTGAACCTGAATAAAATTATGGATGTGTAAAAAAAGTATCTTGTTTTGTTTGAGATTTTGAGTTTTTCGCCATGCAAGTGTCATGTCAAACTTCTGATCACCAGGGGGCTGGTTCAGTATTCGATAGTTTGTACATTATGTAAACAAGTCGACATTCTTTCATCACCTCGAGCTGTTGATTGGAAAAGTTATTGCGCTAAATTGGATCACAGCAGAAATTACGGGTTTCGGGAAGTGCAAAGCCTCTTGACTTTTTCTATTTTGACAAGACTGACATTTGGCGGTCGACATAGTAAATGATAGACTTTAAAGAATTCAAGCACGTTGGGACTAGTTTTAACATTATTTTGAATATAAACAGAAAAGCGACTACAAATATGGCCTTTGGTAAAAATGTCAAGCAGAATTAGTCGAAAACTGATGTCAATTCGAGAGGATTTGGAATAGATGGAAGCTAAAAGATCACTCTTATTCTAAAGTATTTTTAAAGGTGTTTTTCTAGAGCCAAGTCGACATGACTCTCAATGAAACAGCACTCTTAAATCAGAGCACGACTACAACTCAATCTACAGCGGCAGCAAAAGGCATTTATACTTTAGTTCTTACAGTCGTAATGCTTCTCATTGTGGTTGGGAATATCATGGTCCTTGTCGTCCTCTACCACCAAAGAAAGCGACCAAATCTTAGAGTCACAAACTTGTTCTTAGCAAATCTAGCTGTAGTTGACCTTTCAGTGGGTCTTCTTCTTTTCCCAATGTCGATCTTTACAGTCATTAAAGGAGGATGGGTTTTTGGACAGTCGTTGTGTGAGTTGAATGGCTTTATCAACATGACTTCGGGAGCAACTTCAATTCTAACACTAGCAGCTATAAGTCTCGATAGGTAAGCCATGAAAACACTGAATAATTGTTTGGTTAGTAAAGTGTTGTATGAAGAGAGCCTCTTTGTTAGCTTCTGTACACGCACAGTATTGCACGAAAGAAAACTTAAACGCCGTTTATAAACCAAATCAAATAGTACTATACTATTATTGTCATGAAGAACTCTTGACAGTGAATTGCTTCATGAAAGAAAATGTTTTAATTTAGTTTCTTTAATGAGCAAAAAAAGAGTATTTTATTATTGAAAGTTTTGCATGACTGAAGAACCGGCTTGCTTTGATCAATGGTTTCACGAAAGAAAATGTTTTTTTTTTTTTTTTTTAGTTTCTTTAATGAGCAAAAAAGAGTATTTTATTATTGAAAGTTTTGCATGCAGCGGGCCTTTTTAATGACTTCACGAAAGAAATTATTTTATTTTTTATGTCCTTTAATGAGCATAAAAGAGCACTTATTTTAATTTTGAAACCGTTCGTTTTAATGCTGAGTTAAAACCTTTTAGAGTAAAACTTCGTAATCAAGATACAGAAAATTGCTATCGTTATTTAATAATTCTATACTCAGACATGAAAAACGTTTTTAATTCTCATGAATACGTAAAAATAGTATTATTCTAACCTTTATTATCGAAACGTTTTGAGTTGTAATACCAAATACTTATGTTATTGAAAATTGACGTTATATTAAAACATAAAAAAATAATAACACAAAAAAATGTCCTCAAATAACCTATATACTTTTACTTCAACAAAAAAAAACTTCCATGTCAGTCAAGTACAATTTGTATTTCCAAACTAGGTATTGTCATTTCACTGATAAAGTGCAATATTGGACAGTATTCGACTATTTTTCAAAGGGATAATAACACAAAAGAGGACCTTCATTTTGGTCACTTCAAATATTTGAATGGGAAAATTGCATTTAACGAGAATCGGAAGGCTTATCACCAAAGGTGATTTTCATGAGGGCCGCACACTTCAGAAAATATGTACGTAAAACAGCAGAAACATCACGTCAACAACTACAATAATAATAATAAAAACAAAAAGGAAAGAAAATAAACGAAAACAACAACAAAACAAAAACACTTTGAATAGTATTAAACAAATAATAATTTTAATCCGTACCTGTATTACATAGTTAACTATGATCAATTTGATGAGTGTATTTTTAATGAATTTTAAAAGCTCTGGATACCAATTTTCTAATTTTGGAGTTGTGCTTCTGATTAACCCTCCAGCCTGCCCCGAGCTTTATCAGGCAATATAATTAAGATATATAAAAACTATTGTTAAAATTTGAAATGTTCTTCTAAAATACTTCAAAAACAAACAATCAAAAAAAATGAATTATGTTCAGGTCTGTATTTGTTCAAATACCACAACAGCCGCAATATATTATACAAACTGCTTCAATATCGACACTTTATTAAATGCTACGAGAATAAATAAGAATGACTCTCGGTCCTATTACTGCCAAAAACTAGTAGTAAGTCTACTTCAGTGCTTCTAACGATAAATTTCGAGAATCAAACGCAATTTTTATACACCTGACAAAATGACTTTTGAAAAACTTATTCGGAAAGCAGTAATCCAGTTTCATGTTATCTAGCACCGCTGTGCTATTTGACAAAAGGCACATTTGAGGCTAGGCCTGGATTTGTTGTTTAAATATTCACAAATTCCAAGCAAAGCACGCGAAAATAGAGATTATCCCCGTGCAAAAGCACCTTTTGTCAAATTGTACAGCGGTGCTAGATATAATAACATGAAACTGCAGTATATAAAACACCACAAAACGTTACTGATGTATCCTGTTTACTGCGACATAGACGAATAGTATTTTTACTGCAACAAAAAGTTCTCAGCACCAGTAATTTTAACTGTCTTTACACCGTGCATAATTTACCTTTCCGGTTACAATAATTCTCTCTTATACTGTCGAGTTTGAAAGGCCAGGTGAACCGGAATTGTGTTTCAAAATTGCCGACAATATTATTTCTACACGTACATTCAAGCAATTTAAAGTTTGAGCGCCGCATCTTAAGAGATCCTCCCGGCTAAATATCGTTTATTATTATATAAACTTCAGTGAAATATCAGGTATTATTATATAACATATAGTGGTATACCGAGTGATATCAACTAGATAAAAAGCCTATCCTAGTCATGAAGATATCATTGATATCACACATGTGTGATATCACTCTCAACCAATCAACTTTCAAAAAAAAAAAATTTTTTTTCTTCAATCTGTTATATAATAAACAGAACATTACATGTGCGCTTGGAGATATGAATTTTATCTTCTCGTGTTGAAAAGATATCCCACTCATTCGCTGCGCTCACTCGTGGGATATCTTATCAACACTCGAAGATAAAATTCATATCTCCGTGCGCCCATGTAATATCCTCTATATCTCCCGCGCGAAAAAGTGATATCTTCACATTGTGAAAATAACATGTTATTCTCATGTGAAATAACACGTTACCATCTATTTGTTAAGATTTTTAAGAATTTTTGATGCATATCTTGATAACATTTTTGCTATTTCATTTGTCATGAGTTTATATAATAAACAGAACATTACATGGGCGCTTGGAGATACGGATTTTATCGCTGCGAAAATCCGTATCTCCGCGCGCCCATGTTATATCCTCTATATTAAAAATATTTTAATCAGTTGTAAGTCAAACATATTAACTAAATTTACGACAAAAGAATAGATTGTGTAATAGAGTGTAGCTCATTAAAACGTAGAAAATAGGTTTATGTTTACTTTCGTGCTACAAAAACACAACCAAAGGCACTAAGCAACGACAGCAGGATTACAATTGTACAATATACTGCCATTATCAAAAGGTTGTCAAACACAAAGTATTAATTCAAGTTGAGCAGGATTACAATTGTACAATATACGCCCATTTTAAAAAGGTTGTCAAACACATAGTATTATTAAATTCAAGTTGAGTAGGATTACAATTGTACAATATTCGCCCATTTTAAAAAGGTTGTCAAACACAAAGTATTAATTCAAGTTGAGTAGGATTACAATTGTACAATATTCGCCCATTTTAAAAAGGCTGTCAAACACAAAGTATTAATTCAAGCTGATCATGAGAAGGATTACATTTGTAAAATATACGGCCATTATCAAAAGGTTGTCAAACACAAAGTATTAATTCAAGTTGAGCAGGATTACAATTGCACAATATACACCCATTTTAAAAAAGTTGTCAAACATGAAGTAAATCCAAGCTGAGCAAGATAACGTTCGCCTATACAATATACACCCATTTTAAAAAGGTTGTCAAACATGAAGTAGCAATACATGAAACATGCAAAATAAGCAGGATTAAATTTGTACACTATATACACCAATTTTAAACAAGTTTGTCAAACACGAAGAATCAAAGGAGGGAATATACACAACTGAATTACAGAATTACATCTGTGCCATTTGTGCAATATACAAATATTTTTAAAAGGTTGTCAATTTTAAAGGCCAAAATTAAGCTAAAAAACAAAACCAAGATAATCATTTCTAAAAGGTGTCGAAAAAAAAATATAATCGACGGGTTTAAAGGTGTTCGTCTGATACAAGTGGCGCTTCAATATCAGAGCAATATTGCCGACATATTTAATGTTCACATGTAGGCCCCAACTCAATTGACCTAAATTAAAAAACGTTATTCTATTTTTTCGCCTCTACTGAATGAATGACGCACAAATTAAGATAGTTTGAAATTATGTCAAAAAATACAAATGAAATAATTGTACATCGCATCTAGATCACATCACATGACGGCGACATCACATCACATGACATCATACCGTGGCATAACACGATAAATTCTCTCTACATTAATTTTCAGCATTGTGTTAAATACATGTTCACCTACACTCTCTTTAATCCATCAGATACTTGGCCATCGTTGTTGGCAACAAACTACGCTTCAAGCAAGCCCTTGCCCTTCTGGGTGTGGTCTGGTTTTGGGGTACACTCATTGGTATCCTTCCTGTCCTGGGCTGGAATCGCTATAGTTACGGCTCCTATGGGTCCATATGTAAAATGTCCTTTGAACATCACCAAGGCTATATTCTGCTCGCTGCAATCACGTGTTTTGGAATACCGCTGACCACAATGATCTACTGCTATGCCCGTGTCTTCTTACGGGTCCGCAGTCACCGTCAATTGATGCAACAATGGCAAGGTGACAATCAAACAAGTAAAAAGAATCGTAGTATGAATAGCGAGATGCGAACAGCAAAGATCGTTGTCACAGTGTTGTTTGTATTCGCGGGGGCCTGGACACCGTTTGTCATCGTACATCTTATCGAGTTATCTCCTACAATTCACATCGCCGCCAGCGTGTTTACGTTAGTGACTCTATTCGCTGCTATGCATTCATTCTGCAACCCTATCATTTACACAGCAATGAATCGGAAATTCCGAGCCGATTTATTAGAACTCTGCCCAGTCTTAAAAAAGCTTGCTCGATGCTGTTCCTTTTGCTGGTGCAAGAAGACTGGGGACGAGGTGGACGAGTTCGCTTTGGAGCCGAGCAGGACTGGGTTCGCGGATGGTACGTCACAGATTGATTCACACGCAGGGAGTATAATAGTTGTGCACGGACAGAGATCTGGGGAGACGTCGATCAAAGAAAACGATAAAAAGATCACCACCATTACTGACAAGCGCTCTGAAAATGGCAGTAATGTTTTAAAAACGTACATCAACCAGGCTTACAAAATTTGATTTACAAGAAACATTAGTGGTGTAAGATAATGGCATACACCGAATCGAAATATGGCGTCCATTTTGATAACTATTGTTCTTGGCTGACTAGCCTCTCGTACATGTGAAAACGCCATTGTGTTTCAACGTTAACACGAGGCTAGTCAGTCAAGAACAATAGTTATCGAAATTGGACGCCATATTTCGATTCGGTGTATTACTGAACATTGTCTTTTCGAGTTGGTAACAGTTGACCTACTAGATCATGTGGGGGATATTTTGATATTATAAAACAATTGAAAATATTGATATTATTGTAATAAGGTTTCATTTTTGGATTCAATTTTCATGGACGGTTCCTATTCAATTCCAAATCATTGTAAAGTTTTGGGCTCTTTCAAATAAACGTACGCGCAACAAAAACGACTGAAAAATATTAGACGAATTAGAATTACTTATCCACCCTGGAAAGCAAAGCAATTTTCCCTCCTTATATTTTTCCCTCCCTTTATACTCCTTGCTTAGATCGCGTGGCTGTATAGCTCGCCTGAAATAGCGGCTGGTACAAATGATTAATTGTAAAGCTACAGAACCGGAAGACATGCGAATAGGACACGAGCTTTAAACTGAAAAATACACTGTTTTTACGCGAATGCTAAAAGCGACAGTGGGGCGGTAAAGTGGCCAGTGTCTTCCCTCACTCCCCTTGTCCAAGTGGTAGGGGTGGTCGGCGCTTCTTAAGTGTTGGAAATATTTCATGTGCGTGCCTTTTAGGGTCCTTTTAGGGTTCTTGCTCAAAAGTCAATTACGTAACTTGACTCCGTAACCACAGTAAGGGTCATTTTTACTTGGCTTTGTTAGTAAAAAATAAGCTTAGCTGCCAAGAACATCAAACAGTCGTACTTTTTAGGGGTTTAAATCAACAAGGCTTTGACTGTTCTCTTAATTTATGCGTACCTTTTAGGGGTCATTGGCGAAATCGAACACCCCTACCACATGGACAAAAGAAGCACCCCCGGGCTGTGTTACTCAAGAAATAAAAAAAATGGCGATAAAAAGCTTTGTACTTTATTGAACTAAACTAACACTTTAATTATTTATAGCTACTAAAATATCCTTATTATAACACTGTTAAAAAGGCGTCATGCATGCATATAGATAAACACTGAGGTCTGCTTAAACACTAAATATTCAAAAACAACTAAAATATGTATTTGTATCATGGCGTCATGTACTACAGGACCAGAATGCTTTACTTTATTCCTTCTGTGCAATCAAAAGTGTCGATCGTTCTAGTAAAGGAAATAATTCTTTTGAATTTTAAAGGAAATCTGTAAAGCATTTTGGTACTTGTAGAAAAATGACGTCATATCGAAAAAACGTACTACATTCAACAAATAGGTAACAAGTTAAGATACCTGATTAAATGAAATTTGCCAAAATAAAATACAATCTGCAAATTGGACTATTCGTACTTGAGTTGCAGCCAAAGTGATATATAATATACGCTTATTTCAAAAAAAGGTTGATCAATTTCTAAGCTTTCCTTTACTAGATGGGACTGGCGTCAGTTGTACAGTAAATTCGCTTTCTGCCACAAGAGATATAAATAATTATAAATATCCACAGTTCCCTTCGGTCGTGCAATCGCCGTTCACTCCGTCAACGTTTTCTGAAATAAGTGCATATACATATACACCTGTTTCAATAATCGTTGTCGCAAACAAAGCCATAGTCCACACTCTGAAGCCTGCAAAGGATGTCGGTATTTCTTCTCTTGTTATCGATTTATTCATAGCATATTTTGGTTGTACGTGTTTGTGTTATATGACCATAACAAGTTGTTATTGTGGTAGATATAAATAGAAATATTTCTTAAAAAAACATGCAATGAATCACAAATTAAGTTCATGTAACCGACATCCTTTGCAGGCTTTAGAGTGTGGACTGTAGCTCCAGCTGCGACAACCATTATTTAAATAGGTGTATATGAAAGGCATAAGAAAGAACCGTCTAAAACTAGTTAACAAAATTAGAGAGCGACACAACAACTCACGCATGCATGCGCAGATTTGAGTTTTCAATAAATTAACTTCGCTCACAAGGCCTTATTATTATCATATTATTATTGCATCATACCATTCTAAAATAAGTTCAATTTACACTCTTAACAATCTATTTCGTTCTTTGTTTCACTATTTACATATGGTGACACTGGATGTTGGCCGTTTCCAGGATACGGTTTCCATGAAGGTTTGCAATTTTCGTTGTTTACTCGATATACGTTACAACCCGAATGTCATCTTGCCTCATGCTAGTTCTTGAAGCATTATTCGTCATAGCGCACGTCACATCATTGTCATATTACCTCATACTTTGACGGTATTCTACGTCATATAGTGTATATGATGTCACCTTCATATTTCGTTACATTTTGTAAACATAATTACGTCATCTTAAGATAACATTTTACGTCATCTGACGTCATACGCTTGGAGCATTACGTCATAGTGCACATGACGTCACCTTCAAATTTCGTTACATTTTTGGAAACATAATCCGTCATCTTAACATAACGTCTTATGTCATCTTCATATGACGTCATACGCCTGAAGCATTACGTCATAGAGTACATTACGTCATCTTCCCATGACGTCATAACCCGGAATTAGCATCCCATGGTCTTCCATCGACCTGTTGTGCATCGTACCGTCGTGGTCTCGATGCTGTGTCGACTGCATGTGTTGCATTAACTTCAAGTTCTGGTGGGTAGACAGCTCTGTATTGGCGCCTGACGTAATGACTCTCACGGTAAAGAGTCCTGGTACCGTTTTCACCATTCAGAGAGTCGGTGCTGCCATCAAAGGGCCTGGAAACAAGGCGATAAATATTTAACAATCGTTAATACATTTTTACCTGATTCGCTTTATCGAACATGAAACAATAGACTCAAGTTGAGGCTCGGAGTAGATAGAATACAGTGGATCAACCTCGTACCCAGCGCCCACGTTACTTTTGGTCTGCGACAAAGAACGTGAGCCCTGGCATAAACCGTTTCTGAGCGAATTTGATTGGCCCATGCATTTTCAAACTGATGCGCACGCGTATTTTTCTGGGCGTAATTTAGCTAACGCATGCGCTGTAACACCGGAAGTCCAATAAATCTTGGACTTTGCTAGAAACGGTTTATGCCAGAGCTCACGTTCTTTGTCGCAGACTAAAAATAACGCGGGCGCTGGGTACAAGATTGACAGTGGATGTATAGATTAGAATCAATTACTACCTATGCATTATCGTTGAAGTAAAATGTCCAAAATTTGGTGTCTCGTTTGCAACCTTGCATTTTATATTTTAACAATGATAGATTGTTTTTTTTTAACATGAGCATATCATATTTTTTGAAATATCAAAATGTATATTAAAAACCCCCATAAAAGAACATCATACCTAGCATTGAGATTGCTAGTGAAATTGTCCAAAATTATCTTGTAATCAATTTCATTTACTAGCAATAGCCGTAATAATCGTCTTACCTCCCAGATAGTGATTCTCTACTTGATCCCAACGGTAATCTGTTGGAACTGTTCAAGGCATCTCGACTGCTCGATCGTGAACTAGGTCTTGAGTCCGGTCGTCGACGAACTTCAAAGTTTCCTTGGATCATGTTCTTTGGTGTTCGTGGTGTCTGCGATTCCAAGATAGTCGTCTGCAGCTCTTTGATTCGAGATTCGTTTTTCTCATTGGCTTCTTGTGAAATGTAGATGTCTTTTTTCAGCTTCTCGATTTCTTTCTCGAGTGCTTCGTTCTTGAGCCGTAGATTCGTGATGTCTTGATCTTTTTCTCCGACAGATTTGTTCTTAAACTCCAGCTCAGTGTTGGAGCTTCTAAGCTCCTTCTCAAGTCGGATAATCTTTTCCTGTTTCTTGAGAAGGTCTTTATTGGATTTCTCCAGCTGGTCCTGCATTGTCTGTTTCTCCTTGCACGCTTTCTGCAGATCAAACTCTAGCTTTGAAACCTTATCGCGGGCTGTATGCATGTTTTGGGTGGCTTGCTCAAACGCCCCAGAGCTCTGTCTGTGCACATTCTCTTCTTCTATAAGCTTTTCTTTGACTTTTCTCAACTCTCTTTGAAGCTCGTTCCGTTGTCTTTCGATGTCGTCTTTCTCTCGTTCAAGGTTGTCACTCTTTAATTTGAGCGAATCCATTTCCTCTCGTATTCCGCCTTCATTAGTTGCCTTCGCTGTCTTCAGTTTGTAGTTCTCCATTTTATTCTTATCGCTCTCTATAACCAGTGACTTGATCTCCTTCTCTTTGTCCTCGATGTGTCGCTTATAATTGGAAGATTCCGTCTCTAGGTTTGTAATCCGTGATCTTAAATTTTCTACAAGTGTTGTCTTTTCGACGACCTCTCTTCTGTAGCTTTCACTACGGTTTTGGAACTCCATGATCTGTCGATTAAAGCTCTTAGTTTCTTCATCTTTCTTGTCTCTATCCAGTGACATTTTGTTCTCCAGTGCTTCTTTGTCGCGTTTTGCGTCAACCAAATGTTCTTCCATCTTGGAAAGGTTATCTTTAAGGTCTTCTAACTCGCGTCTCATGTCGTTTGTGTCTTGGTTGTCTTGGTTGTTCTCGTCGACAATCAACCGTTCCTCTAACACTGATAACTCCTCCTGCATTTGACTCTGCACCATTCGGCTGCTCTCATAACTCGCTTCCACCTCCGAGATACGAGTCTGATAGGTTACAATCTCATCTTTTAGTTTATTCGCCTTACTTTCAGACGCCTGGCAAGCTGCTTGAAGACTTTCCACTCGTTCACGGTACGACTTCTGCTCGTGTTCTAAGCTGGATAACTTCTTGTGAGCTTCGAGGACTTCACTTTGTAGTACTTTTTCGCGATTTTGGCTTTTCTTAAGGGTTTGTTCAAGGTTGGTGTACTTTTGCTCTGTAAGCCCGCCAGGTGCTCGTTTATCAGAAGAGAGAAGCTCGTAGTCAGCTTCTAGCTGATGGAGTTTTTTCTCTGTTTCTTTGCTATCTCGTGATAGCTTGTCTTTGTCCTTTACTGCAGATTCTAACAGTGTTTGAAGCTCGATATTCTTGTTCTCCATAATGTCCATGTCGTTCCTCAGCGCGTTTCGTTCAGACACTAGTTCCTTGTTACTTCTCTCCAAATCACTGCTGGTTCTCTGTAGAGCAAGATAACTATCGTCCAGACCTAACTTCTCCTGTTGCAGCATTTCCTGGGTTTCTTTTTGAGTTAAAATCTTACGGTTTAAGCTCGAGACTTCTGACAGAAGTCGTTCTCGTTCGTCTTTCCAAGAGTCTAACTCAAACTCGTCACCTTGCGGCGCGGCTTCTACAAGCTCGGTTTGCATCGAAATGATCATCTCTTGAGACATGGAACTGTTAAGTGATCTCTGTTCTGCAAGGTTCTCTTCAACGATCTCTAATTCTGGTTTGAGACGGTCGATTTCATCTTGAAGGACATTACAGTTTGTTTCCAATTCAGCATACTGCAGCTGTTGCTTCATTAACTCATTTTCAGCATCTCTCTTCTCGATGAGGGCCTTTTCCAAGTCTTCCTTTGTCTTCAAAAGGTCTTTCTTGAGATTGTCATTATCGGTTGCAAGCATTTTGTTATCTTTGTCGAGTTTCTCAATAGCGTACTTCTTGTGGGAAACATCTTTGTGGTTGTCCTGTACAGATTGTTGCTGCTCCAAGAGACGACCTTGAAGTTTTGCTATCTCGTCTTTCAGATAATCATTTCTTGTTTTTGATTCCTCGATAACTCCTTTTTGTTGAGCTTCCTTTTTCAAAAGCGATTGCGTATCTTCCTCCAACTGTTCGATCTTATCTTTGGCTCCACCAAGCTCGCGCTGTGCTTCGTTTTTACTTTGCAAAGCAACTTGATGCGCCGATTCTAAGTCTGACAGCTTTTTCTGTGTGTCGAATAGCTCTTTTTCTTTAGTGGCAAAAGTTTCTTCTGAATCAGACAAGTTTCTCATCAATTCATCAACCTTATGTTGGTATTCATAAAGCTCATCGTTAAGTCCCTTGACTTTTTTCTGGTAGGCGGTATTAAAGGCTTCAGCCCGAGTAACTTTGTTTTCAGAAGCTTGTATTTCTTGCTCCAGAGTTGTAACTTTCTTATGCCAGGATAAAATCTCGCCTTTGCCAAACTTGTCTTTTGCTTCAAGGCTTTTGATGACATCTTCAAGTTCTTCAACTCTTTTAGTTTTGGATTTGTTGTCGTAGCTCAGTGATTCTTTTGTGCGGTTGCTTTCAGCCAGGTCTTGCTCAACTTTTGTCAATCTTGATCTCACCATACTCAACTCGTTGTTAACATCATCTTTCTCTTGTTTCAGCTTTTGTAGAGTAGATTCGAGTTCCATTACTCTCTTCTGTGTCGGCGCGTCTTGCTTGATTTTGGTTCTTTCTGACGAGCTCACGGATTGCATGTCCAAGTGTTTCTTTTGGAGTGATGTGAGTTCTGACTGGGCTTTCCTCTTTTCTCGCTCGATAGCGTCCAGTCTTGCTTTAAGCTCGCCATTACTTTTCTTCAAATCTCCGATTTCACCTTTCAATTTATCTTTCTCTTCTCTGAGGGCTTCGTTTTTGGCTTCAAGATGAGCAGCTTTTCGAGATGCACTGATGACATCATTCTGCATTTTATCCATCTTCTGTGTTTGTTGTTGTGAGTTGTTCAATCCAGGAGATGACGTCGAGGTACTCACTGCTGACACATCTTGATGTAGATTTTCATTGTCTCTCCTTGAAGACATCAGGTTAAATTCAAGCTCATTTATTTTTGCATCACGCTCATCTACCGCCTTTTCGAGGTTAGAAATAATTTGTTCGTCGTTTTCATAGTCATTTTTAAAGTTCTGTAATTTGATCTTGAGAGCTCGTATTTCATCTTCTAAAGCAGATTGGCGGGTTTTAAGCCACTCAATTTGATTATCTTTCTCTGTTGCGTCTTTCTTTAAAGATTCTAAGTTGCCTCTTAAATCCATGTTTTGTTTCTGTATGGTGACATTTTCTTCTTTGGTTCTTGCTAGGGCATTCTTCTTTTCCTCGACTTCTGCGCGAAGATTAGCTTGTTCTCTGAAGACCCGCTGTAGCTCCTCATCCGTGTCTGCAATCTTCATCTGTTGTTCGATTAGATCTTTTTGCATTTCTTTGTTTTCAAGGTTACAGGACTGTAGTCTCAATTCGTAATCAGCCATTTGACGTTTCATTTCAAAACAATCATTCTCGCTCGCGTCTCTTTTCCTAATAGCATTGTTGATTGAACCATGTAGACAGTTCAGCTCCTCACGCAGACTTTGCACTTCTCTTTCTAAAGCCTTCTTCTCGTTACGCATACCCTCAATTACACTGTCTTTGCCTCCAACATCTTTAGTGTGCTGTTCCCATAGGGTCTGGTACTCTTGAAGCTTCCGTCTCACCTGCATCAACTCTTCCTCACCTTTTGTCAGTTTACTAGTAACATCTTCGATCTGCTGTTCGCACTGATCTTTAGCTTGTGCAGTTTTCTCCAGTTGGAACTCAAGTTTGGAAATCTTTTCACTGGCCTCGTTCAAATCACTTGCAAGACTTTCGATTTCATTTTTAGAAGAGTCGTAGCTGTCTTTCAGAGGAGTTAGTTCTTTTTGCATAGCAAGGAGTTCGTTTTCTAGCTCTTTTTTCTTTTCTTGTAGGGTTTCCTCGCTTGATTCGAGCCGAGACAAAGTGACGTGGACTTCAAGTAACTTGTCTTGCATATCTTGTTCCCTCTCTTCGTTGATTTTAAAAGCAGTCTCCATCTCAGCTATCTTACGCTTCGCTAGGGAAAGTTCTTCTTCTACCACAAAGCGGTCGTCACTTAGCAAACTACCAACGCTCCCCCAGCTTTTTTCAAGCATCGATGCTTTTTCTGGAGAAAAGCGAGAACTCTCATCACCTTGTCTTCTCTTCTCCACTTTTCTTCTCATTGAGCGTTTTGTACCTTCTATTTCTCCTTCAAGGGTTGCATTAGTCTGCTTGAGATTCTCTACTTCTACGGTTTTTGTTTCAAAGTTCTTTTTGGTCTCAGTAAGCAGTGCTTTCAGTTCTTCAATTTCTTTTTCGAGGGATGCATTTTCGCTTTGCAACCTGTTAACGTTGTCTTTCCAGTCTTCAAGTTTGTTATTCAAAGAGCTGTTCTGTCTTTCGCTGTCTGCAAGCTGCTGTTCTAGATTGGAGATTTTTGAAAGCAGAGCCCTGAGTTCTTCTTGAGCTCGATCCCGTTCGTAGCTTGTTTTCTGTACACGTGCTTCGGATTGAGATATTCCTTCTTTCAGTTTCAAAACTTCGTCCTGTAACAGAACAAGGTCTTGCTTGCGTTTTTCGCAGTCTTCGCGGGCTAAAGCTAGACTTGTCTTCAAGGAATTATTTTGCTCATCTAAGTATGTTTTACTTGATTTTAATTGGTCGATTGTATCATCTTTATCTTTCAGTTCCTTTTGAGAGGATTCCAGCGACAAGCGATTCTCTATGGACTGCTGTTCCAGCTTGAGAAATTCCTCTCTGCTTGAATTATAGCGAGTTTCTGAGTCCTCAAGTTGAGATAGAACCGAGACTCTTTCCTTACACTCATGCTCAAAACGAACTTCCAGATCTGATTCTCTTCCTTGAGACTTCAAAAGTCCTTCTTTTAGTTCTTTCTTCTCATTGTCAAACCTCTCTTTTGCCGCAGCTAGATCTTCGATTCGTTTCTTCAACATCTTGTTCTCGTGTTGGTATTCGATGTTCTGCTGTTGGATTTGTTTCTGGTCATTTTCGAGTTTGGCGACTTTCTTTTTGCTGACTTGTAGCTCTTTTTTGACTTTATCGTCGCCTCCTTTGTACTGCGTATCCACAGGGAAATTGAACAGATTATCCGATGTACTAGACTCTTGCATTGATGCATCAACGACGTCAATCTTATCACCAGCGAAGTTAGACATGGCGTTTTCCATTTGTCCCAGTTGACTGCATACGTCATCAATTTGTTCATTTAGTTCGTGGTTTTTCTCTCCGAGGCCTTCGTTTTCCCATTTCAGGTTTTCGATGTCTTTTTTGCTGCTCAATAGATCTTGCTCTAGTATCTGTTTTGAGTTCTTTAGCCATTCTATGGAGTTCTCTCTGTCGATTAAGTCTCTCAGTTGCATTTCACATCTTCGTTCTCTCTCGCGCACATCGCTTTGTAGATTGAGTACTTGTTCTTTGGTCTTCCGGTTCTCTCCCTGTAGATTGACGTACTCGTTCTTGTAATGATCTCTGTCTTTGGTAATGTTTACTAGTTGAGATTCAGTTGAGCTGACTTTGAGTAGTAGACTACTTATTTCCTGATCCATGGAGCCTTTACCATCTCGTATCCTTCGCAGTTCCTTGTCGCTGTCTTCAATCTTAGTCTGCATGGATAATAAACGCTTTCCCAGTTCTTTCTTTTCAGCATCGAGGCCCTCAGAGCCAACTTTGAATGTTATGAGATCTTGGTTATTGTTGTTTAAGTCAGTTTTCAATGACTTGAGTTCGTCATTTAGTTCAGTGATGATGGTGTCTTTCTTGCTGAGTGCTTTAGACAATGTCTCGTTGATTTTACGTGCTTCCATTACCTGACTTTCAAGTAGCATGACCTTTTCTTTGTTGTCTATCAGTTTCCTATTTGCATCATCGAGTTGATCTTTGATTTGAAGTTTGTGCTTCTGTATTGTCTCTATTTGAGATTCAAGTTTGGAAATTCGTCCACGGACACTGTAGAGCTCATCATCTGAAGCTTCCTTGTTTCTTATAGCATTTTCAATTTCTCCTTCAATGTCTGCCAATTTGGACTCGATAAGTACAATTTTCTGGGTCTTCTCAGCATTGTCATTAACTAATCGCTCGATTTCAAGCTTTTGAGCAGTAAGTTTCTGTTCAGAATCTTCAACCTCAGCTTCTAGTTCTTCTTTGTCCTTCCTTGACATTCCATAGAGTGATTCTAACTCAGCGATCTTTTTACGATAGTTGGATGCATCTCGTTGAAGATCACTAACTTTACCTTTGGTTGTCTCTAGCTCGCGTCGTGTACTTGCATCAAGGTCTCGTTTGTGCGTGCTTTCTGCTGAATTCATCCTTTTCACGGCTAAGTGGTGGTTTAACTCTAAATGTTCTTTTTCTTTGTGCGTAGTGTCGAGCACTTCTTCTAGACGTGTTAACTCGTCGTTTTGTATTGCGAACTCTTCCTGCAGCTGTCTTTTCTCTTCTTCAAAGCTAGCGATTAAACTTCTCTCGTGAGATAGGTCAGCTTTGGAGTTGTCCAGATCTTTTGTTAATACCATTGCGTCATCCCGTAATTGTTCTATAATGGCATCCTTTTCAGTAACTTCTCGCTTCAATTCCTCAAGAATCATTTGTGTCTCCACTAGCTGCATTTTGATGGCATCCACGTTATCTAAACTGGAACGAGAGTCACCTTCATAACTTGTTAAACGTTCCTCGAGTAAAGCTTTCTCGGTTAAAGCCTCCCTCAGCTCTTTTTCCGATCTATCAACCTTCTGCCCAAGAACCATGACTTGGCCTTGATAGTCTGATTTGACTTTGTCACAAGACGAGTGAGCAGCTTGTAGTTCGGTAATCTTTTTGTGGTGTTCGTGGATTTCTGCGTTTGCAATGTCTCTCTCCTCGTTAGCAACTTTACAATCGCCTTCGACTTCCATCAATTGCTGTTGCAACCTTAGCATTTCTTCGTGCATGCTTTCTTTTTCATCATGAAATATTTCAATCTGTGTTTGTAGTTTATTATTCTCGTCGTAGAATGGGTCAAATTTGCCTTCCATTGCTCCAATGTTTGCTCGTAAGTCTGCAATAGTTTTCTCTTTTGATGCTGCATCTTTTTTGTAACGCTCTAGCGCGCGTTTTGCTTCCGTTGCTTCACTTTGAGCCGTCATACTGTCTCGTTTCAGTTTTACAGTTTTCGTTTTCTCTTCGTCGAGCTCTGCTTTAATCACACTTTTCTGTCTATTGGTTGCGTTCAGTTGATTCTCCAGCTTGGAATTTTGTGCGTTTAGGGTAGCAATTCTTGTTTCAAGTTCTTCTGTATCTTTCTCACCTCTTTGGACCGATGTCTTCATATCGTTAAGTTTCTTCTCGGCATGTTCAAGGCGGTTTTTCAAGTCATCACGTTCATGAGCCAAAGCATCACACTCATCTTCAAGTTTCATAAATTCTTTAGAAATGTTTTCTAGTCTTTCCTGCAGATCGTAGGCTTCGTTACAGGTATGGTTGTACTGGTTCTCAATTTGTGTACACTTGTTGCGAAGGGAGAAAATGGTGTTTTCTAAGTCGCCAGCTTTCAAGCGCAAACGTGCAGATTGTTGCTCAAACTCGTTGGCTCGTTCGTTTGCCTTGTCAAGGCTCGTCTCCAGGGTGGAAATCCTGATTCTTGCTGTGACGATTTCTTTTTCCTGGTCATCTTTAATGGCGGTTAAGTTTCCACAAGCTTCTTCCATGTCTCTCAGCCTGGATTCAACGTCTGTCAAGTTCCTCTCCAACGCGTCCTTTTGTTTAGTACTTATCTGTGTAGAAACTTGTGTTTTTGAGAAGTTTTGCTTCAACGATTCTATTCGATTTTCTAAGCCTTTGTTGACGTTCTCAAGTTTATCGTTCTGTTGTACCTTTGCCGATAACTCACTTCGTAGAAGATCTAAATCCTTTTGGTTTTCGAGCATATCTCGCTGTACAAGGCTGTGTCCTTCTTTGCTTCTTTTAACTTCATCTCGTAGATTCTCAACTTGTACTTTCAAGGCGTTTCGTTGTTTGGTGATGTTGTTGACTTGAGCTTCGTATTTTGTCACCTTCAAAGAGGTTCCTTTGGTTTCTTTTTGTAGTTCTCTCTGTAACTTATCAAATTCGGCTTGCAAATCGTTGAACTTGGTCTGCTGTAGAAGCAACTCTTCTTGTACATCTTCCTTTTCTTTCTGTGCGACATGATAATTCGATTCCCATTCAACAATTTGTTCACGTATATTTGACAGTTCCACATCACTACCTTGCTTTTCCAAAGCAGTTGACACAAACCGCTTGCTTGACTCTAACTCTCGTTTCAAGCTTTCGTTTTCTTTTTGAAATTCTGCCTTTTCGTTTCGCAATTTTTTAATCACTTCGTTTTTGGATTGGAGATCTTTTTCAAGGGCTTCAAGCTCCCATTCCTTTTCGGCGAGTTTGCGCTGCACGCGAGCGAATTCTTCTTGAAACTTTTTGGAATCGCTTCGAGATTCTTTGAGTTGACCGTGTAGCTGAGCTTTCTGTCGTAGCAGCGTTTCAACTTGAGCCTGGAGTCTTTCAACCTGTGTATATTTGTTTATTTTAATCAAAATCACGAAACTTCAATCAAATATTATTAGCCTGCCACAGGTGATAGCAGGTACAAACATAAACAGCGTAGAAATAATTTTAACATCGATGAAACGACTAACAAAACGCTTTTTAGTATAAAAAATTAAACTGTCTAATATAACACAAAAAATTCAAAATATCATAATTTGTCGATCAGTTGAACTTCGTGAAATTCACTCATTTGAAGCGAAGTAAGCAGATACTATCAACAAACGACAATTAACACATATTTTCACACGAATTCGATTATTGTTGAGTAGGAATCTAATCAAGTTGAAATTTGTTTTCCTCGATTGAATGGATCAAAGGAAATAAGCAATTATTCAGTATCAACAACTTAATTAATAAATATCATAGAAAATAACTATGCATAGTATACCCAATTATGCTTCCACATATCAATAATAATTATTGGTTAGAGGTTACTCCAACACTTCATAATAAAAAAAAATATCATGTTCATTAGAAAATCATTAAAATCGAATATAAAAAATATTTTTAACTCACTAAATAGGAATAATTTTAAAACAGTTCGTTTCATACACTTCGACTATTTAAGCGTCGATATGCTAATTACTCATGACAAATTGCGAAACTATTTGTTGGAAAACCCGCGTTTTGATACCCTAAATAAGCATTATTCTTACCTCAGATTTATGCTCTCCCTTGACTGACTCCAGCTCGTACTTAAACTTTCGATAAGCTGATTCCAAGTCGTCAAAAGTTTCCCTAGCATTAGCAATCTGTGCCATAGAAACATCATCGTTTGAATCCGGCACGAAAGAGTTCAACATCGAAGCGCGGGAACTATCCATCGTGAACGCGCCAACGTCCTGTACCCACACCTAGGTCTATGGACCTCAATATCCTTTCCAAAAAACTTGGTTTAAATGTCGATTTTTGTTACTAAGTGAACAAGATTTACTAAATCCTACAGCAAGACAGTGCAAGCTCGTTGTAAATGCTTTAAGTAGAATTCCCTAGAGGCTGGCCGCAAAAGCTTGGAGGTGCTTTTGTTGTGAGTTGATTGGCCAATTGGAATGCAGTAATTGAAAAACTATGCATTGAAAAGTGTTTAGTCGGTCTGGCCTGTTTTATATTTTGGCCAATTATCATCGCGAAAAAGTTTTCATCAGACATTACAAAGTTGCGACCACTTTTTTAGAACTTTGACAAAAACAGCCACATTTTTATAACTCTACAAAGATATATCTAACATTTTATTGGTAATAATTTAAAATCGTCTCGAGTTAATTTGACTAAAACAAAACATCGTAGCAAAGAATGTATTTAAAATTCTGTTCTTTTGTGAAACTGAATTAAAGGCTATTATTTGTCTTTGGTTAGAATGGTCGTCTCAAGCAGCTAGTATCGTGGTGGCTGCAATTGATTAGTAGAAGAACAACAAGAAAAACAAAAACTTATAATAACTCAATTTGTAATATATTTTCAAAATACAAGAATATTTTTTAAGAACAGAAAAGCAACACTATCCTAGTGAACGAACTCACAATCTTTTTTCCTGTTTATTTTTGCATTTCAATAGTAACATAGTTTTTGAGAATATCACTATTTTACGCAAAATCTACTTTGGAGCAGTCTGCTTTTAGGGGCTTTAGGAAATCATACTGTTATACAATAAATGTTAATGTTTTGGCAAAATTGAAAAAAAAAGAATCCTTTGTTTATGTTTTGATGAATATTCAGTCTAGAAATTTCGTTAGTTGAGGTAAAATAGTTGTGGAAAAGATCACAACCACAAAGAACACATTTGAAACGTTTTTCACGCAAAATTGTAAGACATCGTTTAAACATTTTAGGTGGGCAATGAGTTCAGCAATCTGGTGTTTCTGGGATTTTTATATATTCATAAAGAAACACTAAGTGCTCTATATACACATACTTTGCTGCCAAACGCACGCCTATTTTCAAGAAAATAAGATAAAATCAAATTTGATTGATAATAAATATTTTTTTGTGATTTCCAAAATATTTTTGTCTAACACGCGGTTGTCGAAGAGAGACTGGTGCCGAAGGCGCGAAATTTCCAAAAACACGTGACACCGAAAAAATCAACATGGCGGATGGATCAACAAGTTCTGTCTCCAAAGTATGTAAAAAATCTCGTAGTTTAAGCACAGTTTACGTTAAATAACATAATATAATAATAATCAAAGGTGCTTTCTTTCAGGGCTGCTTTCTATTTAAGAGAGATACCTCAGTCTCTCCCAGAAAAAGACGATATACAAATGCCACAGGTAGGCAAGTTGCGTTCACTTCGTACAAACTCACATTGCGTACTTTAAACGAGCCAGATTTCTTACGCTATTCCTCGTAAAAATGCAAAGTTAATCTCTCAGTGACGTGAAAAATAAGATACTTTGTTTCTTAAATGTGTTTGTTGTGTTTAATTTGCAGATCTGATTGATCATTTTGAAGGAGAAAGTGTCGACAATGTGTCACAAAGATATGATAATTTCAAGTTTTACTGGAAGCGAGTACTCTCAAAAATCGAGGTACTTTATAACTCAATTACAACCTTAATCACTAAATCTTCTGTCTTAATTGCTTTGCAAATAAGTCATTTAATATTAATATATGCAAGTTTTAGTTTTCAATGAAGCGTACACAAAATATTGCTTCTCACGTGGGACATGGTCAAGTTTGTATATTAATTCAATAGATTTCTAGATTTTGTGTACTTTCTTACAAATTCATTTACTTAAAATACTTACCTTTTTAGGAGCTTCAAGCCAACAGTAAGATATTCATTCAAATAGTTGAATACATCAAGAATGCACACACCAAGAGTGAGAACAAGTTAGGACACGGTGTCATCAATGAAATACCAACAGCTGTATTGCTGACAGGTCAGTCACATAACACAGGAAGACCACAATTGTACAAAGATGTTGTATACCATTGCTCTTATTCAGTATTGTTGGATTTGCTTACATTAATGTTTTATTTAATTGTTTTTTAGATTTTTTTATAAATTAAAATAGTGATGGCAGTATTTTTGATAATGTTGATGATGATGATAAAATGAATTACTTGCACTGATTAAGAGACACATTCATGACGCACCTTCTTTAAATCAATCAGCTCTGTGTAAATAAACCTCAAAAATGGAAAGAGCACCTCAATATTAGTAAAAGTGCAAAATGTCAGCATAAGATAGCTAGGGATGGACAGAGAAATGGCAGTAATAACAATTAGCCATTTTTTTAAAATTTGTTGGGAAAAATGCAATGGCAGGAGCTTGCCAAAGTAGTTTGTTATAGTTTTGCCAACCAACTATTGTTATTAAAACAAAGAAAATTAAAGAAATATTGTTAAAATGGTTGGCAAACAAGCATCACAATATCAACTGTCACTTGTAAACACTACGCTCAACTATACTAGGAAAGAAAAATAAACACATGTATGCACATTTTGATGTAATTATGTCATTGTCATTTCTAGGTGTCAACATGCCAGATCATGACATAATATTCAGCCAATTATCCAAGGATCTCTCAGCTATCACACCATATATAGCAGTTCTTCATTCAAAAGACTGCTCTAGTAAGTTGAACCTTTGATACACTGTTCTTGAAGTAGTGCCTTAGATACATTACACCCAATAACCTACTGACAAACTCAGGGCTCACTAACCTTTGTTGAGGTAAACGTAAAAATAAAGCATTGAGTGTGTCATGACCAACCAAAGTAACTATCTTATGCTAAATTCTATCATGGGAAAATGAACTGTGTCTGTGACTATATGCTCAATGACTGGTTGATAATAATACATACTACACTTGCAGTACAACCTGCATTGAAGGACTTACAAGATCAATTGGTGATGTACTAACACATACAATGACCTTCTAATACACACTGTGCACCAACTCACAAGTTTATAAGTACAATGTTTTATTGTCTAAAATGATTACTTGATGCTTAACTATTTTCCTTTTCAGCAATGAAGTCCATGCTCAAGAATATGATATTGCAGTTTATGAACTGCGAAGAAGAGGTAATGTCAAGCTAATATGCAAATCTAATTTAGTATATAAATGCTATTTCATTACTTAGTGTTAAGACTGCATATTTCATTTAACAAATATCATTGATAGGATGAGGAAGATGACGACTTGCACAGTCCAACCACTAGTCACCAACATCGACTCCATTCCTACACAATGTCACAGCTTAGTAGATGGTACAAGCACAGATGTAAGGTATGTAGAGATTTTATAATTAATATTATTATATGACAATGTTGTTAATGATGATGGTGATGAAGATCATGATGATGATTATATTGGTAATTATGATGATGATGATGATGGTCAATATAATGATAATGATGTTGGTGATGATGATAATGATTATGAGGGTGATGATGATGGATATGATGTTGATGATAATAATGATCATGGTAATGGTGATGTTGATGATGGTGGTAATGACATTGAAGATGATGAGGATGGTATTATTGGTTATGATGTTGGTGATATCGATAATAATGATGGTAATGATGATGATGATGGTAATAATAGTGGTGATGATTATGATGGTGGTAATTGATTATGGTGGTGATGATGATGATGATGATGATAGTGGCAGTAATGGCAAGCAGAAAAATTATAAGAATAAGCATGACAATAATGTTTTCATACTCTTATCTCTTGAAAGGGTGAATCACCCAAGAAAAAGTCACCCAAGAAAAAGACTTCACCTAAAAAATCTGCAAGCTCATCCACCTCTACATATACAGGTAATTGAAAAGGCTGTCACAGTAAGATCTTGAACACAATATTGATGTAAGATTTCTATAATGTTGTTACAATTTTTGTTTAATTTGTATAGTTTGTGTTCTATTTCTACAGAACATCCTCCTCTTGTTGTGATTTTTGAAGATTTTGAAGGCTTCCAGCCAGCTGTTGTACAAGACTTTGTGGCAATTTGCAGGTAATCTTTTTGTATTGTTTTTCAAACGTTGTATTGTTTTTCAAAGAGAAGAAAAACAATGAAAAAGTCCAAACTTGAATCCTAAAGGTGGCTGCAGTCGCTTACTAGAGTGGTTGCATACAAGAGAGAATTATTACAGAGTTTATATGGGAAACAAAACGGGAAATTGAAATAGTGGTTGCTTACAGGAGATGGTCACTTATGAGAGTGGTCGTTCAGAGTCAACTGTATATTAAACTTAAATGATTAAAATTAATATACAATTATTAAAAGAAATATTTTAAGAGGTGATTTATGTACCTCATTATTACCAAGAAAAAGATTATGAATATGACAAAAAAACAAATTATCAACCACCAGTCTAGTTGATACTGTCTCTCGGTAGTTATATTAACTGTTATCTAATTTCTCTAGTCAATACTTCCAAGATTTACCATTAGCGCTAGTATTTGGAGTAGCGACAGCAGTATCTGCTGTACATCGTGCTCTCCCTCACTCAGTCTCCACTCTTCTTTCAATTGAGAGATTCCAGTCTCAACCTTCGTTCACATGCTTGCTGGAAATCATTTCTAAGGTAATGTATACATACTATGTATAGCTCTTGTTTGTTTCTCTTACCTACCTGGAAATAGGCAGATCGCACATATTTATTATTGTTAATCTGAAGGAACAATGGAAATCAAATGGCACAACCAAATGGAAATGAGTGTCTGCAAGGGCCACAAATAAAAAATATGTATGACAATAGTCATGTCATTATCATTATCATTTATATAAAAAGACAATGATATAGAGTCTTCATAAACTTCAAAAGCAAAAGCAGGGCCATAAATACATGTGCAATCTGCAATTGGTGTTTGGCCCACTATGCTGAAAGGTTTAGAGAAGGCAGTTTAATATTTGGCCTTGTATATTAAATTAAATGATAATATTGGTTATTATTTTATTGAAATGTCTTTTGATTGACAGAACATTAATTCATACTGTTCAATAGAGTGGTAAAGTGTGCCGTCAGTTGCCATGGATTCTGGTTCCAAACAGTAACTTTTCAGCACACATTTCTATAGAGGAACTAAAATACGGTTGATCGACTTTAGTTTGGAACAAGTTTCCTTGACAACTGACAATAGTTGAAGTATTCACTTCAGTACTCTATTCTTGCCCTATATAAAGGAGAGCTTGAAGTTGTGCTATTTAGCCATCTAAATTTAAAAACACTTGTATTCATTAAGTTTAGTATAATTTTTCTGCATGCCTCACTTTCAGCAGCATACAAATGTTGTCTCATTTAGAACCATGTTGTAATGTAATTAATTGATCAGACAAAAGCTTTGTTTTGTTGTCTTACTGTGCAGGTGTTGATGACAGCAAAGATGCCTTTTAAACTTGGCTCCAAAGTCTTCAGGTTTCTTTATGAGAATTTCTTGTTTCATGACTTTTCACTGCAAAACTTCAGTACAGGACTACAGGTCAGTCATACCAGGTCATAAAAAGTGTTGCACATCAGTATGTCACATCACTGTCATAAGCAAACACTTGTTTAACACCTCAATGTATTTAGCGAGTGAGTAATTGGGGAGAATCAGACTCAGACTCATTACCTCTATGTTAAATATTTTAGCACACCACTCGGCTCACATGTTTATTTTTTCCGTCATCAGAATTTTCATCATCCCCAACATTGCTATATCAACTGTTGCCATCATAATTTACCATTGGCACAACCACCACCAATCAACCAACCATCACTGAACATCAGTTGCATTTACAGTAAATCATTGCACATCCTCGGGAACCCAGGGGTATTCTTCTGTCGCTCGTTTCTCGCTTCCACAACATATACCCCTGGGAACGTAGTCTGTTGGAGCTTGTTCCGGAAGTCAAAATTCAGCTCTTTCCTGATTGGTCGACCTTATTAGGTCGACTAATGAAAATCAAGGTAACCATTCAAAGAAAGTCGTTAAATAAGTTTGAATTTTGACTTCCGGAACAAGCTCCAACAGACTACGTTCCCAGGGGTATATGTTGTGGAAGCGAGAAACGAGCGACAGAAGAATACCCTTGGGTTCCCGAGGATGATCATTGCATTACAACTCGATATTTCACAGCTCCAACATTTCCACCTCCAATCTGATTAACAGATCAGAAAAACCCAAAATCAAAATGGGATTCACAATTTACTAGTCGCAATAAATGCACCGATTTTCACTGTAACAGTTTTTTATGTTGTTTTTTTTAGTTCTGTATGATGGAGCACTTCTATGAAAACCCTGCAAGTGTCCTGTGCTGTGATCCTCAAGAGAGATCCGGTCTTATTACTGACCTCACCCATGAAGAAGTGGAGATAATCCGTAAACGACCTTCATTTAGAAAGTAAGATATCAAAACTTGTTCTATTTAAATTAAATAAACAATTATTTCTACTACCAGTAGTATTACCTCAAGTCCCAGTAAATACAGCACACAATGTACAGTGGTCTAAGTCCAGAACTAACACCTTGTCATATCGATACAACATATTTAAGCTGATCCAAATGATTTTACACGAGCAATTTCAAACTATATAAAATTCCTTAATTTTCATATTAATTAATTTAGGCTGCACAAATAGCTTTCAGTCAGTCTTTTTGTTTATTATTACTAGGAAACTATTTCTCTTTCCATTACCAACTCTGTATTTATTGTTGTCCATTAATATTACAAGATAAATACACTGTCCTTTTAATTAATCACTTAAATCTTCAGGTTTGTGGAGACCAGTAATCCAGCAGAAATACTAGATTTGCTTCAAAATGATGAACATACAAAGGTAATTTTAATATGTGGTATTTATATCATGCGCAGATCAATGGTGTTATGGAATGTTGACAAATTAATTTCACAGAACAGTGATCTAATTACTGGTCTTGTAAGCTTAACTTCCTTGGACTTTTTTGAGTTAGGTCTGCAAAGTGATCCGCTCCTGCACATTTTTCTTTGCTATTGAATTTTCTATTTCTATAACTCTAAAAGTTACAAAAAGGGACCATCAAAATATTGCAGACATTATTTTCTGGCAACATCTCAGAATTATGTGTCATTGTGATCACTCAAGAGCACACAAAACTACCAGCTCCATGCCCTAGGTATATTATGATCTGGTTAATCAGACAAAATACACTCATGTGGACAAATTCAATTTATATATATTCTATTCTTTATAATTAATAGTTAATTATTAATTTTGCAGAAGGTCATAGATAAGCTGTTGGATGATCTTGATATATATCACTGGTATTTCTTCCCTGTGATGGAGTGTCTACATGCTGTCACTGTTAATCTACCAAAACATCCCCTGGGGAAAAGAGTAAGTCAGATTTGTGCATTCAGCAAACCCTAGACAAACATTGCAACATGTATTTGTTTGTGATAGTTCTGTATTGTACCCAGTCTCCTGATCTTGTTTGTTACCAGCCAATAAATAATTGATTTTTGGGGGGGAGGGGGGTGATGGGTTGTGTTGCGGGATTGCCCAAAAATATCGAGCTCAGCTTTAACCTTATAAAAAATGTGCACAACAAAAAAAACTGACAAAAATATTGTGCAAGGCTGCAAAACAATTGTCCGACCCCCGCCCCCTATCAAATATCAAATAGTCAGTCCCTTAGAAGATACATTGTAGACAATGCTAAAAATGTTTGGTGATGTAGGTTCGAGATGTATATGAGTTATGTTTGTCAAGTAATGTTACTGAGCAAGATGATTACAAGGAATGCATGTCTATCTTAAGGTACCACTATCAAACAACATTACATAGAAAATAAAGTACTACATATTCAATACATCCATTCATTCAATATGTTCATGCATGCATGCATTTTTTCACTCTGTTCATTTACACATTTAGTCATTCATTTATTCATTTATTTGTTCCTTACAATCAATTTTAATTTGTATTTCCAACCAAGCGTGCAATGTAATCAATTTTTACCTGATGGTGTTTATTATATAAATAATTCAATGACATGAGAAATTTATTGTAAAAGAGATTGTAACCATGGAGAAATCATTACTGATTTGCATATTTTTTAACTTGAATTTTCTCAACCAGATTTATTTTTAATTTGAAATATTTAGTAAAATATGAAAGAACTGCTCTAGATGTTTCATAATTCAAGTACAATGTTGATGTCAGATTTTAATACATATAACCCCCATATAGATAAACAGCTTGAGCATTTTGTTTATAGTACTAAACACTAATTATGTTTTTATGCAGGATATATTCAAAAGATGAACTAGTTGTACTTATACAGAAGTGTGTGGAAATCTTGTCAACTGTTATTGAAGAGGAACATTCTAAAGAGTGAGGGCTTATTTGCATTTGAATATGTACATAGATATTTGCGATATATAAATATTAAATTATTATTAATTATAATAGCATACTGCGGTTTTCAAATTTCTGCGAACTCAGACATTTCAATGGCTTGTTGTGAAATACGTTTTTAGCTGCCGCCAATCAAAACTAATTAGTTGGTACCTTTTAAATCCTTGATTGACAGCAACTACAAACGTATTTCACAACGAGCCATTGGAATGTCTGAGTTCGCAGAAATTTGAAAACCGCAGTACTAGTTTATTATCCATAGGTTCATCAATGATGATGATGATGATGATAATGATAGCCATTGCCGGATTTCAAGCCGTTAGGGGCTGGGGCGAATCGCCTTATACTTTGTCAAACAAGAGTATATTTACATAATCATAGAAACCTTGTCAAGCTTTACAATGTCTTGAAGTTTGTCTTGGTGTTGATTGGTTTAATATTGCATGAGATATGTACAGCTATTGACGTTTGTAAAGAAATATAAACCGGACAACTTAGACCAACTTGTCTGGTTTTACATACATTTCTTCATAAATTTTCTAGTTTTTGAATGGCTGTATTTCACACAATATTAAACCAATCAACACCAAACTTCAGGATTTTGTAAAGCTTGACAAGGTTTCTCTGATTATGTAAATCAAATCTTGTTTAACAAAGTGAAAGGCAATTTGCCCCAGCCCCTGTCGGCTTGAAATCCGGCAATAGAGATATTAATGATATTGACTGTTTATGATGATGACAGCATTACTTTATTATATTACTGTGTGACTCGCCATACCATAGTCACTTACAAAAACTTTTGAGGAATTTTTGACATTATTTTGACATGTTTTCATCTCAATCGGACCAATTACAGACATCAAATTATCTAAAGTCTCTGCCTCTCGATAGAAACTCCACCTCTCGATATAAACTCCGCCTCTCGATACAAACTTGTACCTGATTGGTCTGATTGAGATGAAAAAATGTCAAAAGTTCAACAAAAGTTTTTGTACGTGACTACGGTATGGCGAGTCGCACATTAACAGTGTCTATCATTAATATACAGGGCCTAATATTCCCTGCTAGTAGAGGCTACTCTTTTCCACTGTTAGTACTCTCAAGTATGCTCTCAACCATTCTTTTCTTTGGTGATGCCGCATCCACAACTGTAGATGAAGAAAACCAGTTATCGACCATTTTACAAACTGCCTTTATTATGTGGTCATTTGTATACATGTGTTACTTAGAAATGGAAACACTACAAAGAAACAAACAGTTGAGAGCAGAGGCATCTTTTCTCTCGCTGGTACAGTAGAAAAACTAGCCTGTACTAGCAGGAAAGGCCAAATATTAAACTGCTCTCTAAAGTGTTCAGCCGAGCAGACAAAACGCCAAGTGTGCAGGCCACAAATGCATCAACCAGCTTCTGTTTTTGCTTCTGATATTTCAAAAATAAACAATTTTTGGTCCAAAATTCATGTTATTGTCCTATATGATTATATAGTTGCTAATAAAGAGCTGCACATGGTTTCTTACAAGTGTTTTTTGTAGGTTTTGCAAAGACCTGAAAGAACCAAGAGATCAGCTGTCATCCTTTATAGAGCAGTTTGCAAAAATTGGAGGTAACAAAACAAGAATTATTTCAGATTTCAACTAAATAATATACTAATAAAAATAATAATATAAATTCACTCTGACGAAGATCTAAAGCTCGAAACGTCAGTCAAGTTAAGTCAACATTTTTTACAAATTTCATTATATTACCTATCGTTTATATCAAACACCAACACAGCCTATACTAGTTTACTCGCTAGTTTCCATAAATAATATGCAGTCGTGTACATACATGTGAAGTTTCAGCCATCTGATTTAGAAACTTAATATTAAACTTGCTTCACTAACCTTAAATCTATTTGATACTTCATAGAACTAAAACAGACTGAAGAACCATCAGCATCAAATACACCCAAAGAAAAACCATCTAAAATAGTCAGCAGATTTGAGCTACAGGAGGTAAACACCTCAAGAAATAGAAAACGAGTTATAGAGCACCCAGGGATTTTAAGAAGATGAGAGAAGCATTAGAAGAAGCATGACACATAGCAAAGTGCTTCTCAGGGCTTCTCTAGTATCCAAAGCGCTAAACAAAGCACTGCTGCCGAGTTTTCTATTTCTGTTATAAAATATTCAGTTGTTAAAATCAAATGAATTGATGTTCCGTGCTCTGTTAAGTTATAGAGAACCCTTCTCAGCCAATCAGAGCGCACGATTTATATCAAATATTTTATAAAGATCAATAGAGTCAATAGACATGGTGATTGTGGAGGAGTAAAACTTTTAACATTGAAGTGTGACCCCTGAAGTTTGATGTCCCCAAACAAGCATTTTGTCAGCCATTATTCAAAATACTAGGAACAAGTTTGACCAAGTGATATATTCTAGTCACTGCATTTTGGTGTATATTTAGAGTAGAGATGATAAAATGTTGTTACCTTTGTAGAAATTAAAAACTGCAGCCAAGCAGAAAAGGAAGGACAGTCCATTTGATCAACTGAGACAGGAAATTGTTGACTACCTTGAAGAATTATTCAGGTAACATTTTCAGAGACCTGTGCTAACATTATAATATAATATGTATATGTTTTGCAGGAGTGACTTGGGTCACATGACTGTATATTATTACTGCGGTTTTCGACTTTCTGCAAACTCAGACATCCCAACAGTTAGTAGTGAAATACATTATTGGCTGCTGCCAATCAAAAACTTAAAAGGTGCCAAGTAATCAGCAGCAGCCAAATATGTATTTCACAACTAGCCGTCTGAGTTTGCAGAAAGAAGAAACCGCAGTAAGTATAATTAATTCATGATAGTTTATTGACATGTAGTGTTTGCTATTCAGGAAATACTTGAGATGTCCCACTAGCCTACCGTTACATGAAGTAGCATACTTTAATTCAATACAAACAGTAAAACAGGTATGTGTGATACCACTATATCATGGATAAAAGGATTGTAGGTTGCTTTAAAAATGGCATCTGTAGAAATAGCATTCCCACACTGCAGACAAACCACACTGGAAAAAAGGAGGCAACAGACCAGTGAGATATTTGATGGGGGTTGGGTAATTTGTTTGGGCAGGAAATTTTTTTGATCTCATGGCTCTGAAAGATATTTTATTCAGTTTTGCACTACAAATTTTTTTCAGGTTTGTTTTGTTTTTATATTTTTTGGGGGAATCCCGCAAACAACCCTACTTCCCCCTTATCAATTATCTAATGGTCTGTTCCTTAATACAAGTGAAAACAATGATCTGCACTACAAAAATGACTCCCTAGTGAGCAAATAAATGATCCTACTATACAATGATTCCCTCAGAACTACAAAACTTAGGATAATTTTTTTGTAACATTAATGAGGATCAGGTTTTAGTTTTATAGCCACTGTGATGGCACTATAAAAAAAATTAAAGTTTTTTTTTCAATTTTGATCATGTAATGTGTATAATTTGGTAAATAAGTCTCATTTTGTTGTTCACTATTTTCAGCATCTGATAGGAATGCCAAGAGTAGCCATACAGACAGCATTAACAAACCCACATCATTATCTGAAGGTGAACTGGATGTATTAACATACCTGTATCTGATCTAATAAATGTATATATTAAGAACTAGAATGTTATCAACTGAAGTCTTGCCCTCTATCTTAATTTTCCATTTTATAGTATTCATTTTGTTTTGTCATATTCATTGATCAGAGTCAAGTTTGTTGGCATATATTTAAAACCTCCACACTGGGGAAAAACATGACAAAATTAACATTGAGAAAAAGGGCGAGGGGTGGGAAGACGTTTTAAGTCTATTAGTTATTTATATAAAAGTTTATTAGCCTCTTAGAGTAAAGTCATTTAACCTGTGAAATATATATTAGACTAATACACTTTAGCAGTCTCTAATTCCATTGTTTTCTTTTGTGTCTATTTGACTATTACACCTTGACTATTTAATTTTGTTTCACAAGTTAAATGTCTTCACTCTAATGCCTGTTCATTATTATTAAGAGTATATCAACTAATTTTGATGTTTATTGTAGCAATGTCTTATGTTCTATAGAATTAGTATTTTTGCATTAGTTTGTTTTGTTTTATGTTCTTTGCCTAATGTTTATTGGTGTGGGTGCTGTTTTTAATGTGTTTTGTGTATCATCTATTTCAGTGTGATTGTTGTGAGATAGAACCAGGTACAATCCAGGACTCCCTACCTGATGTATCAATAGCGTACAAGCTTCATTTAGAGTGTGGACGGCTAATCAACCTATACGACTGGCTGCAGGTAAACAATAATCTCCATCATGACGCTACTCCTTCTGGACCACAGAGGGCATCCCAAACTTTCAGGAAACATATCAACCTATTGGAAAGTAATTTAGTGCAAGCTCACTTCTTTTAAGAAATTTCAAACTTCTTGGTTAAAGTAGACTTCTCACTAGTTTGAAGTGATTCCAACTACTTAAGGCAAGAAGTTGACTTTTAAAAAAAGTCAGCACGGACTTAAACTAAGAAATATTTTGCTACTGATTTGAAAGTGGAACTACTCCCCATGGACCTATAGGTGATTTTCACTAAGTTCAAGTTCATATTTTGCAGGCATTTAGTACAGTTTTGGATCCTGATTCCAACAATTCCAAGAAAAATACAAAGAAAAAGAAGAAATCAAATGAAGAACTACAGTATCCTTTACAAAAGACATTTATGTATAAGGATGGTAACTTTTTTAACTTTTTTTTTCTCTCAATTCTCTACTTTCACATAACCACAATGCCTTCTGCTTTTGGGGGGTAGGTAATGTAATTCAAATTTATTTGATTGGAATTACAATAGCTACCCTTCCCCCCCCCCCCCCCCCCCCCCCCCCCCCCAAATACAAACAAAACAGAATTATGGTTATTTGTGAAAGTAAAGAATGTTTCTCTTTGGTTATCCTATTTCAAAAACCTGAATACATCTATTTTACTATTACCTGTACAAAAACAAATAAATGGTAATTAGATATATTTTTTTGATTTGGGTGCCTAACTAAAATGCACAACAGTTCTTTCCTCAACTCTTAACCAGGGCACGATTCATCCAAGCTGTTTCAGTTTTGCAGTTTCTGGGCTTCGTTAAGTCAACTAATAGGAAAACCGACCATGTACAACGACTAACATGGGGTGGGTGCTAACTACACATCACAACTTCTTCACCTAAAACATGGAATTTGAGTATACAGGCTTTTACTGTTCTGGTTAACAATGGGGACGCTAGACTTTCTCAAAGTCCATGTCTGTTGTGAAACATTGCTCGGTTGTCAATCGCAAATCCACCATAAATGATGTGGTTGACTTGTGGCTTGTCTATTGGGGTGTCATCTTGGAAAGTGAGCACCGAATACTCCAGTTTCGAGTTCTTCATTGCACAATCTTAGCTTCGATAGCATGTGATATATTCTTTTGTTTGTAATCCAGTCCGTAGTAAGATAGGGAATGCAGCAATAACACCTTAGGTATTTTTATTCTTTGTTGATGCTTGCATTCCCTAAGGTGTTATTGCTGCTCTTTGATTAATAAGCAAACAATTGAGGCTTACTTACATACAAAAGAATATATCACACGCCATCAAGGCTAAGACTGTGCAATGAAGAACTCAAAACTGGAGTACTGCCATATTGTGGCCTTGAAAAACACTGCAAGGTTCTAAGTGAGCCAGTATGTTCTAATATGACAGTACATTAGCATAGCACCTTGCACATCTGAGACCACAGGATGATGACTTGGTGCTAACTTTTCAAGATGGTGCCCAAATCGGCTAGTTAAAAAAACTTTTGTTCCAAATATTTTCCATGTGATATAGAAATGCATAAGACAAAGAATCTTATTCCCAAAAGATTTGAATTGGGTGAAATCATACAAGTCACAGATAACAGGTTCCCATTTAAATCTGTACTTTCCCATTTAAATCTGTACTTATGCAAATTGTGTTGATGTGTGCTAAACACACAGATCAACCAACTAGAGAAGTTCACTTCAGAAATAATATACTCTGATTGGTTGATCTGTGTGTTTAGCACACATCAACACATTTTGCATAAGTACAGATTTAAATGGGAAAGTACAGATTTAAATGGGAACCTGTTAGATATAGAAATGGTTTGAATTGGGTGGAAACATACATAGCAATAATAAAGTGAATAACAAGAAGTTTAACTATCAAGTTATTAGTTTGATATTTCGGATAGCTATCCATAGCAATGCAAAAGCCGATTTGGTCTATTAATCAAAAAAGTAGAAGCCAGTATAGCTGTGTATATGAAAACCATTCAATTTATTATATCTATTATAATGTGTCAGAGTAAGCAAATGAACTCTTTAAAACAAAACAAAAATCAGAAATAAATATAGCTTACAAAATATAGAATATATGCTATTTGTACATCATATTTAAACGTAAAGTAATTTGAGAAAACCACTTTATTTACAAAAATGCAAAAATAAAGAATACAAATATATGCTTTATTTGTGTGTTATATCAACTGTTACTACATGACAAAAATTCCAACTTATAATAAAATTATTTATTTATACAAATTCATGTATAATAGATGGCTATGTTCAATGAGGATAAAATTAATTGTTTTTTTTTTTCATCCTACTTTGATCTTCTTTCTAGCACTTCCACTTGCCACATCACTTTTACTTTTCTGTGAATATAACAATATTTCAATTTAAAAATATAAATACAACACATGTGAAGAGAAGTGCAATACACGTTGAGTAAGCACATTGAGCAGTTCTGGAAATGCGCTACATAAGAACTAGCCATTATTATTATTATTATTATTATTAATACAAGACAATTTTGAAAGACTGTACAAATCACAGCAAATTTTCTATCTCTATTGACATATTTAACCATAATGCAAATGTGCATTCGATGTCCTCCCTAATACACCTCAACCAATAAGAATGCTAGATTTCTAATAGTTATTGTTTAAAGTGCCTATAAACCCTGGTTGTTTGGTATTTCTATTAAAAGTACTGGTCCTAAATAACAATTTTCCAGAAGAATAAAATACTGTGATAAAAACTGTGCATTTTATAGTGGTTTGAATATGCCCAAAAAGTGTTATTTGGGCTTCCTGTGTAAAAAAATATATAGAAACTATTGAAAATTGCAAGACGCTATCCTGGACACTACGTCATCGATATTGTCACCAGCTCATATCAATGAACTCCTATTTTTTTTTACACAGGAAGCCCAAATAACACTTTTTGGGCATATTCAAACCACTATAAAATGCACAGTTTTTATTGCAGTATTTTATTCTTCTGGAAAATTGTCATTTAGGACCAGAACTTTTAATAGAAATAGAAATAGCAAACAGCCATGGTTTATAGGCATTTTAAAGAGATATAAGAGCACCTGCACCTCCCACCCCTGTGTGCAATTCTCCCCTAGACATTACCTCTTGTGGTAGTAATGTGTCGTCTTCATTTAGCAGATCGTGTAATTTCATGGCTTGGCCATAGTTAAACATTAATGATTCCTTAAGCCCTGCCAAACAAAACAAAAAATTTACTTTCCAGATTAATGTGGTGTGGCATTCTCCACAGTCTTTCTTTACTGGGCTTCCTGTGGTGAAAACAAGCTTTCAAAAATCAGGCAAATCAAGAGTTATAATAATTATATAATCTATTTCTTCCCACCTACCTAATCCTGATTGACAGGTCTTGTCTAAGTAATCAAAGTATGTACTACATTCAGCAATCTACAAATTGCACAAAAGGATGACTTTAGTGAACTAAATTATCAACGTTTTTGTGGCCAGTTTTTTAGGTCCCAACAAAATGCATGCCCATACATTTTCTATAAAATGTAACTGCTTAATGCAGCCACCCCGTCAATACCGCCACTTTGGGCTGTCCCTTCGGTGGCCAGATTAACAGGGTTCCACTGTACACTCTTTCTGAGAAATGTGCTGAGGATTTTGGATCAATAGACCATTTCATAGTTGTTGTCAATCAACCTCAGCCTTGATAGCATGTAATGTATTCTTTAGAATTTGACTACAGACTGTGGAATTTTGAAGTGTTTCTATTGTTTGATAATGTGTACATTCCTTAAATTACAACAGGCTGTATTACAATTCTAAAGAATATTACAGGCTATTTAGATTGATGGACTAGATAAGTGAAAAGGACTATTCAGACACACTGTTTAATGTTTTGTTGGCTTTCTAGTAGTCTACATCCTCGGGAACCCAGGGGTAAACTTCTGTCGCTCATTTCTCGCTTCCAGAACAAATACCCCTGGGAATGTAGTCTGTTGGAGCTTGTTATGGAAGTCAAAATTCAAACTTATTTAACACCTTTCTTTGAATGGTTATTCTGATTTTCATTGGTCGACCTAATAAGGTCGACCAATCAGGAAAGAGCTGAATTTTGACTTCCGGAACAAGCTCCAACAGACTACGTTCCCAGGGGTATTTATTCTGGAAACAAGCAACAGAAGATTACCCCTGGGTTCCCGAGGATGAGTAGTCTAATAAGTCAAAACAGACATTCCTTATTATTATACATTTTACTAACTAAATTGAATCTGATTGGCTGAGAGCAAACATCTAAATCTGAGTAGCATTTGAACTTGACAGTGATAAATGCAGTATCTGCAGCAGATACTGCATTTATCACTGTTAAGTTCCCAGGCTCCCTCCATTCTCAGGGAGTTGATGTGAAAATGTCAGCAAGATTTGCATGTTATTGTCTCTTTTTTTATCTAATTATAATTGTACTTTTACTTTACAAAATGTATAATAAAACATTTATTGGGTTCGGTTTTCAATGATAATGCATTTATATAGCGCACTTTCTATGGTTTTCGCGTGATATCGTAAATTATTAACACCTCGAGTCTGTTTTATCTGCCTCAGCCTCCAGCTTCAGCAGATAACACAGACCTTGGTCTTGATAATTTACGATATCATGCTCAACCTCACCCAATAATTGCTTAATAACACAATAACACATGTGTGATACTTTAGGATTTGCAGAAAATACAAAACTAGTGCGTGGTATATTGGTATTAATCGATGGTGGTGGGTGTGTGTTCATACTGTCTAGTCTGGCTGTATCACATACGAAAACATATTATATACATTGAATAACGCATTAGCAGCTGATCATGATTAGATTATTTATAGGCTGTGCATTAAAGAACTGTAACCTTGTCCAATGAATCAAAATAAAACACAATGCACCTTTGTTTCCACAATGTCAAGTTCTTTGACTTCTTGCTTCAGTGCTGTATTGACATACTTGGCCTAGTAAAATGATCAATTGAAAAAATAATAATATACATATCATTTATATTACCATATATACAATTAATTGAAAAAATGTCAAAAATGTAGATCATTATTAGATCATAGATTGTAGAAGCAGAGACCAAAGAAGTGAATAGGATTTTAATGAAAAGTATGCATGAAACTTGTCCTAAAGCACCATGCTGGTGAATTCAACATGGAGACCGAGACTGTTGGAGAGACTTAAATAGTTTGAACCCCAGCGAGGCGAGCAGTGCAACACTATCTAGACAATGAAACTGCATATTTTACACATTAATTACATGCATTTATGTATCTCTCACAAGCATGGAGCACGCTTTCATCATACAGCTTTGAAAATGTAAAAAAAAAACTTACAGCTTTGATTTTCCTTTCTAGTTCAAGTAATTCATGATCAATTCTATCTTCATCTTCTTTTGTGTGATTATGCCCTTCATGTATCTGCAGAGTAAATTTAACATGTGTCCAAGGTTAAGCATGGAATGTCCTCTGGGGCCGGTTGTACGAAAGGTGGATAAAGTTAACCGCAGATAAAAGTTATCCACTGCATAGGTTTTTTATAGATTTTATCCGCTGGATAAGGATTTATCTGGTGGATAGCGCTATTCACCCTTTGTACAATTGGCCCTTGTTTTACTACGTCAACAGTTGGTGAAAATGTTATGTGCATAGCCGAGGACATCCCAGGTTGAGCATCTTGTTTGATGAGATCATGTTAGATCATCCAATGTCTTTCTAAGACCTTGGCAAGTAAGTTTCTTGGAAGGATGTTGAAAGTTCATGCAAGTTCTTGCAGATTGTGGGTTACTTGCCAAGATCTTGTTTGATCATGCCTGGATTTTGCCAGGATGTTGCAAGATCTTAAATGGATCTTGGTAAGATGTTCAACTTGGGATACCACAAATAAGAGGACATATCATGCTAAACCATGTAAGCAACACTTATTGGTATCATCATCTGTTGGTATAGCCTCCTAATTACAACAGCCCTCAAACAATCATGCATGTGAGAAAATCTAACGTTGTGGTTAAAAAAATATTTAAATCAGAAATGTAAGTACATGTATATTATTTTGTAAAACAATCCTTCTCCCTCCAGTAAATGATGTTGGTCTCTCTGCCTTAAAGAATGTTTAAAACTAACATTACATGGAAGTACATATAGAGAAGGATAAGTATTGCTAAAAAAATAAAGAACATCATAAAAGTGTTTCAATAGTTTTTGCTGAGATTGTAGCTTAGTTAGAGTGCAGACACTATGTTTGTGAAATATCACCAAAGTTTTTTGTTGCTAACTAATTGTTAGTTAGTAACTATTTGTCACTATCACTCAACCAGAACATTGTTAATAGAAATACACTGGAGACACAATATATACACATGATATTAAGAATACAACAATAAAACGTATTTTCAAGTAATGAAATCATTTAAGTCATTGTCCATATGGTTCATATCTCTTACAAGTGTATTTAGTGTCTCCAGTGTATTTCTATTAACAATGTTCTGGTAATGAGTGATAGTGACAAATAGTTATTAGCTAACAACTAGTTAGCAACAAATAACTTTGGTGATATTTTACGGACATAGTGTCTGCACTCTAGTACATATGTAGTAACACAAGCTTTACCTTATCCTCTGGTAACAAGACATAGGAGGGAAACTCAAATACCGTTGTCAACAGATATATCTAATGAAGAAGTAAGTAAGTAAGTAAGTAAATAAGGTTACCGGTACCTTTCATACAACCAGGTCAAATTATGTCTCAAACTACACAAACTCCTTGACAAGCACCCCTGACAATTTTCATTGCTTGTGTAGCAAGTTTTCCTTGACAATTTTATATTGCCATGGTTTCCTTGCTCGTATAGATGATGAACAAGTTTTCCTTGACAAGTTTAGGTTGTGCCCGCAATGCCTTGCAATCAGCGGAGTACTAACATAATATTGGTTCCAGTCTCTTGCCGAGTAAAAAACATTTAAAATAACATAGATTTTATTTAAAACATAAACTTTTTGATGTCTGTTTTTTATGTTAAATATTATTACTACCTTTCAAACTGGGCAATTCTACGTCTATTCCATAGACTCTCTCTGGATTGGAGTAAATCCAATAAAAGATAAACAGCTTTATCGCTCCAATTTATTTTTGCTATTTTTTTTGACTGATCGTGCGGAAAAAACTGGGAACTAATCTCATTAATATTCCTTGCCACATTTTCCTTGTTGTCCGTCTACACGAGCAAATTTCATCCTTGACAATTTTCCCTTGTCAAGGAAAAGCCAACATGCTAGCTTTTCCTTGTCAAGAAAAAATTGTTCATTTTACTCCATCTACACAAGCAATTTTTCCTTGTCAAGAAAAACTTGTCAAGGAAAAATTGCTCGTGTAAATGCGGCTTAAAACCAACACAGTTATGTTCTTCATATATCATAGTTTGAAAAATATGGAATTTGAAGTGTGAAATTTCACTCTTTAGGTGTGAAAATAGCACAGGTAGTCGAGGCGTCTAAAATTGTTTTTTAAAGATATAGATAAAATATATTTCAAGCTACAATTTGTTGTGGATTTAATGGAAACTAAAAGACAAATTCTCATGGGTGCCCAAATTTGTAACCATTTTCTACGAGATTACAGAACAGAACTATCAATAGTTAATAATTTTAACAAGAATAATAATAAATGAATATTTATATAGCGCCATTTCTGTTAGCTCAATGGCGCTTTACATGAATGAGAAATAAATAAATATATATATATATTGATTACAAAACTGTTACATTTAAATCGTTTAAAAAATAAGGTAAATAGTGCTAATTATAATAACTAAGTAATGTTTTGCATAAGTCTTCCCTTACATGTATAAAGCATGACATACCTCAAGATGATCAAAGGCAATGTCTGTCTGTTTGTAGAACCTTGTCAGCATTGCATCACATTTCTATTAAACAATATTAAAATTACCTTTACACCTTATTGCATGAATGTTGTCACATGAAAAACAAACATTAGTTATTTAGTAAGTAATGTATAAGAAAATAAATTGTTTTGCTTGAGTGCTCTATTATACCAATTATTTTTTCCCCCTCTGAATTATATATAGCTGTACACATGTGCCCTACTAATTGAGAAGACTCAGACACACACTCACTACCTCTACGTTAATTATTTTGCATACAACTCGGCTCACATGTTCATTTTTTCGGAGGGAGGAAAACCCGGAAAAAAACCCTTGTGGCATAGGAGAGAAGAACACATCAAACAATTTCAACTCACATATAATCCATGCCCGAGCCGGGACTCGAACCTGGATCACAGCAGTGAAAGGCCAACCTCTCACCGCTAGGCCACCTACCTAAGACTATTACAGCGCAACGCACAAAAGTATGGCCACATTTTAATGTATTCCCATACTTCTATGCATGTGAGTTTGTACTTTAAATAGATACATTTGATGTGAAGTTGTCTGATTTTACCAAATAAGGCATGTAAAAACTTGTTTCGCAGCATAAAGTCTGTGCATAGAAGTATGCGAGTACATTAAAAGTGGTCATACTTTTGCGTGTCGCACTGTAAAGCCTGCAAGCGCCAAGGAAGCGCAAACACAAGGGTTAATCTCATAGTGAAAATGAGACGTGAATAAGCGCAAGTGCAAACACACTATTACTAGTGCCACACGCAAGCACAAGCTCAAACACAAAAAAAAGGAAAATTTTTGATATCTTGCGCTTGCGTTATTACTGCGTCAAACATTTTTTTACGGCAAAATAAGGTCTCTGGCGTTTGCATCGCTAGTGAAAACCAGGCTTAAAAGCTTACAGCACAAACACAGCACACCCACACACAGCACACAACCTTTCACAGTCATACAAAATCTGCCCTAACACTAGCTAAGTTGAAGCCTTGTGTGCAGGCTACAGTACTGCTTATGGGCGTCCCAAAGTGATGTGAGTACAAGTACATTAGTATTTGATGTAGTACCTGATGAATCTGTTCAGGAGTGCAGCTTTTGGTGAGTGATGGCTGAAAGAAAGTTAGATCTCTACAATTCAATTTATTTATAAATATATAATGTTGTACATTTGATTTACGTGCGCAGCCTGCAGGTAGCATAACTAGTCGAGGCAGGCTGTGCAGATACTTTAAATAGAGATTTACATTTTGATATTACAATTATACTTATTATTTCAATATATTACAAAAATAGTAATGTTTTAAATGTTAACCGAAAAGAAATAAATAAATAAATAGGTTTAAAAAAATTGTTACCCGATATGATATGATATATCAAATATACCAACATTTAATATCAATATTGCATTGATTAAAGCACAGATCCAGACAGTGGAATAAGTCACCTGAAATATTCCACTTCCCCCTGGATCCAGCTACCTGTGACTGCCGGGATAAAATTGATCATTTATCATGCTTTGCAAAATTTAACATTGCTAATTTCGTTGATTCTCTTTTGTGATATTTGTCGAAATTATCGATTGATTTCGGAAGAAAATGTTCAAAAACAAAACCTGAGTATAAACTCGTCAGACCTACCTCGCTAGCCAGCTGTTTCTCCAACTCTCCAAAGCATTCACTTATATAGTCACTTATGGCATTGTAAACTGTGAAAAAAGTTCAAAAATTCAAAGATCGAGACGTTTTTATTCGAGCAACTTTAGTTACACAAAACCTGAGCTTACCTCCATCCATGAACGACTTTGGAGTGAAACCAAAGAACTGAGTTTCATACTCAAAATTTAGAGTTTGATACCCTAAACATAGATCAAACTTCTCCCCACAGTCATTTTTTGTTTGATTATTGTTTTCAACTTCAGCCATTGTCAAAACTTAGGTATTTTGAGAAGCGTCAGACTCAAACAAGTACGTATACCATTCACTCATTCTCCCGCCAGAAATACATGGACAAAAGTTTGCCTACCGGGAGGGGGAGAGTATACAATTCCACAGTTTCCAATAATTTTACAAAAATTACAACTAAGAATATTAGTCGAAGAAACGAGATTTTAGTGTCAAATACAATTAAAATGATAGGCTTTTATTATTTTAAGTTGCAATATTCTAAAATACTTTGAAGACAAAGTAAAACTAAAACTACCTACCCTTCCCCCAATAGATCCTAATTTTTGACAGTAGTTGTTTTCAGCGGTATTCCATAGTAGCATAACAATTTCCAAAACTTCGTTCAACGGTCGTAATGTTTGATCTTTATTTTAGAGCCTTTTGAATGTCCCAAACTTGCACCTATTTCTCTACATATACACAAGCACAGTTCATGAACGAGGTAAGAATGTATTGAAGTTAGAAAAAGCATTTTTCCATCATGATTTGCTTTGAGAAATAAAACCACGTTTCAACAGAATGATGACAGACCTAAATTTACTCTCTTGTTTGTGGTTGACTTATGACAAAAAAAATGTTAAAAATAAATAAGAAAAGATACAGTTTTGATGCGTTTAAGCTACGTACTTATACATAGAATAATTTATCTTTGGAAATATCTAAATTAAGCTATGAAAACTGTCATTATAAGTAAAAATATTAGTGAATAATTTGTGTTACAACGCGCAATCATTCTGAATGATTCTTTGACAAGAAGCGCTTTCGATGCATTTTCAAATTATTAATTCTTGATAAATGTTTCCTTCTATTTATTTGTAAGCATGTCAATATTTCCTTTGATTGTGTTATGCATGTAGTATATGTCGTTTCCATTCTCAAAAAAGTTAACGGAATCTATGTTGATAAAAATAACTTCTCCAGAACACAGGAATTCCACTAGTTTTCATGTATTTCAGCTTTATTATTTTTATTTTGAGAATTATTTCAGAATTTTTTTTCTCTCCATTGTACGTAGTTTATATTATCAAAAAGCATAATATTTAATGAAGCTCCCAATTTTTGCTTGACATCAATTAATTAATATTGGTCATCAATGATTAATGAATACTAATTAGCAGCACATTTCTTTTTTGCTATTGTTTTAGAAAATTAGTGTTAATTGATGATGAACAATGGTGATATAAATATTGTGCCTCTCAACACTTATCAAGTGTTCTGACAATCCCCAAGTGTTTTTTTGCTTCATACAGGGGAAAAAAAAAGTTTTTTTTTCTTTTATAATTTTAAAATTATATAAATTGACATACATTTGTCAGGTTTATTTTAATTCAGTTAATTAAATCAATTTATCATTATTTATCAGCCTCTCAAATGGATTAGTTATCAATTTGAATTAACTGTGGATGTCATACAACTTTACAAACAATATGTCCAATTCAAGTAATAGCATGTCACGACAGAAACATAAGATGTTTAATCCTGTAACGCCGGATGTGTCACCACCACCAAGTGGAATGTCACATCATCCACCAGAGAACAATGCCCCTGATGATCAACAAAAGGTATAATATAGGATAGGATAGGATAGGATAGGATAGGATAGGATAGGATAGGATAGGATAGGATAGGATAGGATAGGATAGGATAGGATAGGATAGGATAGGATAGGATAGGATAGGATAGGATAGGATAGGATAGGATAGGATAGCATAGCATAGCATAGCATAGCATAGCATAGCATAGCATAGCATAGCATAGCATAGCATAGCATAGGATAGCATAGCATAGCATAGCATAGCATAGCATATAGGATAGGATAGGATAGCATAGCATAGCATAAGATAGGATACGATAGCATAGCATAGGATAGATAGATAGATAGATAGGATAGGATAGGATAAGGTAGGATAGGATAGGATAAGGTAGGATAGCATAGGATAGCATAGGATAGGATAAGGTAGGATAGGACACAATAACATAGTGTATGGTAGGACATGATATGATATGACAAGATGAGATAATAGGATGGGATATAGGATAGAAGTGGATATAATTTGTTATGAAATGGTAGGTAGGTATAGGAGGTATATTAGGGAAGAATGAGTTACAGGTAGGATGAGATAGGAATACAATGAGATGCGATAAGATAAGATAGTATAATGATCAAATTACTGTCCATTTCTGTCTACAAAAATAATTATCACAGAGTAAAATGGATTGAAGATTCAATGTGTTTGGTACAAAATAACTCCTTGAATCTTTAATCCATTTTACTCTGTTTTTGACTTTGTTGATATTTTCCACCCAGCTCAACTTAGATATGACATCCAGTGGTGACATAAGTACTGTAACAAGTACAGACATCCAAGAGATGGAGAATGTCAGAAATCACTTACAGAACATGATGAAGTCATTTAAAGGATTCAATATGGATGATGATGGAGAAACGTCATATAGTGCTACAGTAGAGGGAGAAGAAAAGGGAGATACTTCAGCTACTAGTGTAGATACGGCTGCCTTCTTACAGAAGCTATTACCAAATTCATCTCCCATGGAAGAGATTAGGGTAAGATTTTACTGTCTTATATTCACATAATAGCAAAACACTTAACCGTAACACTGTCTTATTGATTGGGACTGAGGGAAAGAGACTGAGTATATATTGTGGTCCTGAGACCGCCAATGAAATATATTTTTACTTTGTAAGACACATTTTTAATTAATTGTTGTTGTTTTTACTTAATTTGTAAGAATTAAGCAGTTTCTTATTTACAGTCCTTTGCATGACTAACGGTATGTGTCCCACCAGACTACAGTCTCGTGATTAAAGCAAACTAAGTGTTCAGGCAGTGGGTGGAGTTTTTGATAGTCTATTCTAATGATCAATTCCCAATAGAGTTACATGTACATGTCTTTAGTCTGGTGTGGCTCCATATAATTATATGGTATGGTATTGTAAACAGTGGTAATGATGCCATGTCGATAACAATTGAAACATCATTATTTTGAACATTTTATCAAATATGCTAGTTTCCGCAACTATTTATTATTTTATTTAATAATTAATATATTTAAAAAAATTCCAAATTCTAAGTTTCCTATAAAAAATATAGTTTGAACACTGACCTAATTACATCCCAATTACCAAAAGTTGGTAAAATAAAGAAGCAATATTTTTTTTCAGGTTCACTTTACTGATAGGTCAAGAGGACCTAATGCTAGCAGCATGGACCAGACCCTTCATAGTTCAGCATTAACTAAACAACATGATGATAGTGTTATGTCTAATATCCACCATCAATCTACTGACAAAGCTACCAATGCTGCTAATAGAAGCCTGATGTCAGAGAATGGTCTACTGAGGGAACATTTGGATAGGGAGAAGTTTAGGAGAAAGGTGAGTTTATCTGTCACGAGTAAACTGTGATCATGATGATGACAATGATGATGTTATTACATATAATTATGTGTTAAATATAATAGTTATAAATATTAAATAAAAAGTATAATAAATATGTTGTTTTGAATATGATGATTTATTGATGGCATGGTGGTGATTGTGAGAGTGGTGTAATGTTGACAGTGATGGTGATGGTGACGGTGATTGTGATGGTGATGTTAACGGTGATGTTAAACATGACAATGTTTCAACAGGTATTTAATTTTGCAAACAGCAGGTCCAGGAATTGAATTAATTATAATAATTGTTACTGCTAGACAAGTGCTTTCCCATTTAATAGTTTTTATTCCAGTCTGTCATATTTTATTACCAATATGAATTCACCTTAGTAATTAAGAATAAAATCAAATTCTTCTTCTGAATGACTTTTTTAGCACTGTGAGCAACAGATCCAGGAACTACATTCCAAGGTAAGAAAAATGGAACTACTTTTAAATATTATTAATCTGATAAGTTTTGATATATAAATCATAGTACTTATTATAATATATTTGTGTCTTTTTGTTCAATTATCAGATGCTTGAGCTCCAACAGGAAGTGGCTGTTGCTGTTTCATCAGAGAGAAAGAAGGATGTCATGATAGAACAGCTTGACAAGGTACACTAAAAACATTTACACAAAACAGCTGACCTTCCATGAAGAGGAAGATGACTTCCATTCAGGCAACACATCAAGACCACATAGATTTCTTGATAACTAAAATTAGCTGTTGTTGTTGTTGTTGTTGTCATTGTTGTTTACTTTACAAAATGCTTTAAATGAGTTGACCTTCGATGGAAAGCCATTCAGGCTGTGGAAACATCAGACACCAACACCAGCAGTCTTTCTCAAGACCACACAATCACTACACACCAACATAGATTTCATGATAACTAAATTGAAGTTGTTCTTGTTTACTTAGACCCTTGCTAAAGTTGTTGAAGGATGGAAAAGACATGAGAATGAAAAGCTAGTTGTGATAAATGCACTGAAACAAGAGAGAGAAGTACAGGAACAGTCTCACCAGAAACAGCAAGAGGTACTTAGTAACCATATCTAGTATAATCAAATAGAGTTCTCATTAACCCATGAAACAGTCCATTGTCAGTGTTCTTTTGTTGTTATTTGACTACAGTGTATTACATTTTACACTACACTTTTTTTTTACGGGTTAATGAGAACAACTCTAGATGCAAATATAAATAATTAATTGTAGAAGTTTTATGATAAATAATTACTAAATAAATAACCTTTCTGCAACATAATAATGTAGCTTACTGTTATGCTAACTAATTACTATTATCTTCAGATGTTACTTCAGTTTGAAAGGGAATTAGAAAGGGCTGTCGAAGCATTTACAAAGGAGCAGGAAAAAGCATCAGAAGCAGAAAGGGAAAAACAAGAAGTTGTGAGTTTTTCAATATTTACTTTTAAAAATAAACTTGCTGTTGATTGATAGCTTTTCAAATTCCTTCAGTAAATAGAAATTTAATTATTTGAATAGCGATGTTCAAATGTTGTGAGGAATTACAAAGTTTTTGTAATTCTCCTCAACTCATTAACTGCAGTTTTGGGCTTCCTACGAACTCAGACATCCCAATGGCTAGTTATGAATTTCAAATCATTTCTGGCTGCAGTCAATCATAAAGTTTAACATAAATGGTGTCAAGTAATTAGCAGTAGTGAAAATGTATTTCACTTACTAGTCTATAGCCATTGGATTGTCTGAGTTCAAAGAAAGCCTGAAACTGCAGCTGTAAGTAGTAAAAATCATATGTCTGAGTCTTCAAACTATCATTAATCATTTATTATATTTAATTTAATTAGATAAATTTCTAATTATTTTTATGCCTTTGTTTCTCAAAAGATTGAGAAGCAAGCAAAGGAAAGAGAGGAGCTGTTGCAGGTTCTAGCCAAAGAAAAAACACATGGCAAAACAACTGAAGAAGAAAAGTTAAGTATTATCAAAGACAAAGAACAAGCACAGGAGAAATACATGGAAGCACAAAGACATATTGAAGAGGTATATTAGATCCACTGAGATTTATTAAATAATATATAATTATGTGAAGAGTGTTTGCTTGGTTGTTTGTTATCTCCAGTTGGTTGTTGAATTGCTTTTGTTTGTTTGTTTTCTTACTGGTTGTTTGTTTGTTTAAATTTGTTTGTCTAACAAGACATTGGTTTCGATAAGACAGTATTTTGATAAATATCTGGGTATGTAATATAGGACTGGTATATATATACTTAGATAAATTATATTAAATATAAATGTACGTCTTGGCTTTTTGCATGGAAGTAGTCCTTTTGCAAGGGACATTGAGCCTTACTCATAATATGACGTTGCAAGTGTGTTACAAATTAATTTCTTTGCTTTCAGCTTTCCGAGAAGAATCTCAACATGCGTGCAGATTTGAACAAGATAAGAGGGGAATTCTCTAATTCTTTGGCCACTGAAAATGTAGGAGTTATACTTTAATTGTTGGATGCTTGATCATATTTTTGCACCAAACAATGTTAATTTTATGAAATAGTTAAATATTCAATTTGATAACTAAATGTTTATTATCTATTAATTAATAATATTATTATTTTTTATAATTTTCAGAAAAAGTTAGAAGAAGAGAGAAAGTTTTACCAGGTAAAGGTTATTTTAAATTTTGTTGGTTTGGGGACTGGCAGGAACACTAGACGGCTGAACTAAAATATTTATTTACAATTATGTATACTTTCAGGAATCCAAAATCAATATGGCTTCTTTACAGAAAGAAGTTCAAAGGCTTGGAATGGAACTTGACACAACAAACAGAGAGAAGGTATCACCCTGAGTTATAATACAAATGGGAAAAAGTTGACGAATAGAAAAAATGGCTGGACAAATACCATCATGTATACCAAATAACCAAACCAAAAAATATTTTTGAAATTTACCATTTATTATTATTATTATTTTTTTTTTTGCAATATCACTTTGAAGGAGAGTTTGAAAATGGAGATGAGTCTGATGCAGGCAAGACATGAAGCAAGCAAAGCCAAGGAGGAGACAGAAAGACAAGCAGAACTTGAAAAACAGGTGAGATAACAACAAACTAGTCATACTGGTTTGTAGAGATCTTAGTTTGTAATTATTATAATCTAATTACAATATTGTGTTAATAAATTGTTATTTTTGTGGCACTTGAATTAGATGACACAAAGGCTTGAAGAATTACACCAGCACATGACGAATTCAGAATCAGAGATGAGGGAATCTCATCGTAAGCAGGTACAATAATGTGACTTCCCATGATTTTTGTGTGTCTCTGTTACTATATGTTATAAGTTTGCCTGCAAAGTTTGTTTGTACAGTGATTTATATGTAATTATTGTTCACCTCCTCCTTCTTCCTTTTCCTCCTCCTTCCTCCTCCTCCTTCCTCCTCCTCCTTCCTCCTCCTCCTCCTTCCTCCTCCTTCCTCCTCATCCTTCCTCCCCTCCTCCTTCCTCCTCCTTCCTCCTCCTCCTCCTTCTTCCTCCTTCTTCCTCCTTCTTCCTCCTCCTTCCTCCTCCTTCATCTTACTCCTCCTCCATCATCACTTTCAAATTCTTCTCAACTTTATTCTTTGTGCTGATCTTCAGCGTAATTTGTACTTGTTTACTTGTTTTTGAGGGCCGTAAGTTAGAAAACTGTTAAAGGTTATTATGTATCCCTCATTAAATAAAGTTATTGTATTGTATTGTATTGTATTGTATTGTATTGCCCCTCATCGTTTTTTTTCCTTTTTCTAGTTCAACTTTTTAATTCCTCCCTATTGTCCTTCCCTCCCTTTTCCCTTTTCATTTTTGAAACTTGTTGGTTGTCTGAATCTTACTCTGTTCATCAGATACAAGATATCAATTCCAAACACAAGGAAGAGATGCATCAACAACTGGAGAAGTTTCATGAGGTGAATGCTTGTACTAGTTATCCAATATGCTAAAGCATATAAGTGCAAATCAATGCGAGAAGAAAACAATTTGTATAGGAAATCATATGATTTTGAGTGCAATTTGGAATAAATTTGAACAAGTGTGTTTCCGAAAAGTTCAAAATAGCACGAGCCTGATAAGGCGAGTGCTATTTGAACTTTTTGAAAACCCACAAGTTCAAATTTTTTCACTATTGCTTGAGAAAATCATATGATTTCCATTTAATAATATACATGAAAAAATTTCTCTATTCTGAAGGAAGTGACGTTGAACATGTGACAAGATAATTTATTCAACAAACCTTAATTTTACACTTGCGAACGTGTTTAGAAATTCGGCTGAAAAGGCATTATATTTTATATATTTTTTATTTTTTTTATTGTATTTTTTATTTATTTTTTTTTATCTTAAGTTTTTTTTTATTTATTAATTTTTATTAATTTTATTTATTTATATTTAGTTTTTTACTGATTTCCTTTTTTCTGCACTGTATTTCCTTAAAACAGCACTGCTCTTAGCCAATCAGAATTGAGAATTTTTTTCAAGTATGCTATTAGGAACGTAAATGAAATGAAATTTAGAAATGCTACACTGAGAGGAAAATTTTAAAAATCAATGAAATTGGTAACACTTTTTTCTCAAAAATAGGAAATCAAAAAGAAAGATACCAAACTAAAAACAGCTTCAATGGAATACGAAGAAAGGTAATAAGTATTACTAATTTTATATACTGTCTTTCCTAATGAAAAATTTGGAATTTGTGGGTAACCAAACGTAAAGAGGGTAGATCATGAGTGCATATAAGTCTCAATTCTAACATGCACACAGCGAAGAAGAGTTAGAAAAGAATAAATGAGATAAGAGATTATGAATAATGATGATTGTGTTTATTTGAACAGGATAACAGATGCACAGGATAAAATAGCATCACTTAGCAACCAAAGACAACAACTGGAAAACCAGAGGTGAAAATATGTTTGGTTAATAAATTGATTGATTTAATTATTTATTTATTTATTTATTTATTTATTTATTTATTTATTTATTTATTTATTTATTTATTTATTTATTTATTTATTTATTTATTTATCTATTTATCTATTTATCTATTCATTTATTTATTTATTTATTTATTTATTTATTCAATTTATTAATTTATATATTTATTTATTTATTTATTTATTCAATTTATTTATTTATTTATTTATATATTTACTTATTCAATTTATATATATATTTATATATTTATTTATATATTTATTTATTTATTTATTTATTATGTATTTATTTTATTATTTATTTATTTATTTATGTATTTTTTTATTTTATTTTTAATTATGTATTTATTTATTTATGTATTTAATTTAATTATAAATTATTAAATTTATTTAATATGTATTTATTCAATTTATTTATTATTTTATTTATTCAATTTGTTTATAATTTAAATTTATATTTATTTATTTTTCATTTATTTATTTATTTATGTATTTATTTATGTATTTATTTATTTATGTATGTATGTATTTATTTATTTATTTATGTATTTATTCAATTTATTTATTTATTCAATTTGTTTATAATTTAAATTTTTATTTACTTATTTTTTTATTATTATTTACTTATCTATTCATTTATATACTTGTTTTATGATTGTTTTCTGCAGACAAAATATGACAATCCGCATGCACCAAATGATGCAGGCACATTGTGATGAAGCATTGCGTCTTTTGTCAAGCAACAAGTCTTCTCCCCAAGCAAAGTCAGATGGGAAGGTATGACACACATTACTATTTAATACTTTAGTTAATACAATGGATAATTTTTGCAGCTTATGTCTCAATGATAGGTAAATTAGAGTAGACAGAGACAAAACCTGTGCTATTTTTATACATATATTGTTTCTTTATATAAGCATTCCTTACCTTAATTTTTACCACAAGCTGTGCCATGTACAAAAGAATATTTAACTGAGCCCTCTCAGTTCATTTTAATCGTTGACAAGAATGTACTGACTTTGTGATGTCTATATTTATGTAAATCACTAGTCTTTTGCATCTTGTGAAATGTGGATGTTTACTTATTGTTACATAATAAATGATAAGCCTTCAGCTGTCTTCCAAAACTAAACTGTATTAGAGAACATCAAAAGAAGCATTGAGGACATAAATATATAGCAAATAATATTATGTCAATGTTATTGGGATAACAGTGGAACATTGTCTTGTTTTAGTTTTTCTATAATTATGATTATGATTTTTTTGATTTTTAAATTTGAATTACCAGGTAGATTTTGTGTCTAAAATAAGTCCAAATGGACCAAGTTTGACATCCAAATGGCAACAACAGACCTCTCCTTCATCTTCTCTCTTCTCCAACCCATCAAGTACTCACTCTAACAGTTATAAATACCACACACCATCCAGCCTATCATCCAATGTACCTACTATGAACTACCATGTCTCACAAAGCAACATACCACCTACTTTAAACTACCATGTCACACAAAGCATTGCACCTACAAAACAATTTAGTGAAATCCCATCAAGTCTGTACAACACACAAACCCACAGTATCACTAAGCACAAAGATGTTACTACTGCAAGCAGATATAACTCGCAGAACACAGGAACATTGCCAAACAGGACCAATCAACCTAGTCAGTATGAACAGGTAATTGCTTGATGGTTGTGATTATAGATGATATTGACGATGATGATGATGATGATCAGTGGTCAAAATCATTTTTTATGGCTGAAATTTGCAGGCTTTTTGGGTGTGGCTCCCTATTTTTGTAGGCTACTTTTACTCACTATTCTAAATCATTATTATTAATTAAAAATATATTTTGGTCAGCGCTATGCTTTTCAAAGTAAAGCAATTAAGACAAACTTGTTCCTCTTGGTACCTGTTATGCTAATATTTTGAGCTTTTAAGCCAACTTAAACCAACTGCATTTTAGATTTTGATGATTGATGAGATGGTAGGATAAGGATTAATGTCAAATATGGATACAGACACAAAAAGGCAATGATAATCACTCCCCATCAGAGCTTCTCAGTCATCCCAAATTATACCAAACAAACAGTATTGTTAAAGTGCACCTGACACCTTTCATGATATTTTGCAAATCTGTTGTACATGAGGTGTATAATAAGTGTACTTTTCTTGATGTTGATCTCTCCTTTTAGTCCGGCTGCTAACGACCAAAATTGTTCGTTTTGTGATAAAAGCATGAAACTTTGCCAGATTACTAAGTTCACCAAGGCGATCATTTTGTGATATGGGGCCATTCAAAATAGGCGCTCAGAACCGAGTACTACGCATGTCCTAAAATAAGCGTGCATAGAAACGAGGCTTAACCAAAATATTTAATTTACCAATCTAACCTTCATCGATGTTGATGTATCTTAACTGAAATATGTCACAGGTAGGTCCATGTGTTAGTTGCGGCTCCAAAATTCGTCATGTGATTTGTCACGTGACCGTGAGAATTTTGTTTTTCTGATTTTTTGCTTAAAATAAAAGGATACGCAGCTAATTTTTTTCCAGCATATTTTAATGACAGATTATAAGTATAGTACCAGTGAAAACTTACTCTACACTGAAATATTTACTATATAATTGACCTTGTTATATATGTAGGTGGACGTATAAGTGACGTATTTTGTTATGGCTTGGCCAACTAACCATTGTTATTATAGAATAAAGAACAATAAAAAATCTATTGTAAAAATGGTTGGCAATTTTGTATATCATAATACCAACATTTGTAAACACTATGCTCACCTATATATCTGTACATGTAAAGGCCCTTGCATTAGTTTTTCTTATAAAAATTACAACTGAACATATCAACAAGTTTCTCATCGCTAAGTTGACTTTACTTTGCATTGTATTCTGCAGTTATTCTATATATTCGACTCATTAGACGTATGAAGTTTTCCGTAAACATAAATGTTTTAAAAGTTATATCTACTGGCATTCTCCTCCACATTTGCAAAGGCCAGTACACACTAAATTGGCCTTCATACATTTGCAACGTCCCCGACAGGTAGTTTTACATCCACAGCTAATCAGCTCTTGGCAACTATCCTTTACTTGTGGCAGGGATGTCCACTTTGCGCTAGAAGAGTCTGTCCCCATACATAGCTTCCTTGAAAAACTGCCCGCTTAACGTGTTGTGCAAGAGCTTCTTTTGTAGGAGGGATATTCTCAAGTGTTCTTGACTTCTTAGAGAACAGATCTTGTCTTGCCTGATTAACTGTTGTCATGCTGCTTGTTCTGTCATAGAGTAGCACAGTGAATCTCTCTAGTGTGTCCATGCTTTCGTTGTCCACTGTTTCTGGCATTGACTTTAGATTCTGAAGTACTGGTGTTAGTTCAGGGTACACACTCCAAACAGCCCAGGCAGTTTTCTTTCCTCTGCCGCCAAAAAAGGAAACAGTGTCGCAACCAGTTAGCCATTTACCTAGTGCTTTGAATGTTGCCATTTCGATATGCAATGCCCCAAGCATCACAACAAATTCGTCTTCACTATGGGTAGTTAAGGTCCACTGAATGTTCTTTGCCAGAGCAAACAATGGCTGATCAAATACGATGACAGGCGTTTGTGCAGGGTTGAGATGGTTCACTGTAGTCTGCACAATATTGATAGAGTGGAGTATCATGGCTGATGAATGGGCGTTTTCACTGAACATGGGCAAAAGGGCAGTAACAGCTGGCTCATACGACGAGGGGGACACTTTAGATGCTCGGTACGCTGCCCAAGATATATCTTTATGTTGATCAAGGACGCCATCTCTGGAAAACGTTTCTTTGATGTGTTCAAGCCAGTCTTGTTCTTTTTCGTCTATTATGTTGGATGTAATTGGACTGGTTAACATATTTCCAGTGACTTTTGGAGCGCAAGACTCGACTGATGGCAATATTATTGGGGGGACTTCTACATATGTGGCTGGAAGTTGTGCAACTTTCTTAGAAGTACATTGGGTAGATGGGTCAATTGTGTCTATCTCTTGAAAAATACCGAGGTCGTCGGCTGTGGGATGCTGAGTTAACGAAATACCTGTTCCATGAAAGGATCCATGTGCTGTTGTGGAGCTTGGGTTATGGTCTATATTGTCCATAGCTGCTGTAGTGAAAAGTTCTTTTCGCAGCACAGCTGGGCAGACAACTCCCTCTCTTTTATATCTTAAGCAAACGCTGTTAGCAACATCGGAAGTGATTGTTAAAAGCCTATCATAGGACACAGAAATTCCTAGCTGGTAAAATGCATCCACAAGAGATTTATCTCTTGTAGCACCATGAATCTTGAGAGACGTATAAATTGGAATTGGGCATTCTTTTGCTTTGATGTTTACTTGAACTAGAACTTTCAGATTGTCTTCGATCTCGTGTAACACTATTGAAAACTATTAGCTGTGAAATGGTCAGGCATGCTTGGTCATGCAGACGACCGTTCAACTTGTCGTCCGATAACGTTTGGACCTCTAAGAACGATATTCATCAGTGTTTTAAGGGATGCAGGTATTGAGTTTTCTTGGCAATCTGATGGAAATGTCCCATTAAATTTGTTGTTTATCTGCTGTATATCTCGTCTTATTATTTTTGCTGCTCTTGCTAGATGGCATGCTTCCGAGTCACTATCGTCCATCTCTTTTCTTAGTAATTCATCACCATCTAGACTTTCTTCAATATACGCCACTAGCTCTGCAAAAGCAAATTCCTCTTCTCTTCTATGCTCAGAACGAGTGTTTCGTTGACTGGACAACTTGTGTTGTCTTGCTTTGTTATATAGCATCGTCAAGCACTTGGTGTGGTATTTTGCTTCGATTGCTATCATGTCACCGGTAGATAGCTTGGCAAGGAGATTGCCATCCTTTAAAAGTAGAGCACATTCTCTGACCTTTCTATCTACTTCTAGAGTTGATGCTGCATGAAGCTGTGAAGACACGTCTTCTTTACAACAGAAAAAACACACAGTTGATGACTTCTGAGTGGAAGTACTAATGCTAAGCCTTCTTGACTTGATAGGGCTAGTGCATTGATCTGAATCTTCATGTTTCCTCTTTTGAGCTCTCTTTAACTTTGTATTGTTGAAAATATCTCAACAAGTCTTGTGCCAGCTTGCCTTTTTGTCTTTGAGTGTTTGCTCAATGCCTTCAGTAAATAAATCAGTCTTTAGCGATACAGGCAAAACGCCCAAACGGTCAAACGAATTGACATTCTCAATGAATGACCTATACCCAGCTCCTACGTTTGTTCTTTTTGAGTTAGCAGGACATTGCAGCTGCTCTGATGACATTTGTTGACAAATAATGCATTTTGTCCAATCCATCAGTTGAAAAAAGACGAATGTTAATTTAGTATATTTTTGCCCAAAACAATACTGTTCGAAAACTTTTCATCACAAATTTCAATTTATGCATGGTTACATCTAGAAAAATATAAAAATAACCTTAAAAAGTTAGTGCAATGTGGTATTATTAGAGAAATAGTTACGTACCTAGAACGTCTGCAAGTTAACATGGGCGCCGCCATCTTGAAAACCGTTTAGAACTGGGTACTAGTACCCATACCTTTTACGAAAATAATGTTAAATGCTTAAAAATATTAACATTAAACCAATTAATAAGCTAAGTGAGATCTTTTTTCTACTTTTCTACTTTTCTTACACTTTCATAGCACTAGCTTGTTTAATAAAATAATACAAATTCTCAATGTCTATTCTAATAACAATGGTTAGTTGGCCAAGCCATAACAAAATACGATCTTATACGTCCACCTACATATATAACAAGGTCAATTATATAGTAAATATTTCAGTGTAGAGTAAGTTTTCACTGGTACTATACTTATAATCTGTCATTAAAATATGCTGGAAAAAAATTAGCTGCGTATCCTTTTATTTTAAGCAAAAAATCAGAAAAACAAAATTCTCACGGTCACGTGACAAATCACGTGACGAATTTTGGAGCCGCAACTAACACATGGACCTACCTGTGACATATTTCAGTTAAGATACATCAACATCGATGAAGGTTAGATTGGTAAATTAAATATTTTGGTTAAGCCTCGTTTCTATGCACGCTTATTTTAGGGCATGCGCAGTACTCGGTTATGAGCGCCTATTTTGAATGGCCCCATATCACAAAATGATCGCCTTGGTGAACTTAGTAATCTGGCAAAGTTTCATGCTTTTATCACAAAACGAACAATTTGATATATTTTTGGTCGTTAGCAGCTGGACTATTTCTGAGATATAAACATTTGAAATCTGAAAATGCAAATGAAGTGACGTCATCCCAGGCCTCATTAGATATACAAAAGTTATCTGGAAATAATTATTAATAGCAATTTTTTAAAGCTCAATATCTGTATTACTAATATTCACACTACCATTAACATTTTTACTACTTTACAAAAACAAGCTTGCTGTCAGCTTTAAAACAAAACTTTGACAAATTCCTGGGATGACGTCACCTCATTTGCATTTTCAGATTTCAAATGTTCATATCTCAAAAAGGAGAGGTCGACATCAAGAAATATGAAGTACACTTATTATACACCTCATGTACAACAGATTTGCAAAATATCATGAAGGGCGTCAGGTGCACTTTAATAAGTTTTTTTTTATGTCCAAGATGGTAAACCAGAAGGATCCAAGACTAAGCTATGTTGGCGGTCAGCCTTCTCTAGCTGCGCCCATGGCTGTGGGTTACCCTACAGGGTACCAGGAGACTAGCATATTTAGTAGTTATCTTGGTAATAGTGAAGATATTAATGAGGAAATGATGAGGTCTGGTGTTGACTTTGTACCATTAAAGACTATCCAGGATGACCATGACACTGACAGTGTTATCAGTGCACTACATGGATCACCTGATTCTGGACCATTGAATGGTACTAATGGCTACCCTGAAATGGATTATTCTAAGGTAGATTTGAACATTATTAATAAAATCTATCTAACAAATAGCACAATCCTTCACTTGCTCCATCCAGTTATAAAGCATGAAAGTGATGAGAGCAAGAAAGAAGTGATGGGAGCTGAAGCAAGTTCTTCTCCTCACTTCTTGAGTGCTCTCTTCACTTCTTCTGAGTGCTTTATAACTTAATTACTGTTCTATTAATATAAAGCGCAGTGCTTGACCAATCACAACACATACAGTAAAAAATTGTACTGCTGAAAACAAATACTAGACAAAGAATCATGTGTCACTTGTTGTAGTGACATTAATCTCTATTTTACAAGAACAACATTTAATGCATGTATATGCTTAGTACAGTCAACTGAAATGTATATCATTGACTTAAGTTTGTATTTATAGGTAGCAACATCTGCTGGTAGCAATGGAACACTCCTCGAACAGGACCTTGAAGAAAGTCGTATGTCAACACTTTCACCTGAAAACCAACAGAGGTAGTATTTGTAATAATAATTTACATCTTATTACTGCAGCAATTGATTACACCAATTTGTCTAAAAGGAAATAAAAAAGTAAAGTTTAAATATATTTTTTTTAAATCATAGAATCTCTTTTCCATTGTAGAACCCAAAGTCATGATATATCTGATAAACTTCAGGAACAAGAGCAGAGACAAGCAGAACTTAACCATTATGTCAATATGGTAACTGGACACAATTGTCCTCAAAATACAAAACAAAATGAATCAAACAACTCTACGATCTTATGAAAAAATTTAGTATAAAATATTGAATATTTCTGCAAAGAAGATATCAAAGAAAAAGCATTAATTTTTGATAGTCTAATGTAAGAGTGTTAAAATATTGACAGGAGCTGTCGATATCTGTTATCCTTGAGGTCACATTACCACATGGTATTGTGTATGTTGTAACTGGGAAAACAAACTGAACAGAGCAAACATAGCAAACAAAAAGTTAACTAGTAAGAACAAATCTATCATACTAACCCATCTAAATTATAAATTAAATAATGACAGTCATTCAATAAAGTTCATTTGGTGTCCGAATACTATAATAACATAATTATCATCTATTTATTCCTAAGCTTTTGAAAAGATCACCTGGCCATCCATATGAAGAGGTGAGTGATATTAATATGAATATTTAAATGGAATTATAATTTTGTTATTTTTATTTTTATTTGCTGCAAACTACAAAATAATCAATTTATGAAACGTTTCTTAGAATAATTGGTTTTCTGAAATATGTGTAACTAATTGTGTATAATTTTTTCATCTTGTGTTTTTTTTTTTTTTCAAATCAATGCACAGTCTGCAGTTGTACCATAATACATCATATAGTTAGTAACCTCTGGATGCAAAAGAGATTTTAACAATATATATTATAATTGTAGACTAAATACTAGATTCCTTTTTCAAGTAATGAGAGTAAATAAAGAGTTGTTTTACTTGTCTTCACAGGGATTAGAGCAATTGACAGATGGCCTGATGACAATACCAAGTTCTTTTGTTGGAGGTAAATAAACATGCAGTTATTAAATCCAGATAATTATTGCAGTTATATATTATTATTATTATTATTATTATTATTATTATTATTATTATTATTATTATTATTATTATTATTATTATTATTATTATTATTATTATTATTATTATTATTATTATTATTATTATTATTATTATTATTATTAATATTTAGTAGAATTACATAAATTAGTTTTTTTATTGTAGTATCAATCACATCAAACTATTAATTTTGACTAATCTATGAACAAAATTACAATGTACTTTGCTAGCTTAGGATTCATGTTTCTATTGGGAACTCATTACAGCAAAAACTTTAGTAAATTAAACTTTTTTCTATTCCAGCCAAAACTAGAGGAGAGGTTTTCCAGTCTAAAGTAGAACCTGGTTTAAGTAGATATCCACAACAAAACAGTGTGAATGGATCGAATTCTGTGTCAAAAGACATATCAAAGGTATGTTTTAATATTCTGATATTAGAGCAAAAACACTAAAATTACTATAAAAAAAAAATAGTTACTGACTAATAGTTATCACTGACATATATAGACACACTCACTGTTTAATATACCTTAAATATAAACTGACTGATGTTCAGTTTGCATGGCTCCATGTACGTACTGTAATTAATCATTGTCCTCACTTTCAAACTCAGCCTGCGTAAATGACCGTCAGCCTCCAGTCACCTTAGTATTCATTCAGAACTGATGATGATTCAGTTGTCAGTGATACAATAGCTTGATATTCATGCTATCTATCTAGGTTATAAGTCCTTGCGGTTATAATAGCCTGTACCTAAAAATATGTTAAATCTATATACATAATTATGTGCACATATATTTAAAATCAAGGTACTGAACAAAAATGATTTGAATTTTCTTTACTGAAACAATAGTCAGTTCAACAAGCTTTTACCAAGACAACAGTTCCTGCAGCATTTACAGTACAACAACAACAAGAAGAGCAGGTATTTATCAATAATTAATGAGTGTATAACTATCAAGAAATCAGTAAATCAACAGGCAATGTGCATGTGCCATTTTCTGCAACAAAGCATGAGTCCTTAAAGTTTTAAATTATATATAACGTATTATAATATTAATAATTATTTTTTATGAAAATAAATCCCCAAACCTTTTTTGGATATTTTCTTTAGGAGAACTACAAGCATTTTAGCAACAAATAAGCAATGTTAAAAATTGATTTCTGTATTTATATTAAAGGTATTGATGGTACAAGGGCTATGTTTCCCATCATGCTTTGTTCAATAATATGCTCTTATTCACAGTGTCTTTTATGAATGAATATTTAATTATAATTATGATATATCTTTATAGGTCTCTCATTTCCAGCACCCCATCCAACCCCAAACCCCACCAAGAAGAGATAAAGACCCTGCAAACCATGATACAAGCACCCAAAAGGGATCGCTGTCACCCAAACAAATGAAACAGTTATCTAAACTACTATCACTAATGTCGGAGGGTCAGACTACTACTGGTGTACAGGTCCCATCAGCTGAACAACTCTTTGATGTCTTGAAAGAAATGCAGAAAGGGTTAGACTATAAAAATGTAAAATGTACACAACAGCCATGATTGCAATCAATAGGCCTTCTGCAGGATCTGGTCACATGACATAAATTCCCAAACAATTTCCATCTCATCCCATTCACATATCAATTCATCTATTCTATTCCATCTCATCTCTTTCTATCCTATCTACTCCCATTCACAACTCATCTCATCCTATCTCATCTCATCCTATCTCATCTCATGATCCTATCCCTCTCATATGAATCAACTCATCTCATTATATCTCATCCTTTCATCCTCATCCCATTCACAGTCATCTATTAATTCCATCTCATCCCATCCCATCTCATGATCCTATATATCCCTCTCAATCATATCAACTCATCTCATCCTATCAAATCTCATTCTATTCACATATCAAACCAACCTCATCCCATCCCATTCTTTTATCAACACATCTTGCAATTCCACCTCATCTCATTGACATATCAACTCATCTCATTCCATCTCTTCTCATGATCCTATCCCTCTCATTCATATCAACTCATGTTTACCATCTTATCTTATCCCATCTCATCCCGTTCACATATCAACTCATCTCTCTTTTTTTTCCAATCACATCTCATCTCATCTTGCATTTCATCTTAACTCCTCTCAAATATATTAATAAATAAAATCAATTCATAGCCATCCCATCATGTTTCATCTCATTGTTTCATTGTCTGATCTCCTTTCATCAAACATTTCCAGGAAACCATCAGAACCAAGACCACAGTCCGTACCGGATCAAGATGGTTACCATACCAGTAAATCCAGTTATAAACCTAATATCAGTCATGTGAAGCGTAGTCTAGATACAAGCTTCCCTCCTAGAAAACAGGTTTGTATTCTTTAGGTTAGCTATTATGTCAAACTAACAGTCAATATATGTATACAGAAACTCGTAAGTAGGAAGGAAGCCCACCTGTGCGCTCAAGTCAAGTAGCAAAGTACTTTTTTTTTTCAATAAGCGCGGTAAAAAATAATATTATTCGCTTTAAAAAAATTCCTCATATAGACTAGTTGGGCTGCCTGTGATGGGGCATGTTATTTTCCCTATCCACTAATAAATGAAAGCCAGGTGATCTCGCTTCGAAGTGTGCAAAGGTTTTTTTTCCAAACAAATAGTTCCAAAAATTGTTCAAAATTGTTCAAAAAAATTGTTGGAGTGAACAGACATTGGCAAACAGCAAATGCATGACCGAAAGGAATTGTGGGTCTTAGACAGCCAAGTGTGATCACTTGTCGTGTTTTACATGCTTTTATGCATACTGTCAGTGCTGCTTTACACACCTTATTTGGTACAACCATACAGCTTCTTATGAAAACAAGACTGTTTATGAAACCCCATCCAGACAAGAATGTGAAGTGTATATTTTCCAACACCTCCATTATCTTTTCACTCAGACAATAAACTTTATTTACTTTGTCCACAGAAACCTTTAGGCCCCTCAACCATTGCAACACATGAACCTACAAAAACAGACCAACAAAGAACAAGACCTCCTTCAGTTGGTGGAGGGCCACCCCAAAGATCTTCATCAGATCAAGGATTACCTCGTCACCAGGCCCCAACCAAGGCAAGCAGTAAACATATACTACCAAAACCTGAAAAACGAGTCTCACAAGCAAAGCCATCATCTGTATGGAAATAAGACACTTTTGGATGACATTTGAGTTGCAAAAACCATTGGAGCTAGAAACTGCCATATATTTACTTACCGGTAGTTACTGTCAGTTCATTCATAAACATCCTTTCACAAACCCTAAAATCTGATTGGAACATACATTGGAACACTGGGAAATCACATTGGAACACTGCACATCACATTGGAACATACATTGGAACACTGGAACATCACATTGGAACATACAAAGCAGAAAAAAAAGGATTCACAAGAAATTAAAGCTTGATTTTCAATAAAACAATTCAACTTAGTACTTATAGTCCTTTTCACAAACAACCCAAGCCTCGATAGAGTATAATATATTCTTTAGAATTTGACTACAGCTCATCTAATTTTGAAGTGTTTCAATTAGCTTCAATTGTTTGATAATGTGTACATTCCTAAATTACTGCAAGCTGTAGTTAAATTGTAAAGAATGTATATTACATGCTATTGAGGCTGAGGTTGTGGACAGGAACTGTGAAAAGGTCTATAAAATGCTCATTTTTGTGAATCAACTTGTCAATACATTAAATATTGGTAGTACTCCAATCTTTCTCCATGAGTCAAATTGTCAATATGGCATAATGATGATGCATTAACTTATGAAGTACAAATGTTTCAAGGAATGTAATATTATCAGAGGCGCTAAGGGAGGGGGGGGGGGGTCTCAGCACAGTTCGCAAAAATTTAAAAGGGCTCACTGAAATTAAGAAACGTTCAAAATAAAAAGGCGTTTAGAACATGCATATCACAGACCACGAAAATTAAAAACACCCTTTTGCAATTTCATGTGAAAAACCCCTTACAGCCTCTGTAATACAACTCTTTACAGAGCACATTCTAGAAAACCACAGCATCATCAAGTTATAAAACATAAATTTAATCATACAAACAGCACAGTTTTGAAGCTTTATTGATCAGTGGCCGGTTGTACGAAGGGTGGATAAAGTTATCCGCGGATAAAAGTTATCCACTGCATAGGTTTTTTTATAGATTTTATCCGCTGGATAAGGAATTATCCAGCGGATAGCGCTATTCAGGCTTCGTACAACCGGCCCCAGATGTAATTTTGTAAAATCAAATATATTTTTATATATCAGTCAAGACCTATTTTATTAGAATATTATTACAGAATGTAAATCTTCAGTCATTAGTCCATTCTCTTATCTGTAAATATACACATTATAATCATCAATTAATCCTAAACGCATCCATACATATCAAACAGACCTGGTGGTATCATTCTGAAAACAAATTATATTTTTCCTACTACAAGAGTGACATATTTATGAAATAAACTTTGTTAAAGTTAAGGAAAATTGTTGTTTGCATCAATGTATTCTTTAAGCAGATTTTCTATTATCTGATCATTGGACTTTATTTCAGTTTTCTACTGCTCATAATTTTCAATTTTTTTTTTTTTTAGTGTATGAGCCAGAGTCCCTGAGAGTGTAAAGACCCAGGCAAATGGCTTCAACATTACCATTCAACAAAATCGAACAGATGTTGAAGTAAATGTTGAAACCATTTGCCCCCATTGTTCAACAACCATGCTACAGCCTTCAACAAAAATCGACCCGATGTTGAAGATGTTAATCAATTGTTTTTATTTTTATACTAAAACATTTATTCACATCAGGTTCAGTGAATATCAGTAAATATCAACCTTGACTCCATGTTGACTGATATCCATATGGTGAATAATTGTGAAATACATGTAGTCCATATGAGTTTGGTAAGTTGTGCACAAATCTAGAGTAAGTTTTCTATCCAGACATTAATTGTAGAGTTTGGTAACTTGTGCACAAATCTATAGTATATTTAATTCTGTATAGACATTAATTGTAGGCAGGCAGTCCTTTGATGTATGCATCAAGTTTTGTCTTAAACAGTTCACTTTGTATTGGTTCGTCTAGCCTACATAATGGATTCTTGACAACATATTCAACATAAACCTGAAAGAAAAACAACAGTGAGACTAATAGTAATAAACAATAATTAAAAAATTAAATATTATCTTCTCCCCCTAATATAGCATGTCTGAAAAAAAATATGTTTGGTCACATGACTACTGGGTATGTCTATGGGCTTCAAAAAATGTATTTGGGCTTCCTGTAGCTAGTACATATTAGTGCCAAGAATATAATTTGCCACTAAATATAGGGCCTTTTGTAGGACGTGGTAGCAAGGATTTGTATAACCGACTGGCAAGCCTTGTCAGCTATATAAACTTCTGTAATTTTTGATGATTTCAAAAAATTCTCAGCCTTAATTTTAGAGATATCAATTTGAGATAAAGCTTTCAGATAATATTTTTTTTTGACATTCTCTTTCCAATTCTAGAATTCATTTTGTGCTATTCTTAAAATATATTTTTTTAAATGGTCACACGACCACAACCTGCAAAAGGCCTATTAGCCGCATGAAAAGCTCTTGCAGGATTTAGTTGCTATTAGTACACTTTATAACAAGGTTCATGCTTTAGCCCAAGCAAGTTATTGAGGGTGGTCATGGCCAGGTTCAACCTCAGTGGTTTTATTATTATTTATCCCCCTCCAAATTTCATTTAATTAATCCCACCCCCTTTTATGTGAGAGTGTTGCACATTTAAAAAATGTGGTGCCCTTATATCGTGGTGCCCTTATCGAAAAGGACATGACAGTCTTATTATTATTATTATAAATTGTAAATGAGTGAGAGGTATAAAAGATAAGATACCTTGCTATATATATCTTGCAGTGTTTCTCTAGCATTGTGTGTGTTCACATCAGTATTCAGGATCAGTTTTAACCCTGTTGGTGTCTCATAAAAATGAAGTTTGTACTTGCTTGTTGTATAGCTACAGAATCCATCCTTACTGTTACATAATGTTAAGGTATAAATATGATAATAAATCATTGATAAGAAGAGGTTTTGAGGTACAAAAAGTTATAAATAATAGGGAAAAGAAAACTTTGACAATTTTCTTTATTAATCATAAGCTTTCATTTCCCTGTTATTTGTAATAAATCTTTGTTTACATCAAAAACAAGAAGTTGTCACTGAACCTCCCTAGCCAGTGGCTAATATTCAAGCATTCAACAAACTCACTCACTACCCCCATAAAATATATATAAAATATTTTATCACGCATCACTTCTCACATCAACTGTTGATTTTTGCAGAGGGAGGAAAACCAAAAATGAAAAAAATACAAAATGGGATTTTCCTTTTGAAACCCTAAAAGATACTAAGAAATGTCAAAATTCTAAATTTCAATACCCAAAAAGATACCACTTCACCGATTTTTACCCCTAAGAAATATGACAAGCATACCCAATACTTTAACCCACAAGACCAGGCAACTCTTATCCCAAATGTACCACAAACATTATTTGAAATCCTGGTACCCATTTTGTTTCCTGTGTGAAGAGAGGCAAATTAATATTAAAGTAGAACTAAGATACATGTTGGGTTGGCAAGATTTGGATTAAGAAACTTGTAACAATGATTTAAAAAAAAGGTGTCCTGATCTGCAATGTAGAACGACAGACACTACCACCAATTTCTGCTCAAACTTACAAGAAACCATTATTATAAACAAAGGATACGAATCAAGCGGTGAAATTCGAGCAACAAAAGACTTGATGGAATAAAGCATACCATACATTAACTTGAACTCCTGTAGCAATAAAAACAAACCCATACAATTAATTATACTAAACCACAAGTACAGAGAAGGTCTGCTATAAAAACAACGTATTGCAAAGTTTCATCCTTGCCTGTTCATGCGACATTTCAGACTTTTTCGTCCTATTCCATTCTTCATAGTACAAGCAAATACCATGTCGGTCAAAAATATACATATTATAAATCGTCATGATGGTTAAAATTCGCTTCAAAGACGGAAATAGGTTCTTCTACACAGCCGCCATCTTGGTTTTTATGGCAGGCTCTGCTGACAGCGGTGTATGCCATTGGAGGTTTCATTAGCCGCCATTACTGTTTGCAACGTCGTCGTCGTCTGGATAATTTCCCAAAAGTCGTTTATTCTTTACGACTCTCACTGCTAAAATGAAACCTGGAGCCTCTGTAGTGTCTGCAGTGGTGGCCCAAGATGAAATGTTTCCCGATGGCGACAGTGGATGGATGGAAATGGACGAAGTAAGACACTTTCTCAATTCCGACTTTGACAGATTTAATTTTGCGTATTTCTAAACTGTTTGTGTATTTTTTTGTAGGCTGGCAGTGGTGGAGCGATGCTCATAGAACTAGCAGCTAACGAAAGAGCTGTCCATGGAGATTTTTACAACGGTAAGAATTTACAAAAAGTGAATACAAGAGTCTAAATGTCAATGTTATGGGAGGGGAGCCATGGGCACAGAAGGGGGAGTATTGAAATTTGAAACATGTAATTTGGAAATGTTTAGAGCATTAGATTTTTTAGAAAATATTTGATAACTGGGTCTCAGCTGCTTTGATTCATTACTTTCTATGTGGTTATTTGCAGCATTTGATGATTTATTTGATGACGACGATCTGCAATAATCTACATCAAGCAAGATTTATAATATATACTAGTAGCATGGAAAAATGTAGCTATTCTCAAGTTCCAAGAACATGAAATATAAAGATTGTAAATATTCCAAGTGAATTTACTGTGTTTGAGAAATGAAAATGTCAGAGAAGTTGAAATATACAAGTGGCAAAACAAATACTTGTGCACCGTTACATAGAACTGGGGCCGGTTGTACGAAGGGTGGATAAAGTTATCCGTGGATAAAAGTTATCCACTGCATAGGTTTTTTATAGATTTTATCCGCTGGATAAGGATTTAGTGGATAGCGCTATACACCCTTCATACAACCGGCCCCTGGAGATTAATAATAGGCTGAGGAGAATAATTGTTTTAAATACAAAGGTGATTATTGTCTCTTTTTATGAATGCATGCAAAATGCTTATTACCACAACTTGTAAATTTCTCGCACGCTGATTGGCTGAGAGCCATTGTCGATTACAGTCCAGACCTGCTTGTGCTCACGACATCCGTGCGCGAGCGGATAAAACGGTTTTCTTCAAACTTTTTTTAGTTGTTTTTCGCTTATTGATGGTAAAAAACAAATCGAAGTCAGTTTTCTATGGGTCTGTACTGTAATCGACAATCAAAATTACGTCACAAATGATAAAAACTTTGCAGTGAAACCCCTCGCTGCGCTTGTGGTTCCACTTGAGTTTTGATCATTTGTGACGTAATTTTGATTGTCGATTACAGTACAGACCCATAGAAAACTGACTTCGATTTGTCAAGTAGTCAGCCATCAACAGTCTGAAGTTCTCAAACTAAAATCAGTGTGCATGATTTTCTATCATCACTTATTTATACTTATTCCAAAGCTGGAATTTATTTTTAAAATTTACATTGTTTGATTTACATTAAATAAGGCAACATAACCTCTTATTGAAGTTGATTTTCTTGATAAACACAGGAGGGAGGGCCGGACGGGAAAATATTTGGCTCAAGGTTACGCTGAAGGTAACAAGCACAGCAAGGTCCTTACAAATGACAAAGAGCCAAATATTTTCCCGTCCAGCCCAACCTAACTCAGTCAATAAGCATTTTATCATATGACGCTTTTATTTTTTTCAAGCAGGTATGTACACCTTGTTGACGGCTTTTTACAGCCCACTCTACAAAACATGTATGGCCCCCATCACATGACTGGTCTGCATGGTTTTTATTAGGGGCGCGCAAGCATATAAATACAGTCATATGATAATATCCCTTAAAATAAAAATAAAAAATAAAAACATTGAAAATATAAAACAATCAAATTTAGAAATGCCTTCTATTGAGTAGAAATCCATTTATTGAAACAATTTGGTCGCTACACTCCTGTTTAAAACTAATGACTTTTTGACATTTGCAGTTCAATGATATTGACATTGTACAGTGCAATGACTTCAACCAAGGCCACCAAAACAAAATGATCCAATCACAATCGCTAATATGAACAATAGAATCTCAAATGTTTGATTTTGAGCTTCAAATGCTTATTACTTTCATGATATTATGTGGAAAAAAAAACATCAAGATTGAATAAGAAACATCTTTGCCTTGCATCCTACCCTCCAAAAGTTTGTTTAATCTCAAAAATTATTCATTTTGAAGTTTTTTTTGCGTGGGCTTGATTGAAGCCATCACAATCTAATATGAAAACAATATGAAATAAATCCTCTTTTTATTTCTGCTCAACAATAATAAATGTACAATGTAATATTGTTTATAAATGTAAATTTTTCTATATAAATATCTTTATAAAATAACTATTAGAATATTTCAAACATTCTGACTGGCTCCACTTCACGCCATGCTTCTCTCATGTTCTGTCAATCCCCACTTGCTTTATAACTGCACACAGCAGTCTGATCGATCGAGGTGAGCGTTTTCTATTTCTTCAATATAAATTCTAATATCAATAATACTAATAACTGTAACTTTTAGAAATTTGAAAGAAGTTTAATTTATGTGTAAAGACTGCAGAAACTTGGCAGAAAAACAAATGGAACAAATTTCAGAACAAATTAATTCCACCTTTTCTGTGTACTGGCAACCTGGATTTGTTCATTGTTTGACTTGGAGTATCAAGATTCTGCTTTATAATATTGTAATATCTTTCTGATTGACAATTCAATTCTTAACTGTAACATTTGTTTAAAACAATTATATACAATTTTGTAGATACTGAACTGAAACAGAAATACATAAATTTCTTTGCACCATATCCATAATAGAGGTTTTGTTGTAAGTAGAACTTTGTATATGTCCACAATTTTGTACAAGTTGACTTTATCTGCTCTCAACATAGCTCAGAACTCTTGGCACTAGGATAAAAAGGAACATTGTTAGCAACTAGGGGTTCAGTGGCGATATGGATCATTGCATGCAAATTTGCACTATAATCAACCTCTTATAGCTACTATTTACATAATTATCATAAAAATAACTAAACTTCTGTACAGCAATCTAAATATCAACCATTAAAATCATTCTTAACTGATTTTTACCTGTAACTGGCCTTCTGAGATTGTTGACACTGCTTTCAGGTTTCTGTGTTTCTATGTTCGTAGGATTTCCACCTAATAAATACAACAGATTAAACCATACCCATGACACAATGGACACTACATCTAGTTAAGGAAATCAGAACTAAAGCTTCTTGGTGTTGTCTTCAATCAAGATCCTTGTAACTGGGACACACATATTGATTCTCTACTTCATAAGGCTAGTTCAAGAATGTACATGCAGTACTTACCCGCTTATAAGAACCTGCAATTTAAGAACCTGTTAGCCTAAAAATATCAATTTAGACCCCATTTACATAAGAACCTATTTAGCCTAAAATTTGAAACTGGTTCTTATTTTAGAAAATGGACCTCAAAAAATCTTCAGGCAAAAAGAAAAGACATGACTCAAAAGTAGTGAACTTGAACATGTGGGCCATTCCACTTGAGACATTGAAATAATGAAAATTTGACAACATTAAAAAGCGTGCTCCAAAAAGAGTTAACTGACTAAGGTTCTCAATATGATTTTACTGTAATATTATCTATTCTATGTGATATTTACTAAGCAAATTAGGCAATTTTCTTATATTTGACTTACTGAATTTGCCATTTGTAATGTCTGTCACGTTTCTTGTAATGTCCGTCACGCTAAATATTCCCTTTCTTAAAAAACTAGAAGAAAAAATTAAAAAATATAGGTCTTCGGTAAGAAAACTTAACCTATAACCAAATGCTAAAAAGCATTTGTTTGACATAAACTTCTCACAATTCACAGGAATTTCACTTCTAATTTACCCAACTGGAATTAGTGGTAGTTTTAGCTGTAATGTCTCACGGTCCTTTTGGACAAAAAACTGACAAGTTGAAAATTATTTCTGAAAACTTTTTTCATGCAAATTGTAGACAAGGTTCTAAAACAGTTGTGTGAAAAAACAAATTGTAAGATAATGCAACTGTGTATGAAACACAAGCTAATTTAGGTCTGTGAATGTAATGTCCATCAAGGTGGAATGGCCCATGTATACACTTCTGATACTCAGAATTAAAATATCTACTAAAATGGGTCATGGTCACATACTATCTAAAGGCCAGACCAGTTTTGGCATTAAATTAATATACATGCCACCCTTCTACCAGCCACGAGTGTATAAAATATTTCTCATTAAATAAGAGCCCATTTAAGAACCTAAATAGCCTAAAATTCTGCTAAACACCATTTACATTCTTATAAGCGGGTAAGTACTGTATAAAGTGTTTGCAAATTCTATGGGTACACTCGCTCTGAATTAAATGTGCTATTCAATAGCTTGATCATGTCAATGCTCCTGTACGCCATAGAGGTCTGGGGATCTGCCTACAAAAGTAAATATCTATCACAAATTGATATTATAACATCATATTTATTTTTACCTTGTTGCATGCCACCATCTGGTTCCACTGCACCTGTCTTTGTTGTTACACCTTGCATTTGCAGCAAGTTCAGATAGTATGCCTCCAATGCCATCAAGGACATTAGGTTAGCACCATTAGGTATGCCACACGGTGCAGCAGTTAATACAGGCATCTGCATTCCCTGGAAACTTGCTGCACTTGTTGTTTGTGTTAAAGCATTTGGTGTGAAACCTTGTTGCTGAAGTGGTACAAGTCCTGGAATAATTGGGAATGGTAACAATGGGTTTATGTTCTGTAACGATGGTACACCTTGTAAGTTGACAGATAGTCCTGGAATATATGGAAGAGTACCAGGTATATTACTTGGAACTGCATTTGACCAGTCTTGAGAAGGTAAATTGTTTGCATTTTGGTTTGCTTGGTTTTTCCAAGTGCTTGGTTGGTCCATGGCAACCATGTGGCTTTTAGGAACGGTTGTCTCCACTTGACTAACATTTGTAGAACCATAAAATGTTGCAGCAGGATGGTTTGCCATGACACCATGATTTACAGAGGCTTGGTTCACGTTTGGTACTATATTAGACACTGGAGGTGGATGTACTGTTCCTGATATTGGAGCTGAGCTTGGTACGTGAATTCCTGGATGGAATTGTGGTGCTAAGTCTGGTATTATATTAGACACTGGAGCTGCTCTTTCTGAAAGTGTTTGGTGTGTAGAGACCATGCTGTGACTTTCTGGAGGTGGATGTACTGTTCCTGGTATTGGAATTGAGCTTGGTACGTGAATTCCTGGATGGAATGGCGGTGCTTTAGTATGCAAGGTTGGTGCTGTTGATAGCATCACTGGATGGTGGTTTGTGCCAGACAAATCTTGTCGATGAGGATATGGTGCTTGAGCTTGAGTGCCACTCACATTCTGTCTGTTCTGGAACATTTGGTGCAAATTGGACTGCTTTGAAACACCAGATGCCATTAACCCTGGCATTGTTACCAAACCGGTCATTGGTACTTGGTGGACAACAGGTCCAGGAAACGAGTTGCTCAATGGAATGTTTTGAGCCACAGCATGCTGCAAAGACACTGGTATATGGAGAATTTCTTTATTATGGTATGTTGGTATGCAGTTAGTAGAAATTCCAGGAAATGTCTGAGGAATGCCTGTAAAAGTCTGATGAATGCCTGGAATAGCCTTTCCAAAACCTGGTGAATTTCTAATGGCATTATGAAAATCTTCATTTGATGCTATATAACCGTTTTGGTGGTTTGTTCCAGTCTCAGCATTTTGCAAATGCTGTCCAGATGGTAATCCTTCGTGGGCAAGATCATCATCCTCTAATTCATTTTCCCAATTTTCCATATTATCTTCATTAGATGTGTACAATGGCATTTCATCATTATGGTACATTGTATTAACTTCCATTGTATTCCTAGACTGCAATCCTTTATAAGAAAAATTGGGCTTTTCCAACTCACTTTCCAAGTTTTCTACTGGTTGATTGGTCGTTAAATCATATGTTGCATAGCTCATTGGTTCTTTATTGTAAGTGTTGTTGCCATTATAGGCACTTTCTTCATAATGGTCACATGACTGGACAATATAGTCTTCTTTATCATTTTCAGAGTATATTCCAATGGGATTGTTGTTGGTTATACTAGATGGCTGTAACTGATAATCATTCATTTGGTCATTGTTTTGCAGAATATTAGCATTTTCAGTACTATTATGTAGTTCTTCATTTATGCCATTGCCACTGTAGTTGATGTGACAAGTAGACTCTTTGTTGTGAGTGTTTGCATTTATCTCATCCTCCCAGTCTTCACAAATTGAAGTTGAACCTGCTGAGGACACAATTTTTGTCTCAAATGTTTCCTGGTTTAGGCCAACATTTTTGCAATTATCATCATCATACAATTCATAATCTGATTGATTGGCCGTAGTAGAGTCCTCTGTTCCAACATTGCTCGAGTCATCTTGAACCTTGACGAAATCACTTGATTGATTGGTCGTAGTGATGTCCTCTGTTCCAACATTGCTTGGGTCATCTTGAACCTTGACGGAATCACTTAGTTCACTTCGTTTTGAAGAGGGATGAAACTTTTTGCACCTTTTTCCTAGACAACAGTTTCGACCATATGGACATACCATCTTATCTTGCCACTGTCTAAGACAATCATTTGGCTTGATACTTTCACACGTGGGTTTGATAGGTTCTATCTTTGAAACAACACATTCACTACTGTCATTAGAATTATCCAAGAAATCACAGCTAACGTCAGCTTGGGAATGTGTTTGGTCTTGCTCCATCTCCTTATCACTCTCACTAATAGTAGAATAACTTTTACTTGAATTGCAATCTTTATCAACCAGGGATATGGAAGCCGGAATAGAGTCATTACTATCTCTGTAATGTTGTTTGGTAGATACTTGACAATTTTCGTCGCTGTCATTGTCAGATGAGTATGATTTCAAGTTCTCTTTCTCCAAGGAGATCAACTTTAGTTGTTCTTCCAATGCCGCTATTTGCCTGAGGAGAAAACAATTCTCATTAACAGGTTCCCATTTAAATCTGTACTTTCCCATTTAAATCTGTACTTATGCAAATTGTGTTGATGTGTGCTAAACACACAGAACAACCAATCAGAGTATATTATTTCTGAAGTGAACTTCTCTGATTGGTTGATCTGTGTGTTTAGCACACATCAACAAAATTTGCATAAGTACAGATTTAAATGGGAAAGTACAGATTTAAATGGGAAGCTGTTCATTTTAGTTCTCATTTAACTTGGATTGGTGTGAAAAAAGTATTTGTCTGCAATCACTGATTGCATACAAATCACAACTCTCTACATGTAGAGCACCTTGATGTTATCGAAAGTGCAAAATTTCAGCTCATATTATGAATAAGAGAACAAATAATAATCTTAATCTTACGCTTTATATTGGAAAACATGTTTGTGCTATCCATTCCATTTTTCAAATCAAACACAATTCATTATTTTTGCAATTTTTTAGTTGTCACTATTTGCTGGCATCCTTAGAGCCTTTTTAATACTGCAGCTGTATTTAGGGAAAAGGGGTCATACTGTTAGTGCTAGCAGCTTATTAATATGGCAAATCAATTTATGACAAAGAACTCTAGTTCAGTTATTACTTTTGATGTTCTTCCATCTTTGCAAGGTTTCTACTCATTTCCAAAGCCATCTGTAACTGCCTCTGTTCTTCTTCTTCGTTGGATGGTAATATCTGTTGGATCTCATGCTGGGTGTCCAATCTTTTCTGCCATATGTTGGGTGGTTGTCTCACATGATTTGGTGCCTGTAGCTGCCTCTGTTCTTGTTCTTCGTTGGATGGTAATATCTGTTGGATCTCATGCTGGGTATCCATTCTTTTCTGCCATAAGTTGGGTGGTTGTCTTGTATGATTTGGTACTACAGGAGGTGGCACTGGCTAGAAATGAAAGGAAATTGTGATTAATATGTATCAGGAGATAATCATGTATTCTTTAAGAAGAACAGGATTGTATGTCCATGTAATATAGGATTTGAAAAACCAGGGATTTTTGACTTGATTTTTGAAGTGTCTTGCCTATAAAAGGATAACATGTAATCCTTTGATCCTGAATAAAGCATGGCCTGACAGTCCCAAATCCTAACCACTATAAACCATTTCAACTCTAAATAGTACATTCACATGGTACACTCACTAACTTGCATTGAGGACATGTAAGAATCACAAGTAAGTCAAATTGGAATCAGAAGAAATTGGTAAGAAAATTTTATAAAATTTTATTACAAGTACATCCAAAGGGTTGCAAACATGGCAAAATCATCATAATCTATGATACAGACCTTAGAAGCAGGCTTGGTATGAGTTGGTATCTTCACATTATTTGGCTTGACATTATTTGGCTTGACATTATTTGGCTTCTTTGGGAAGACTGGTCTGGTCTGTGTGACTTTCTTTACTATGGTAGCTGGCTTTTGAGATGACTGGTGGTTTTGAGAAGAAAGGTGGTTTACAGTTCTGTTTGTGTCCTTCTTGTCATTCCTTGCTCTTCCCTGTCAAGATTTTTACAAATATGACACTTTGGGTAAATACTATCACTATGTGTATACATATAACTGAAAAAACATAGATCATAGCCGAGGTAGTGAATGGTATTTTAATGAACAGTATGCATGAAACTTGTCATTAAGTACCATGCTGGTGCCTTCAACATGGAGACTGAGACAATTGAAGTGGTATTGAAAGTGTATTCATTTGTTTTATTTAAAATCCCATCCATCACTACAGTCTCCCCTTCTTTGACATACAATCTCTCATCTACCTTTCAAACATGTCAAGGTTATTCCAATAAGGTGTATAACACATACAATTACTGAAAAGCAAAGGGCTTACAGCTATGATTGAATGGGTATGTGGGTATCAGTGTATATTTGATTATTATATCTCTAGATTTATAATTATCCTCAGCCAATAATTTTTCTGATTAGCTACAGTATATTTAGTCAGTAAAAACGTCTGAATAAAAAAAATGAGTGATTCGCTTATTTTATTCACAATTTTTCAATAACTCTAAAGACTTGTGACAGAAAACAAATTCACTGCACAATGTTATTTTATCCCAATGCATATAATAATCTCATCTAGACCTGTTCATGAATCCATTTACCTTTTTCTTGTTCTTTTTCTTGCTTTTCTCTTTAGGTGGGTTTGAGGTAATAGTTGGTTTAGTCTCTGGTTGTTTGTTGGCATCTTGTGTGACAGCACTAATGAAATATTGAATGCAATAGGTATAAATATTACAACTAACATTTCACATGCTTCAATGCCCTGGCAACTCCTCATCCTCACCCCAACCCCATGCCAGAAGCATATATATCATAAACAAAATCAGATGTAGACATTACCTTTCTACATTTTCTACTTTGGGTTGGACTTTTACTTGTTTGGCTTGCTGGAAAAATATTTCAAGCTTCCATGAATAAATTATGAATGCATAGATGTAACAGCAATTAATAGTTATGTTTGATTTTATCATGATTATACCTCCAGTTTCTCATTCTGCTGCTTCTTCTTGACTTCAATTTCCTCTGCAATCCTAGTTATCTCCTGTCATTAACAGTACAACATATAATCAATAAACAATCCAACAAAGCAAATCTAAAAAAGTCATATTTATTATATTAATATATGAAATTAGTCCACGATAAAGAGACACAACTACAACCTCGGAAAATTTGAGCCCCAGTTGGGAAACAAACCCAGGACCTTCCGATTATCTAGACGGATGCTCTACCATATTTACTACCATATTTATATTTATTACCATATTTATTAGTAAATCTATCAATTCAATTAATATTTCAATGGCAATAATGATAATTATGATATTGATGCATGAGTACAAATATTTTTTATGCTTCATGTAAGTGGATAGAACTGTAGTTCTGTAGCTGATTTTAGGTACCTTTTGTCTCTTCCACTCTTCTGCTTTTAGTTGTTTGTTAGTCTTTCCTTTGGGCTAAAGTAACAAGGCTTACATTAGAAAGTTTCTCATAATCCTTTTAACACGCAAATGAGCATATGTGTAAAATAGCATGCTGATGAGGTGTGTGCGCAGCCAGATGTTTTTATGTTTTCCTTGTGAAAATCTTATATGTATATACTTTACAATCATGTTCAAAGTTGAAGTCAGGACAATTGCAGTTTTACAAGTCGACCAGAATTTAATACTATTATATATGTTACAAACAAAACCCACCTTATGCACTTGTGGCTCCTTTTTCTCCTTATTACTTTTCTTTTTTGACTGAGGGAAATATTATTAGTTAGCAAAGAGATAAAATTGGTATGCTTAGGTTAAAGATCTCAAAACTTACATTGCAAAACATTTTCTTGTTGTATTCCCTCTGCTCCTTCAAAGAATCAAACTTGACAAACCTTTCCATCTTTAGAAAAACAATCCAAATAATTTTAAATGTAAAATCTTTGCTCAGGCTCAACTAAAATACAAAAAGAAATGACAAGCAGTACTTGCAGACCAAATAGAGAATCAAAGGAGCTGATTTTGAGTATTCAATAGTACCTCTTCTTCAGTGAATGTTTCATCTTTTCCCATGTGTTTCTGAAAGGACAAAGACACATCTTAATATAAAACATCACAGAAAATAAATGGTTAGAATGCATATTTACTGACAGTGCTTACAAGATTGACCTCAAAATGCATATCATAAAACTCTCTATAGATGGCGATGGCAATTTCACTGTGCTTTTTATGGTCTTTATAGTGAAAATTGTTGCATTGCAACTTTCTCCGATCAGCCAATCAGTTTAGAGGTGGAGCTAACATCAAATTAATCAATGAGTTTACAAGTTTAGGTAAATTCCATCTACAATATTGATTGACAAATGGGAAAAGACCATAATCCAACCTTAATTTTAAAATAACAGGGATGCATAGATTTTGGCTGTATTACTTATCTATTTGATGTAAGTGCTTGATATACTTACCCTACAATATAGATGGTCTTCATCACTGTCATCGTCTTCATCACTGTCACAATGTTCACATACACTGTAAAAAATACAAGAGAAATTTGACTTAATCTTATATCAATAGACGGCAGCCAATAGCCATTTTTTGATTGTCATGAAAAAGTACTGTAAATTTGTAAATTAATTTAAGTACCTTTCTCAACATGGATGGATGAAGAACAAATGATAATACTAGAATGATGTAAAAATAAATGAATGACAAATGTTGTGCTGCTTTACTCACCAGCAGTGTTCACATCTTTCACTTTCTACAATTAAAACACAAATCATTAAGAAAATAATGAAGAGATAATTTCAACTAAATTTCCAGCATGTCATTTACAAAGAAACTGTGTCAATGTACAGCATCCCTCAAAAACAATAAATATGGAGATGATGATGGTACTACAAATTAATAAACATTAAAAATGAACTACAGTAGTTGTCAAAAATGCTATAGCACAAGTAACATGATTTATCCAATACACATATCTTAGGTAGTTATTATAGAAGATATAGTTGAATGCACTTACCTATAAGTCCTTCTTCAAACATACAATAAAAGAAAAACTGCAAAAAAAAAAAAATAATAATAATAATAATAATAATAATCCGCTTGTTAATGTAACTATGACACACCAAAGAAAATAAAACTTGCCATAATAATAATAATAATAAAAAGTGAATGACTTTGTGCTGTCCAATTGATGAGTTAGTTTGTAGAAGTAGACTATACATTTACATGCAAAACGTAATGAAATAGTGCATTTAATAATATTATCCAAACAGTCTGCATTATTGTAGTCATTTGATTTTTTCAGTGGTTGTTCTGTCCATATGTCATCAGAAAACTTGAAAAAATACATGAATCTTAAAATATAAAACTAGTGTTCTTGGGCTGCATCTGAATGGCAAATAGTTCATAGGTTTTTTAGCTAATCAGGGCTCCCATTTACATGTACATCAGATAGGAGACTGTAACCCCAAGTTCAACTGTATACCAGTGACTATAGATACTTTTATTTAAAGGCAGTAGTTCCTTTTTTATCTTTTATTTGTTAATTAAAAGCATGCTAACTTTTTCAGCCATCGCTGGTTGGGGCCTGTTGTCTCTCACACACACTCCAAACTACATCCTGTATTTATTAGCATACTACATGTTCAAATGGTTTTGCCAAACAACCATTGTTATTAGAAAAAAGAAAATTAAAAAAATCCATTGTGAAAATGGTTGAAAAATTAACTTCACAATACCAACACTTGTAAACACTACGCCCTCCTATAGAACCCAGGTTCACAGTGGTAAAAGGCCAGTGCTCTCACCGCTAGACCACCCATGCCACCCTTTCCGTAATATAACAGAACTACCTTTTGTTATTAACAGCAGCCCTAGCCTACTATTATAAAGATCTTTGCATTTATATTAGTGCAGACACTCCAACCAGGACCACTTAAGCTACGGTAATATGAGCAACAAATTTGTCCAACTTGTCTTGCAATATTGCTGCAAAAGAAGTTGGAAAGCGATGTTGCTTGTTTTTTCCACCTGTGTGCCAACTTGTCTCGCGTCAAAATGGCGTGTTGCAAGTTGAAGACGTCCAGCCAATCACAATACGAGCAACATCTACAAGTTTTGTTGCAAAAAGTAGAACGATCTTCTACCTTCTGCAACAAACTTTTTCAACTTGCAACAAGCCATTTTGACGCAAGACAAGTTGGTACGCGGGTGGAAAAACGAGCAACATCGCTTTCCAACTTGTTTTGCAGCGATGTTGCGAGACAAGTTGGACGAATTTGTTGCTCGTATTACCGTAGCTTTAGACAAAACTGTCCAATCAAAAAAAGATTGAACTGATAACAGCATAAGCCAATCAAATTAAAGTATACTCACACTCTTAACATTCTTGAACTGGAAGCTGCAATATGATTGATTGAGTACCAATTTATCTAAGTGGTAAAGTAAAGCCTTTGACAGCATAAACCATGAAACCTTACTTGAAAAGCTTACTACACTTGGCGTCTCTACTCCTGCACTGAAGTGGTTTAAGAGCTACCTATCTGATAGAGTGCAACGAGTACGTATTAACACCTCTTTATCCAGTCCCATTGTGATAAACCATGGAGTACTTCAAGGTTCAATACTGGGACCACTACTATTTAACATTTACATCAACGATTTACCATCCACTTGTGAGATTTGTAATGTAGAACCTTATGTTGACGACTCAAAGTTGTACATATCCTTTTCAACTAAGGAAACTCTAAAAGGCCTAGAAGACCTAATGCATGATCTATTACACGTACCAGCATGGTGTAGTTCTAATTACCTACTGATAAACCCGGACAAAACTCAGTTCTGTGTTTTTGGTACCCATCAAATGCTTGTGAGATCCACAACAATAAAGTTCCTTGGAAAAGAACTGAACATTGTAGACTCAATAAAAGATCTTGGGGTCATTCTGGATAGCAAATTCTCATTCAACGAACACACCAATTCCCTGGTATCATCTTTAATGAGTAAACTGTGTATGATCAGTAGAATCCGCCATCTATTAGACTACTCTACACTGTCCGTTGTCATCAATTCACTCGTTTTCAGCAAACTATATTACTGTTCTTAAGTATATGGTCTGGTACTAGTAAGAGCAACATTTCTAAACTACAGTTTTTTCAAGTGCAAAATTTTGCAGCTCGCATCTTGTCTGGAAAGAAGAAGTATGACCACATAACACCTACAACTTAAGGAGGCTCGAAATGGTTTCTGTATATATCTATATACCTACATTATATTGCATATTATGCAGCATAATTGTGAAACTATACAGTTAACCGATATATCATTTTAAAGCTTATGGATCTAGAAAATCAATTTGTTTTAACTTATTGCGTTTGACGTTGTCATGACAACAGCAGGCTGCTGTAAAAAAGACCTTAAATTCTTTTATTAAAGCTGATATCTCCAAATCCTTTAGGTGAAAGTTTTTTAAAACTTGTACATGTCTAGTTCCCTACATGTTCTTGCAACTGAGGAAAAATAAAAAAAATCTGTAATGCGAAACCTTTAAAATATTTAAAAAATGATTTTTTCTAGATATAAATGGTTTTTCATTACAGATTTTTCTTAAAAAAGACCTACTAAATCTAAACATTAATTGGAACAAAATGCCAAAAAATAAAAAAAATCTACCATTTAATTGTGTTGTTATTAATAGAAATACATTTTGTACGCGTCAGAGGGGTCTTGTAAAATTGGCGATATTGCGCGCGCGAGCGCTTTACGTGACGCTATGCTGATGTTCAAATGCATGAATTCACTTGCGCCAAAATACCTATCATCTATGTTCGTCAAATGCTCTGATGTTCATACCAGAAACACACGGAATTGTAATACTCTTCAAATTCCGAAATGTAGAACTGCAACAGCACAACAGAGTTTTTCCTACAGAGGTACGAAGTTATGGAACGACTTACCAGACTCCCTCAAAGACTCTAAGTCCATAAAAGCATTTCGAAACTCTCTGAGAGGATCGTTGCTAGACCGTTGGCTTGGGATCACTTAAGACATTTTTTGTAAATTATAAATATGAATATATAAATATTAGATGTTAAATTTTATTAGATTCCAAATATTTAATTTCCTATTATTGTAAATTAGATTTTTTTCCTATTAATATATTATGTTATCACTTGTAAATTGGCCTGAAAAGCCCTATGGGGAGCTCCAATAAAATGTATGTATGTATGTAGTGGTCCCGGTTGGAGTGTCCACACAGTAACTAGTAAATTAGGTGAAAATGTTCATGAGGTTCACAACCAGTATGTTGTCAGGGTTAAAGATATGAATACCCACCTTGATCCAGTATTCAAAGTCAGAGAATTCATCTTCCCAGTACTCATCTTCTTCTTCCTCGTCAACTATAAATAAAATACACAGATCAAATAATGATTTATCTATTTTTTAACTATTACTATTTAATATATTAATTTAAATATAAAATCCAAGGAAATATTATAGACAATTTAAATTAAAGAATTTGTGTACACATAATTTTGTGCAACATATCACTCAAATCAAAATGAACAATCTATAACATGCTAGTAAGTGACTATGGATCTTTAAATAACTATGTACTGTTATTTTAATATTTAACAACTGTAGATAATAGTTTTAATACTAAATTTAAAAATTAGGTTGAGCATCTTGTTAAAGTGCACATGACGCCCTTCATGATATTTTGCAAATCTGTTGTACATGAGGTGTATAATAAGTGTACTTAATATTTCTTGATGTCGACCTCTCCTTTCTGAGATATGAACATTTGAAATCTAAAAATGCAAATGAGGTGTACACTTATTATACACCTCATGTACAACAGATTCGCAAAATATCATGAAAGGCGTCAGGTGCACTTTAAGATGTGGTAAGATCATCCAAGATCTTTAAATTAAACCTTGGCAAGTACATTTCTTTGAAGGATCTTGGGAAGATCTTTATTAAATCTTGGCAATAATTTGAAAGTTCATGCAAGTTCTTTCAGATTGAGGGTTTAATGCAAAGATCTTGTAAGATCGTGCATGGATCTTGATAAGATGTTCAATCTGGGTTTGCACAGATACATAGAAGTCTTGAATGTTAATAATAATATATTAAGTTACCTGAAATGATTTTTTTGTATGCATATCCAAGATCTTGGAACTTTTGCTTTGCATCAGGGTCATCTTTATTCTATATTTATTTATCAAAAAAACAAATGAGATGTGTTGAGGATAATTGTTTTTCCTTCATGACAATTCTCATAGCTCAATCTGGTATGAAATTTGTGCACATAACAATACACACAAAGCCACTTTTCCCTGTATTTTGGCGGACGGTGTTTTTATATTTTTATTTACTCTTTTCCATCTAAAACACAGGGGCAGGTTTAAAGGGGGGCGGGGGTGAAGGGGCGCAGGCCCCCCTTTTGTTGCCCAAATAATTTTCATTTAAAAAAACTGAGTCAAAAGGTTTGGCTTTCATACTGAATACAAGGTTTTGTCTCTGCGAAATTTTCCATCCACCCCTTTCCTAAATTCCTAGATCCACCCCTGATTGGCACACAACTTTGTGATGTCTAATTGTATAAGCACTATCCTACCTTATCAGGATGGCATTCTAATGCTTGTTTCCGATACGCTTTCTTGATTTCTTCTGTAAAAGGAATGAAAGACAATTGTCCTTTTCACAGTTCCATTCAGTGACCACGAATGCTAGTTCTAAGTCGAGGTTCAAGTTGCCGCACATGATAAATTAAAGTTTGGCTGTGCGTGGCAACTTGAACCTCAACTTGGAACTGATCAAATTTGTGATCACTGAACAGTGGGATCAATTTGTTTTATTAAAAAGCTGCAATCTAACATACATTTGATTGCCCCAAAAGTGCAGGTTATCACCTACAGATAATACACACTACCATATTTACTCGAATAAGAGCCACTCTCGAATAAGAGCCACATTTTAATGCCATAAGTTACTCTAGAACTGCATAAAAAGTAATTTTTTTATCAAAAGTTATATTCTTCAGTTCAAAATAATTATATTTCACTGCTCGCCCATCAAATTATCTCACCAATATTCGTAGTTCAGATCAAGAAGGGGAAAGTGAGATAGAGAAAAATTTAGTAAGCGCCGCTGCGCTTATTCAAGTAAATACCGTATTTATGTTTCTGCATCGACCAGCTACATATTCTATCAAACATGCACTAACATATCTCGACGACATTACAACGTCATTACTAATATATTACATTAAACGGGTTTAAAACCGGTTTAAAGTTATAAATTTATCCGTCAAAAGTTCTGGACTTCGAGCAAAAGAAATCTCTGCAAAGCAGGCAATTTAAAAATTTTCTTTGGTTAATTTACAACTGAGTTCATGGTCGTGGAACTTAAATTACTGTTGGCTAGTTGATAGGCGCAGAACCTTGATTTATACTAGAGATTTATGACAATTAAACAAAGTCTTTGAAATTTGTCTTTGCATGTGCATGAAATTTTGACAGGAACCGATCCGTTGGAAAGTGACCTTAACTGCCAAACACACAACATAACGTGAACACTCATTTAACCAACTTGATTGCGTAAAAATTACAGATCGTGTGCAACAATTGAGCTACTATAACGTTTATGCATCTCTGACAAAATAATTGATAATAATTGTTCAAAATTGCAGAGAAAAATACACAACAGTTTTGAGGTTTTGGATTACACGCCATCCGAGATCTCTCGATGTAAACAAAGTTTGTAAAATACAGAATACATATAAATAACGAGCCAAATAAGCAGGATTGCAAAGTTAAAATAGCCTTTTAGTAATGATAGGTGCTTAAGAAGAATCTGAGAAGAATCAGAAGTTGAAATACTTGAAATAAGAAACGCCATAGTTGTTAAAACAGGCCGCCTTTTAAATCGCTGCGTTCGTTGATAACGATAAATATTGTGAAAAACTCTTTCTAAATACTCTATAACTAACCTTGTGTAGCATCTAGTCCTACTCCAAGGACTTCATAACAGTCTTCTAGGCTTTTATTCATTGTTCAAGGAATACGAAGAGAGATTTTTCTGTTATTTTGGACGTGTCTCTTCATCGCTTGCACCTTATGGTTTCTTTTGGCGCCAAACACCTCACTCCACGTGAGATGAGCCTCACTTTCATGAAACTAAAGGTAACCCAAATATAGGGCGACTATTCAATAAAATCAATAAACGCTTTCGGTGTCGTTTTTAGGTAATATTTTATTGTCTGTGAAGATTTCAAGCGATGAAACTTAGCAGAACCACAGGCACAAGGCAAACAAACCCTTTCTTTTATATTAAGTTTTAAGAATTTTGATCCAAGAACGTTTATATTCTACGATAATATTTCCTTATCCGTGCCTAATCTTACCGGTCAAGTCCACTTCTTTAACCATTAAAGTCAATTCGTAAAACAATGATTAGTTTGAAAATTGCGAGGCTTGTAGAGAAAAATGAGTAAAATGAGGGGGATCAGTTACACTGTTTGATAGTTCCAAGTCGAGGTTGGAGTTGCTGTGTATGATAAATTATAGCTTTGCTATGTGTGGCAACTCCAACCTCGACTTAAAACTATTTTTCGTGATCACTGAACGGAACAAAGAGAGAAGAATGTTGAGCTTGCAATGATAGAGACCTTTTAACACATTGCCAGCCGGACAATTATTCAAGTGTCTCTATCATTGCACACTCAACGTTCGTCTCGTTTCGATGCAAAGGCTAGGCTAACTTTCAAGATGGCACAGGGAACTGTGAAGGAGACTATTGTGGCAAAACATAAAAATCATACTTAATAACTTGATAACTGTTTAAACTTATTATTTAAAGAACATAAGGTATTACATGACATTTCAAAGAGGGTCGTACAGGGGTATTCTCGTGATGCGTGATAAGCTATTTTTAATTTCCGAGAAACGTGAATTTAATAAATTATTTTCCGTGATCCGTGACCCAAATGGTTTGCGTAACCCGTGAAGAACTTGAATCAATAACCGATATTCGTGATTTCGCCACCTATTCGACTTGATTTTGAGTTGTAAGACCTCTTCAGTGATATTTTATATTTTTTTATTCAGTTTAATTCTTCAAACACTCCTTTTTTACCAAGATTTTTATGTGTAAGAGTATGGCAAAAAGAGTGCGTTACTTCCATATTTTCGTGATTCGTTAAAATGAAATTTTGAGCGACATCCGTGATTTCCTATGTTTTCCTATGTTTTCCTATGCAACCGTTTCTTTGTGGGGAGACTCGTATTGCGTGACGACACAAAGAAGCGGCAGCATAGGAGGCTACCCTATACGACCGTCTTCCAAGTTATTCTGGATATTGTACTGACTCACACTGCATTGATAAGGACAACTTTAAAAAGGGAAAGATATTTTGTATACTTTTAGTGTATATTAAAAGGATTGTATAATGTTTTCTACCATCTTTTTTCTCTCTTCAAGTCCATTTCTCTTTGTTGTTCTCTTTTGTCATTTGAACACGCGTTTTTTTGCAGCAATATAACATACTGTTTTTTAATGACAACACATAGTTTTATGAAGTTAAGACAAAACGTTCAATTGTCATTAGCCTTATGGTTTATATTTGAACTGTCTTATCATCAGAACGCTCATAATATATGAATTGTTTAACTACCTACCCCTACACCTAAACTATCAAGATATTCAGTATAATATTATCTTCTAGAAATTCATAATGTTGAGGAATATCTCCTGAAAATAAGACATTAGAGCCGTTCTAGAAGATGTGCAATTTGATTAAATATTGCTAAATATGAATATGAGAGAGAATGTTTAATGTTTTTGTTGTTGTTGGCAAATGCCAAAGTTCATCAAAATGAGAGTGCGTAGGATTGCATTTGCATCAGCAGGGCTTATTTACTTTAATTATGAAAACTGAAGTTATATAAATTCCTTATCATACATGGTACGTTTGATGTTAGCAACCACCTAATGTTTCAAGAACAGTTCTTGTTATATATGTAATAAACAGATTACATCATAGAAAGCTTTGTACAGATTTATACTCACTCGTTGTATGTGGAGGGTGACCAAGCGTAACGCGTGACATGTGATTTAGGCTAAAATAAGTGCGTGATTCGTGAAAATAACGAACATTTTAGTTGTTATACGTGAATACTATGTTGAACGTGATTTAAGTTTGTATACGTGATGCGTGAATATCATAATATCGTGAAACGTGATGATGACCCAACCCCCCCCCCCCTCTCCCCCCTCCCCCCTCCCCCTTGGCCACCCTGTTTGTGTAAAACACTAACTCGTTCGTTCCTACGGAAGCGCTGAGGGGACTTTAGACTTCAGACTTCAGAATTTGGATTTTTTGTTCGAGTACTTGCGAGGAAAAAGCTATCTTGATAGTGATGCTACCTTACAGTGCTGCTAATTCAACCGGGGCCACCTCGAATTTATTAGCCAATCACGTTTGAGCTTAAGAACAAAAGATATCTACTTTGTCTCCTTATCAGCCAATCAAATTATAGGCGCGAATTGACTTGACGGATCTTCTATGTCTGGTTCTTTTGTTCTTAAGCTCAAACGTGATTGGCTAATAAACTCGGGGTGGCCCCGGTTGAATTAGCAGCACTGTAAAACTCCATTATATTATAAACACTTCTAGTGGCGTATATAGAGATAGTGCCTCCACGGTGCCTCTAATCTAGTCCGATCTCTCGTCTTTTATCTTTATTTTATTTCTCATTATTCATTATTAGTCTGTTATTGTTGTTGTATTATATTTTTATTATCTTTGCACCGTTGGGAGTTCAATGCAAATGTACAAGCTTATATGGTTGCTTTTGTAAATAGAATCTCTTTCAAAATAGCAAGGCATTTCGGCATTTTGATATCCTTGAGAAAAGTAGCCTCGTATCGCTTCGCTAATTTGGAGGTCGTCTGTATATTGGCAAAACACGGTTTGACAACGGTAATGGATAATCTACAAATAATAGAAAGAATTCTGAAAGCCATAAGTCTAATGCAAATAATATCACGCACGAAACCAACTGTGAGATACATGTACGCAAATTCGCCTCCGCCATCTTGAATGCTGCGCCAGCCGATCTCTCAAAATCGAAAGTCTGAAATCTGAAGTCTGAAGTCTGAAGTCCCCTCAGCGCTTCCGTACGTTCCTCTGATGTCGTTCGTCGCTCGTTCTTGTTTACTATCGCCTATAATGCCACTTAATATAACCTAATAACTCCCAAACTTGTCCCACAGTGCTTCTAAACCGATATCGACCAATGTCGCCCACCCCACAAATTGTTAAAAATATGTCATGCATACAATGTCAGGGCCGTAGCACGGGCAAAAAAAAAACATGATTTGAGTGTATTGAATGATAGTTAATTTCAGGGCTATTTTCAGAAATCAATGGGTGAGAGCCCCCCCAATCATTTTGAGGGTGCTACGGCCCTGAATGTCGCGTAAAATGGCCTACTATCGCCTGGCGATTTCGCCATTTTTCCAAAAAATTTGTCAATATCGCCTAATGTAACCCAATGTCGCATTGTTTCGCGGCTACAGGGGGCCCCAGAGTAGGCCTAAATTTCAAAGATACTTTCTTACTCTGTCTAGATTCTTATCACACGCCGGACTGGCATAAGCGCTAAGGTTATTGTACGTTTTTGGAGGAAGCGTTTCATTGTGAAGATTCCTACATAAACGACAGGCAAATTCAACTGAAATGACTTTATACTTGGTCTTCCACGTGAAATATTCATTGTATGCTGTATCGTTTTTATCTAAAAACTTTATATAGTTGGCAAGAGCTTCAATTGATGGGAAATCAAATAAATTGATATAAGATCCAGGAATTGCATTTGTTTTGTAGATATCTTGAGGACCAAATACTATGGGGACCATACCGTGATTTAGAGGTGTAGCCCAGTACTTTTCTGTTATATAATCCCGACATAGACCGTTTTCGAACGACAAGTAGAACTTGCTCGAGTTATACAACCGAGTGCATGCAGGACTGCCCTTTTTACCACAAGACGGTAAGTTCTTTCGTTTCGGAAACAAACTTGCGCATTTTCCGTTGATGACAATTGGTACAAATTGTGTAAGACTCTGGACTATTTTATCACGAAGGCTTGCAATGTTACAATGAGATACAGACCACGTTACGAGATTGGTCTTTCCTTTTGCGTAATTATTGTTTTCGGGGACTTTCGGCAGGATTTCATCTTGTCGAAGTTGACGATATTCACCGTATGGATGATAAATCTCTGACATTTTTCGAAAAGTAAATGTCCAGTTGAAAATCCCATTCAAGGTCATGACATTTCGCCCTGCATTGTACGGGTTCTCTTGAGATTGGTATATCCATCTCTGCTTATAATTTCTTCTATTGTTAGATAGCTCATGTATGTTTCCAGGCACATCACAACCATGAAATAAGACCGCATCACTGGTGTGCAGCTCACCTTTATTGTGCGTAAAACGACACTTATGCACACATGGTTGCCCATTTGAATATTGAAGCATTAATGTCTTCTTAATTGTTTATTCCTGAATCATATTCGCCGAGAAATCCGTGTGGCCGCCCAAACCAGCTGGTGTAATACCAGGCTACTTTCACTATTTCAGGTTTCTTCGTCGGGGCTTTACCAATAATACTTTTCCTGGATTGTCCAGGTTGAAAATTAGTGATGTTCTGCCACTTAGTTTTCGTCAAAGAACTGCTTTTATTTGTTGGACTTTCGTTGTATGGATTTTGCAGTAATTGTTCTGTCTTGGATTGCCTAAGCCGAAATTTGGTCCTGACTTTTTCCCTGGCCGTAGAAATCCAAGAACGATTAGCGTGTTGTGTGAGACTTCGTTGTGTCGAATTCTCGAATATATCCGTGAAGTACAGATCACAAAATAGGGTAAGTACGACAATGACTGTCACACCGCTAAATAACATGCGTGGGTTTACATTCATCACGCTCTTTCATCCAAGTAGCTCTATAAAAAAGAGAAACAAGATGTCAATCAATGAATTTATTCAATTTCTAATTTTGTGGCTACTGCCATTATATGGCTAGAAGCCACTATGCTATCGGGTTGAGTGGGCCGGAGTGAAACAATAGAAACACAGGAAGCCCAAATTTGTGTTAATTCGTGGACAGACCTAGACCTTCTTCTAAAACGGTTTAATTCTCCAAATCTGGGTCATTGGCTTTGAGTATATGGTTTGCTCAAGATATATAGTTGGTGTTCAGTTTTCGCAAATATTTGTTTTTTAGCCACATGCAGTCATAGACTATAGCTATTCTCCCCCGCAGCCGTTTTTAGTCTCGTTCCACTCCCTTACGGTAACGGCTGCGGGGGAAACTAGTCATAGACTGCCTGTTTTTATTCATATATGTCTTTGGCGTATCTGACTTTGTTGTTCGCTAATAGCTGGCTTATAGTATTCATTAATTTGTTTTATTTTTTAAACTAGCTGTACAAACAGAATCAGTATGAAATGCTTTTTAACATATGAATTTTCGGTATGGGATGTCTGCATGGTCTGCACTTCTTAAAAAGCCGAATTTAGAAGTTAATCATGAATGAAAACAAAATACAAATTTATTAACCTGCAAAATAAACAAAACAATTTCGCTTTTCGATAAATTATTCAATATTATCAAATTATCAATAAAAAGTCTGAAAAAATATATTTATACAATCATCTTTGACATTGATTTAGTTTCAAGAACGTTTCGGAAGCAATAATTAACTATGGAACTGTAGTTACAGCGCGACGCGCAAAAGTATGACCACTTTTAATATATAACTGATATAGACAGATGGCATCAAAATTCCGCCCGCTCTGATTGGTTGCTGACACATAATGACAGGTCATTATTTTCTGACCTAAGCAATGACCGGTCATTATTTTTTCTCAGCTGGACGGTGGCTTTGAGTTTGTTTGTATATTCTACTAAAGCGAGGTGAAAACAACAACAAAAACCTACTTATTTTTCGATAAACAAAATAAGAACTTTAATTCAAGGCTAAGTGGCAAGCATTGGTTGTTTTTGCAAACATTTTGACAAGTAAAAGTTGAGAAAATCAAATCATTATTGCAAAAACTCACGAGAGTCATACATTTTAGCCAGGAAACCTCCACTACTCTGTCAACAATTGCTTCTCTTCGAAGAATCCGTGCATGTAAAAGCCCGTCAAAACAAGCATATACTGAAGCTAAGTGTTCAGCTATGTAGTCTTTGATTTTTTGAAATATCAAAAAGCCGTCACTAAAAATGAGTTTTATTTGTTTGTGTCACGATACTCGAAACTGGGCAACATACTGTATTGTAGCTTTGTGTGTGATAAACCCTCCTAATAGGTAGGCACAATATTAGATTAAAACATATGATTATAAAACAGAGGATTGATTGAAGATAACTCTTTCGTTGAGCTGACCAAACCCTATAGAATTTGCCTATTCAATAGTTGCAAATAATTTTTTTTTTCACCGAAACTGAAACTGAAACTTCTAGGCCTTCACGATTTATTTAAAAGTCAAATAAAGTAGAGTACAAACACTAAAAGTGTGCAATACTTTGTACTATTTTACCACTAAATATAGTGTTGATTAAACAATAGAGAACAAAAGAATTTGCATAATTTAGCAGTATTTAGTGGTATATTTATGTTGCACACTTTTAGTGTTTGTAAACAATAGGAAAACAAATCTAGAATACAGTACTTAGTAATGTATTCGTTAATTGTCAACAGCCTTGTTTGAAATAGAACCAAGTATAAATATAATTGAAGCAAATAAAAATCATTAAAACAAAAAACAAAAAAACATTGTACTCTAATGTTATATTAATTATAATTTTCGAAGAACTCGAGTTGAAATTCTGTAAAAATAAACTCACCAATCTGAATCTAGATAGCGCACAACTTTTCGATGTTTCGCTGGTCTTTGCATGGGTTACCGGTATTCCTTGTTTTTTTCTTCTTGATACAATCTGTTCAGATTTGTGGCGTTTGAGTGGCGTTTTTTTTCTGGGTAAGATGTCCCTTTTGTGTTTCTTCTCTATGGCGATATGATTAACTTTCAAAACATCACGAGTATCTATGCAATTTCAGAGAGGTCGTTTTCAGAATATTGAGAAGAGGATACAGGGTAGTAATGGGGGGTGTCTAGACTAGTGTCAGTTAGAATTTAGCTCGTTTGTCAGTTGTCAGCTAAAAATTAGGCCATTTGTCAGTTGTCAGTAAAATTCTTGGTTTGTCAGTAAAATATTAGTTAACCTTTAATCTCCAACAGTCATATTTCGCATTGCACCTGTTTTTAACCATAAAACACAATTTTTACTTCATACCTTGTTTAATAGATGTTTTTAAAACTTGTTTTTTTTTCATGTTTTATTGTTCTTGGTGCTTACAAGGACCTACAAGGACCATCATGCGTACACATGTTTAGGCAGAAAATATATTATTTCATTTATTGATACCCCTAATAACAAAATACGCTGCCTTTGCACTATTTTTGGGCTTTTCTGGAGTTCGTACGTGACTATCGTCAAACTGGCTACTGTTCTTCTTTTTAACCGACATTGAGTTTCTCTCTGAGTTATATTTCGAAAACATCTACAACTCATTTCATCTCGAGAGCGATATAGCCTTAAGAAGGCTCGGGTCAGTATTTTTCGCGCTCACCCAGCGACGTTTGAAAGGCCGTAGTTCCCGCGTCAGAGGGTATTTTGACAAGATTTTTTAACACATGTCTACATATAGAATAAAGTTTTTAAAAAAATTATTTTTAATAAAATCGATAATATTTTAGCCGACAAATGATAACGCCGCCGAATTTCTATGTAGCCTATTTTTGGGAAAAATCGACCTAAACTTTTAAAACCACATAGCCTACTTTAAAGCTGTTACCTAGGTCAACAATCTGGCAAAGTTTAAAATAAATTCATCTCACCGATTTGTAATAAAAACGGGTCATTTTTTTTCCTAGCAAAAATTCATTGTTTTATAATATTTACCGATAACAACAGACTTTGAAGAGATAAATCAAAATCCTTCCAGCCAGGTATTAACAGGACATTTGTCTACATTGTCTGTGAATTTCAACAAATTTAGTCCACGGGATTTCTTTTGGGAAAGGATACAAATCGGCAAAAGTTTGTCAGTTTTTGTGCAAAACTTCTAATTTTTACTTCTGAGCACGCTAACGAAAAAATCTGAGATAACTTTTTTTTTATTTTTTAGCTATCAAAAGTTCACCATATTTTCAAGTGCGCCTCTAAATTTTATAGTGATTGAAATATTTTGAGGCGGTCAAATAAAATTCTGAACGTGGGTATATTTGCCTTCGCTTTGCAGCGGCCGGTTTGTTTTTATTTCTCCTTCTTTTGGCAGGCTTTTACGTCACGCACGCGGACTAACCAAGCGTGAAAATTTATATCACACCGTCTATCACGCCAAGATCGGAAAACTGAACGAAAATTGACGTGTGTTCTCTTCAGTTAAACCTGAAGAGAACACGTATATTTATCTATAGATAATAAATAACTACTCTTTATTTTTAGGAGTATTCCCATGTGATTTTGTTCATGAAAACTAGTATTTGAAAAAAATATTACAAACATTCATAATGATTAGAGAAGAAAATAATTATCTTCTCAATATTTCAATATTCAATATTCAACACTTCAAAGTTTACAGAAGCTATTGAAACTTCAATCGAGTAAACTTATCACAGAACCTGTTTTCTCTCTTCCACGTTTCATTCTTTTTATATTTTCTCTGTTAGCCAAACAAATATCTGCCCTTCGTTTGCGTGATTTGCTATTATTGACCATTTTCTGCTTGTTTTTATTACACAGGGGCCATATCAAGCGAAGATTTATACACGTGCAAACATTAGTGAGCATAAACAGTATTAATATTCTAGCTTTCCTTATAATCAAAGTTTTACGAGGTGTGATATAAATTTTCACGCTTGGTTAGTGGTCCGTGTAACGTTCCACAGTTTAATTTTTCAAGGTGTATTTTACGATCAATTATTGAAAAATCGTCATTTCACTTGATATTTTTATTATTTTAATTTATAATCAGAAATTGAAAATTGAATTTTGACTTTCCAAGCACCAAAATTCAGTTTTCAATTTTTAATTTGAAATTGAAAATTGAATTTTAATTTCCAAGCGATCAAAATTCAATTTTGAATTTCGACTTTCCAAGCAGCAAATTTCAAGGTGTATTTTACGATCAATTATTGAAAAATCGTCATTTCACTTGATATTTTTATCATTTTAATTTATAATCAGAAATTAAAAATTGAATTTCGACTTTCCAAGCACCAAAATTCAATTTTCAATTTTTAATTTCGACTTTCCAAGCAGCAAATTTCAAATTTATTTAAAAAAAAAAATTGAATTTCGAGCCGCTTGACGACAATGACAGGAGGGTGCTAGCTAACGGTTGCAAAGACTACTAGGGGAGGGGATGGTAAACTTAAAAGGTGCAAAATTTTACATGCGGTGCTTCGCCATTTACACCATGCACAGACAAAAAGTCCGATAAAAGCATGGTAATGGATCGGACAATTCATGAAGTATATAAATTGATTGTTAAATTAAAATGTAAGTAAAAAATTGTAATAAATTCCACTGCCTTTTCTTAGGTTGGTTATCGTTTTCATTCTATGCACTTTTTCATCTTTTTCTCAAATTTTCAACTGCCACTTCAGTCAATAGTTTTTTCAAACAAAAAAATATATTTATCCCTTTTATTTTAAAGTCATTAAGCTTATTTTGCTTTTAACAACGCCTTGAAAAAAAGGCTGTGGCTGAACAGTCGTTTTACGGCCGCTTTTTACCTTCTTTTATTTTCGGCTAAAGGATAGAAAAGTTTAAATTTTTCATAAAATAGATGTCATTCTTTTTTTCTGGCTGAATTTCAGATGACAAAAACCGGTTATTTAGGCCATTTTGGTTAGGGACTGGTCATAAAGTATAGGGGGAGGGGGGGGGGGGGTGTCCGGAAAAAAGGTGGGGTGGGACATAATTTTTGATCATGAAAAAAGGGGTGGGCCATAAAAAACTAAGCAATACACTGGGGGTATTTGGGGGTAATTGTGGTGCATTGTATAGGGGTGGGCTACGTGTAACTATGCATAGACTAAAGGGTGGGCCAATAAAAGTCATTCCTTGGGAATTCTGCATATTCCGGCCCCCTCCCCGCCTCCTATACTTGATGACCAGTCCCTTAAAGTTTAGATAAAGTCTCGCCGACGTCAACTCGTCAAACCGGTTTGTTTTTGGATGGCAAAATTAAATACGGGTTATTCGGCCCTCGAGCTCGGGGTAATAGCGTCTCGTATTTGCCCGCAAACGATACCTTATATGGTAAATGTACGTCCCAGTTGTATAATAAAGGTATTTAGCACCATCCCCTCCCCTAGTAGTCTTTGCAACCGTTAGCTAGCACCCTCCTGTCACTGTTGTCAAGCGGCTCGAAATTCAATTTCTTAAAAGAATAAAATTTGAAATTTGATGCTTGGAAAGTCGAAATTCAATTTTAATTTTTAAATTGAAAATTGAATTTTGATCGCTTGGAAATCAAATTTCAAGTTGAAAATTGAATTTTGGTGCTTGGAAAGTCAAAATTCAATTTTCAATTTCTGATTATTTCTGATTATAAATTAAAATGATAAAAATATATATAAAATAAAGTTATTATTATTTTTTATTATTAATTGATCGTAAAATACACCTTGAAAAATTAAACTGTGGAACGTTACACGGACCGTTAGTCCGCGTGCGTGACGTAAAAGCCCGCAAAAGAAGGTGAAATAAAAACAAACCAGCCGCTGCAAAGCGAAGGCAAATATACCCACGTTCAGAATTTTATTTGACCGCCTCAAAATATTTCAATCACTATAAAATTTAGAGGCGCACTTGAAAATATGGTGAACTTTTGATAGCTAAAAAATAAAAATAAAGTTATCTCAGATTTTTTCGTTAGCGTGCTCAGAAGTAAAAATTAGAAGTTTTGCACAAAAACTGACAAACGTTTGCCGATTTATATCCTTTCCCAAAAAACATCCCGTGGACTAAATTTGTTGAAATTCACAGACAATGTAGAAAAATGTCCTGTTAATACCTGGCTGGAAGGATTTTGATTTATCTCTTCAAAGTCCGTTGTTTATCGGTAAATATTATAAAACAATGATTTTTTGCACTGAAAAAAATTGTCCCGTTTTTATTCAAAATCGGTGAGATGAATTTTTTTTAAACTTTGCCAGATTGTTGAACTAGGTAACAGCTCTAAAGTAGGCTATGTGGTTTTAAAAGTTTAGGTCGATTTTTTCTCAAAATAGGCTACATAGAAATTCGGCGGCGTTATCATTTGTCGGCTAAAGTATTATCGATTTTATTAAAAATAACTTTTTTAAAAACTTTATTCTATATGTAGACAAGTGTTAAAAAATCTTGTCAGAATACCCTCTGACGCGGGAACTACGGCCTTTCAAACGTCGCTGGGTGAGCGCGAAAATTACTGACCCGAGCCTCCTTAATGTAGCCTACTCTGGGGCCCACTGTCGCTTAATGACGGCCAATATCGCCAAATATCACCAAATACCGCCAACATCGCCAAATATCCCAAAATACCGCCTAATATAACCTAATAATTCCCAAACTCACTTAATGTTTCTACATTTGTACTTTTATTTTCAATTATATCCAGCAACATAATGGTTGCTGCACTTTTATAAATTTATGACAGCAAATATATATTGTTATTAATATTATTTAAAACCTTGCACAACAGTAATTAAATTCCCTCCGACAATGCCCACCATCCAAGAACATTTAAACAATATAAATTATAAGATTAGCAAAAAGGAGCTTTACATAGTATCCAATATATTCCACAGAGTTGCACTCACTCTATCATAAATGGGCTATTTCAATTTTTATCTGCATCCTCCTTGTCAAGGAGCGTTGGATTTTTTTCAAGGGGGCATCACTGAAATTCATTGGATTTCAAAAAGGGGGGCGAGTAAAAATATCTGAAATCCAGTAGAATTTCAACGGTCTAGGTCAAAAATCATTTGAATCTACCTCGAATTTCCAGAGTGGCCGGGGGTAATATTTCATAATGGATTTCAATCCAGAATCATTGAAAAAACTGGAATAGCCCAATGAAATGAGTTTAAATGATCAGATATGACTTCTCTGATAGCTCAATTTAGAAGAAATAACAATTTCTGATGTGCTTCTAAAGTGGATTTTGCTTATGTTTGTGCATTTTTACATTAAAATCGCACTCTTTAATTATCATTGACAAGGACATAAATAGTTCTAGCTAGCTTAAGAGTGCTCACAATAAACCCATGAAACAAATAGTACTACTTAGTGCAAAATAGTGCTAATTAAACAATAGATTTAGTTAAATTTTGCACAATGTTGTTGAGTTTTTCATGGATATTGTAATCAATCTAGAACAATATCAACTTTGAATTATGACCGGAAAAAAATCGGTCTCCACATCATAATTATAATTCCACTACTACTTACATAAAAAACTGTTCTTTTAGAAGCATGCAAGCCAAACAAAACGCAAAAGCATCCATGTTTGTAGCCCTGTTGAATCTTTGCATTTAACAATTTTGCAATATATACCTGTGGTATCACAGTCTTAAAATGGGCTTGTTTTTTTTCTCCTGCTCGACAAAATGAAGAAATTGCGCAATAGTACCCAGATGGTCATTGCGGCCTCACTACAGCCTCGACACCATAACGCTAATAGATCATGACCTCATCAGACAGACTTTCGTGCCTTGATTGACGTTGACTGACGTTGTCATGGTTTTGACAGACAAGATCACATGGTTACACACGTGGTAATAGTTAAACAGTTTGTAGTCTTGTTATCAAAGTGACGGATAACTTGTTCGATCGCAATCGACCTGTGTTGACTCGTTTAACTTTGATCCCGCTGAAAACAATGGCTATATTTTTGGGAGTGATAATCACCAAGACATTCCCTATCATTAGGTCTTGATTTAAAAAGACGAGGACAATCGATCTGCCGTTAGCGATGTCTTCTAGCACAAAACAGAAGATGTGCCAGCAGAATTGCATTCGCTATGGCATATTATCTACCACTTCCAAACAGAAATCTTGAGTTTATATTGATTAATTTGCTATTTTTATTCTTCACAATGTCAGAGAACGTGACTTCCTTCACGAAACCTACCAAGCGAACACTGTCAACACGGCCGATGACAACACTCAAATCGGCCTGTCTGAAAACCACTCTCAACAGCTCAAATCGCCTCAAAAATTACACAAATTGCTTTAGTATTTATCTATCTTTCTTGTTCTGACGTTCAACTTTCAAGAACAACTTCATAACAATGTCTCTGAGACAGTTTTGGAACTCTATACACAGGAAAAAAATATGAAAAACCAAATCTGTTTTTAGTCGTTTTTTATCTGTTTTTTTCGAAATCCATATAACAAATGTTATCCAAATATGGTTTTTACCTGGTTTTTAAAAGATATCAATAAATAGCAATACAAAAAACAGTCCTGGTTTTCTGTAAATCCATGCTTAACCTGTTTTGCTTAAAAAACTTACTTGTTTTTAATAAAAACCAAAAATGGATTTAAAATATTTTTTTCCAGACATGTTTTTTTCAACATTTCCAGATGTGGATTTTACAAATACCATGCCTGGATTGCAAAGAATCCAGTATAACAAATAACCAAGACTGGATTACCAGCTAACCAAATCTGGATTGTTTCAAACACCATGCCTGGATTGTAAACAATCCAGTATAACAAATAACCAAGACTGGATTACCAGCTAACCAAATCTGTATTGTTTCAAACACCATGCCTGGATTGTAAACAATCCAGTATAACAAATAACCAAGACTGGATTACCAGCTAACCAAATCTGGATTGTTTCAAACACCATGCCTGGATTGTAAAGAATCCAGTATAACAAATAACCAAGACTGGATTACCAGGTAACCAAATCTGGATTGTTTCAAACACCAAGCCTGGATTGTAAACAATCCAGTATAACAAATAACCAAGACTGGATTACCAGCTAACCAAATCTGGATTGTTTCAAACACCATGCCTGGATTGTAAACAATCCAGTATAACAAATAACCAAGACTGGATTACCAGCTCACCAAATCTGGATTGTTTCAAACACCATGCCTGGATTGCAAAGAATCCAGTATAACAAATAACCAAGACTGGATTACCAGCTAACCAAATCTGGATTGTTTCAAACACCATGCCTGGATTGTAAACAATCCAGTATAACAAATAACCAAGACTGGATTACCAGCTAACCAAATCTGGATTGTTTCAAACACCATGCCTGGATTGTAAAGAATCCAGTATAACAAATAACCAAGACTGGATTACCAGCTAACCAAATCTGGATTGTTTCAAACACCATGCCTGGATTGTAAACAATCCAGTATAACAAATAACCAAGACTGGATTACCAGGTAATCAAATCTGGATTGTTTCAAACACCATGCCTGGATTGTAAACAATCCAGTATAACAAATAACCAAGACTGGATTACCAGGTAACCAAATCTGGATTGTTTCAAACACCAAGCCTGGATTGTAAACAATCCAGTATAACAAATAACCAAGACTGGATTACCAGCTAACCAAATCTGGATTGTTTCAAACACCATGCCTGGATTGTAAACAATCCAGTATAACAAATAACCAAGACTGGATTACCAGCTAACCAAATCTGGATTGTTTCAAACACCATGCCTGGATTGTAAACAATCCAGTATAACAAATAACCAAGACTGGATTACCAGCTAACCAAATCTGGATTGTTTCAAACACCATGCCTGGATTGTAAACAATCCAGTATAACAAATAACCAAGACTGGATTACCAGCTAACCAAATCTGGATTGTTTCAAACACCATGCCTGGATTGTAAACAATCCAGTATAACAAATAACCAAGACTGGATTACCAGCTAACCAAATCTGGATTGTTTCAAACACCATGCCTGGATTGTAAACAATCCAGTATAACAAATAACCAAGACTGGATTACCAGCTAACCAAATCTGGATTGTTTCAAACACCAAGCCTGGATTGTAAACAATCCAGTATAACAAATAACCAAGACTGGATTACCAGCTAACCAAATCTGGATTGTTTCAAACACCATGCCTGGATTGTAAACAATCCAGTATAACAAATAACCAAGACTGGATTACCAGCTCACCAAATCTGGATTGTTTCAAACACCATGCCTGGATTGCAAAGAATCCAGTATAACAAATAACCAAGACTGGATTACCAGCTAACCAAATCTGGATTGTTTCAAACACCATGCCTGGATTGTAAACAATCCAGTATAACAAATAACCAAGACTGGATTACCAGCTAACCAAATCTGGATTGTTTCAAACACCATGCCTGGATTGTAAAGAATCCAGTATAACAAATAACCAAGACTGGATTACCAGCTAACCAAATCTGGATTGTTTCAAACACCATGCCTGGATTGTAAACAATCCAGTATAACAAATAACCAAGACTGGATTACCAGGTAATCAAATCTGGATTGTTTCAAACACCATGCCTGGATTGTAAACAATCCAGTATAACAAATAACCAAGACTGGATTACCAGGTAACCAAATCTGGATTGTTTCAAACACCAAGCCTGGATTGTAAACAATCCAGTATAACAAATAACCAAGACTGGATTACCAGCTAACCAAATCTGGATTGTTTCAAACACCATGCCTGGATTGTAAACAATCCAGTATAACAAATAACCAAGACTGGATTACCAGCTAACCAAATCTGGATTGTTTCAAACACCATGCCTGGATTGTAAACAATCCAGTATAACAAATAACCAAGACTGGATTACCAGCTAACCAAATCTGGATTGTTTCAAACACCATGCCTGGATTGTAAACAATCCAGTATAACAAATAACCAAGACTGGATTACCAGCTAACCAAATCTGGATTGTTTCAAACACCATGCCTGGATTGTAAACAATCCAGTATAACAAATAACCAAGACTGGATTACCAGCTAACCAAATCTGGATTGTTTCAAACACCATGCCTGGATTGTAAACAATCCAGTATAACAAATAACCAAGACTGGATTACCAGCTAACCAAATCCCTCTGAGGCCCCTGAAAAAACGGCATGGCGTGACGATTTTGAACCCTATAAAGGGATACCACATGAAAAAAAAATTAAAAAAGAAAAAAAATGTACGGATTCCAGTTCCTTTTATGATCCCCTGAACTGAGATAACTAGATATAGATACATTTTAGAATGTTTAAAATTAAGTTTAAAACCGTACTGAAAGGTGCAAAATCAATGATATATGCTTGTTTGTAAGTTCGTTAGGCTCGTTTGTTTTATTTGTTCGTCTGTTTGTTTGTCTATATGTCTATATGTCTGTTTGTTAGTTTGTTGTGCGTGTTTGTTTTATTTTTGATTGTTTTCCTTTTTTTTCTCTTCAGTCGGTCTGTCTGTTTGCTTCCTTTTATGTTGTTATACGAGTAAATGATTGGGGTTCCTGTCTCAAAAATCATTAGCCAATCAAAGCGGAGATATTGAATCACGTGATTGAAATCAAATTTTGGCGCAGAGCGGCCATTTTAACCGTTTGCCTTGGGGGAATTACAAGTTACTTTTCTGTTAAAAATCATCCGTTTTTGATGTTTTAGTGTATTGAGCATTGTAGAAATACTTGGGAAATATTGCTTAATGTCCATAGCGGAAGGGAGAGTATGTTTTTGAGTTACAACAGCTGATTTACAAGACTTTCACAAGACTCGAAAATTTGTCAGCTCGAATCGACAGTTTCAAATCTTTGGTAAGTGTAATTTAGCATTACTTACATAATTATCAGAGTATTATTGTGTTATTACATTCCATTGACATTATTATGGACATCAGCAGTATTTCAACTGTGTTTTAAAACATTGAAGCACGTACATACAGCCAAATCTTGCACGTTTGCCTTGCATATTTGAAAATTGCATTATTGCGAAAAATTACTAACTAAAAGCACAGTAAAATAACTCAGTAATTTGCTTCTTTTATTACTTAGGTTGTACATTATTGGGTCCTTAATAAATCTACGAAAATGAATTGAACAGGAAAAGAGCATCTAAACTTGTAAACAGAGGCAATCAACGAGAGATAGATAAGTGATCTTGCATGGATTGATATATGTGCTTTTTCTTTGAAAGCACACACTTTGTAGAGGTTGTGCTAGACTGGTTATTCTATAACTAAGATAATCAATGAGTTAGACATTGAAAAAGTGATAACTTGATCGAAGAAGTTCATTAGGGGAAAAGGAGAGTCATTTTGGTAGGGAAAAGGCTTCTCAACTTTGGCGCCAAAATTTGCTTTATGATCAAAGTAATCTATAATACTACAATTATTATTTGAAATACCTTGACTAAAGGATCTTTAAATTGAAGAAAACCTCTTAATTTGGCCATTTTGTTACTAAAAGTAGCAAATTAATGACAAAAAGAACAAAAAGAATTTTAAAATTTTGAATTTTGGTGCCAAAATTGTGATCTAAAAATCTCAAAAATTAAAAACATCTCAAAGTAAAAGTGATTTAGGGCCATATTACAAAGTGAAGTTGCCTTTTTGACCTTTGTCATAGACGCATCTGGCTTTTTTTTTGCTGTAGTATGTCACTTTGTTACAAAGCTCTTTCGCTTTTGACGTTTCTTCGTTTGAGCTTTGACATTTTATCTACAGGAGATTTGTCAGTACAATATCAAAGTCAGATTCAAAGGCATTTCTTGTGCACTATAGAGAAAGGACTGTTAACTATATACATGTGCTTTGATCAATCAATCCATCACTTTGTGCATGCATATTTACATGAAATATAACATCCATTCTTGCTGGAAATGTAAATAACTATATAACATAAATATATCTGAGGTTGTTGATTTATTTCAAGCAGTTTCATCTCCACAAGGCAACCTATTTAGTCTTAACTTTGATTATTTAAAACAACAATTCTAGTGCAAAAAATACATCCGTGAAATACAAATTATTAAATAGTGTAAAATAGTGCTAATAAAACAATAGAATTTGCATAAAATTGCACTAACTAGTATTATTAATGTTTCACAGATATACTTTTTGCACTCTATTCAGTTATTAAACCTGACTGATGGTGATTTTCAAATATTGCAAAGAATTAAGTTCCTTTCGGATATACAGTTAGCACTCTTTTAGAACAACGCAAAAACAATAGATTCAGTCTGATTTAAAAACTGGCTAATCATTGTAATCTGTGCCAAATTAAAGTTAAGATGTAAAACAAATCACTTTCTGGAGAGAAAACGCTGGAAACCAATCACTAAACCTTTATCCAAAAGAGAGGAAATATTTACCTGCAAGAACATCATATTTTAAAACAAAGAAATGAATTATTTTAGAAGCCACTTTTCATGGTATACATGTAAAATGCATACAAGACAGTGGTGGATTGTTTATAGTTACTAGTCCTTTCTCTATAGTGTGCAAGGAACACCTTTGGATCTGACCTTGACTTATTGTCGCTCTTGGCCACTGTGAACAAGAGTGGCAATAAAAAAGTCAAAATGAAAAAAGAAAAATGTTCAACAGAAAAACGTCAAAAGCAAAATTGTTCTGTGACAAGTTGCAATGGGGCAAAGTGTTTTGTGACAAAGTGACAAAATCAATTCTAACTAAAGTCAGATGTGTCAATGACAAAGGTAAAATAGACAACTTTGTAATATGCCCCTAAATCATTTTTAATTTTGGACTTCTTGATTTTTTCACTGAATTTTTAACTCCTGCTCTCAGGCAGCATACAATCAATGCTCCACATAAAACCTCAAAATCAACATTTTTATTTAAAACGTATAAGTCCAAAACTTCATACTACTTTGCCATCATTTTTGAATTATTTCAATCAGTAAATGCTTTTCTTGACACCACGGGCCATTACTCAAAAACTAAGCATTTTATCAAAACAGAAGACACAGTTTTAAAGATACATATGTACTGGTTGACATAACTCAAAAATCATGGCAAAGCAGTTTAATAAGAACTTTTTGACTTAAATACGTTTTTTATCAACTCGCAAATGAAAGCGTTCAATTTTGGGGTTTTCTTGTAGCACATTAGATATCATTAATCTGAGAAAAGAAAGGGCCAAACTCTTGCTGAAAAAAACAGCTGAAATATCACTGAATCAATCTCTGGTTTAAAGAGAATTTTAACCTATGATAAGTGTTAGTCTACAATTAAAATCCCTGACCCAGGATGAGTAAATCCTAGGTTAAAAAATGCATTGATCAAATGGGAAACTAACCCTGGATTTACTCATCCTGGGTCAGGGATTTTAATCAAGTACTAATTGTAGAGTTTTAGTTATTAAACAAATACATCTATTTAGCTTTGCTATTTCATTACAGTATGGACTGTACATCACAATCTGACAGTTGAGGTATATAGCTGCAATTTTTTATTAAGAACAATGCTGTCAGTGCCTTGTACAAAGTGTTTCATGGATGTTTAACCAATGCACTCTACATAAAGGTTAAGAATAAAGTGACTTATAAATAACATGTGATGCTGAAGTAAATAAATATATAACTGTATGCTTGTTAATGAATGAAGTACAGTAAATTGTATTGGTATATTATTAAAGGGATTAAGCCACACAATCATATTTATCATGATTTCCATAGCAGAAACCAGACCTGTTCAGTGTGAAAATCCAGATTTGTTTTGTTGCATTTCCATACCAGGTTTCCAAGGAAACCAGACCTGTTTAGTGTGAAAATCCAGATTTGTTTTATTGCATTTCCATATCAGGTTTCAAAGGAAACCAGACTTGTTTAGTGTGAAAATCCAGATTTGTTTTGTTGCATTTCCATACCAGGTTTCCAAGGAAACCAGACTTGTTTAGTGTGAAAATCCAGACTTGTTTAGTGTGAAAATCCAGATTTGTTTTGTTGCATTTCCATACCAGGTTTCCAAGGAAACCAGACTTGTTTAGTGTGAAAATCCAGATTTGTTTTGTTGCATTTCCATACCAGGATTGTCAAAAGACAGACCTGGTTGTCAATAAATCCCATGTTTATTCCAGCTTTGGTTTTGTGAAAAACCGAACCTGGTTTCAAATGAATATCCAGATCTGGTTTTACTGCAATTTAACCAGATCTGGATATTTTTTAAAAACCAGAGTAAATCCAGGTAAAAACCAGTTAAAAACCTGGCTGGTTTTTGATGATTTTTTCCTGTGATATCGCATACTCAAATATGAACCTTCGTAGCGACGCTTTGGGGGAGGGGACGGGGTGAAATGTCAACACTTTGTAACACAGGCATCCCGGTACATAGAAATATATGTCGAGCAGATTCAAACAGCCAAAAAACACACAAATGCCTCAATAACTGTCCATCTTTAATTTTTCAAAAGTTCCTTGATAATAATGTTTCTGAGGCTTAGTTTTGATTTTCTCAATAAGAACATGATGAAATTTGGGATAAGCCCTAAAAACATTTTTTTCTATCAATACATTTATGACATTTGGCATAGCACTTCATACAAAATGACTTATGAAAGTGTCCACTAAAATGGAATCTAGACTTTTTTTTTGTGAACTGGGAAAATAGGATTTTATGCACTGGTCACCAATCAAATAAAACACACATGGCAATAATATTTTAGCAAAACATAATTTGAGAGTTATGACACTTTCAATGATATAAAAACTACTGATTGAGCTACGTTGGATCTAAAGAACAAAATAAACATACAGTCATTGTCAAAAAGTTGTCCTGCGAAAAAAGACTTAAAGACCAAAAGAAGTATCACGTGATGATTTGTATATTTGTTTTAAACATATAAATTCTAATTTAAAACTATATAATGAGTAACAGTGAACAGAGAATAAAAATTATGAACTCTACTTATACAATAATTTCTGGTATCGAGCATTTAGGGCGAGTATATTAGGTCTGACAGGACATTTCTTTTGGTCTAAATGTCTTTTTTGGTGGACAATATTAATTACATTGTCTATATAAGATAGAAAAATAACATAAGCCCTTGGCGGGACTTGATCCACGCTTTCAGTATATAGTAGTCCAACAGCAATAGCTCCTAACAAGACCCTGGCCCCAAGGATCCACTGCCATCCAGGTATCCCAGTTCACCCTGCCAACAGGGTCTAGTTTTCATTAAATTACCGCTGACGAGCAGAAATTCAAGGTTAAAACTTCATGAATGTACATTAGAGTGTCTTCGACTTGTAGTGAACACATATTCCACACAAAATATTCCACACATGAAGTACTTGCCTCTCCGCTGGCCATTCTTGTGCAGGCTCATTGTGTTGAAAACTGATTGTTGACAACCTCGTCCCCAGGGTCTTCTCGGCCGACTCCAATTCAAGATGGCGGTCGTCGGGGAGAAGACCCTGGTGCAATCTCGAACCCCGAGCCTTCGTTCCTCTTGGCCAGCCGAGTAACGTAAGACTCTGGGGGACCGGAATTCTCTGCTTATGCTGATTGGCCCTTGAAAATACAATAGTCAGACCGGAAACAGACAAAGTAAAAGCTCTGATTGGTCCATCATGTAAACAAATTTACATTCAAAATGTAAATTTTACGATTACATGTAATACGACGTCAACGGTTCTTTAATACTAGATAGAATATTAAATATCGTCGTTTATGGATTATATACGAGTCACGAAGCGAAGAGATATTGTATCGCCGCTAAGCGATGATTATCGAGTCGCGAAACAAATTAGAATACACACAAAATACTCCTTTAAACTATTCTAAACCTTGACAATCCTCAGACCTCTGGCATCCAGTTATTTACTAAAGGTCAATCGGGCCACGAAAGCAAACTAATAACCGTTGGAAATATAAATAAATCGACGGTTAAAGCGATCTGAATTGAAGAAGATTTAGACGCGTTTTTATATCGTTATAAATCCTGATGGCCGTTAAAAAACCTTCCTAAACTTTAAATGTTTCATTAGTGAGGAAAATGTTTATATTTTGGCTTAGAAAATATTTAAAATGCTACTAGGTCAATAATATTTTGAATGTCATTAACGTACTAAGTAACACAGGATGCCCAATCCCACAGATCATTATAATATTAACTAAGCATGCGCAATAGAAACCGGAACTCCAAAATCGGAGCTGAAAATTCCGTTCCCCCAGAGTCTAATGTCGGGCGCCATAAGACCGCTGACAAAAAGCCAGACGTGACGCTGGGCTCGAGATTGACCCTGGTGTTGGCTGGAATCACGTGACCAAAATCTCCACTATCTGTGGAGATTTTGATCACGTGTTTACTAAACAAAATGGCTGCCAAATAAAGCTGCGCATGCGTTAGTCCTTTGAAAATTAAAAACAAAATGGCTGCCGGCGATTGAAAGTTACGGAGTTAATCGGTGCATTTATCCTTTTAAATTATTTAGAACCAAAAGATAATAACCTCAAGTGAATTTGGCGTTTATACTTACGAAAATCTTGTTACATATTATTAAATCACATGGCAATCTGATGCTTGTGTTTATTTAGCCATAATTGGAATAGTTCGAATCATAGAAGATTTGGTTCTATTGACACTAGCACAGGATTTATTTTGAAGCTAATAGAGTCAATTGTTGATGAATGTGAGTATATTTCATGTGCAGTGCTGAGTAACTATGTCGAACATTCCCTATATGGAAAGAAACACATGCTGAAGTTGCCATGGGTGTTACTGATTCAAAGTATGTGGAACAGATAAAAGTTGAATCGTTTATCTTATCTTTACTGGCTGTATATAGTACATGTTTAACTATATATCACTATTAAAAACTGATATATTTCAATGGACAGCTTTGATGTGTACAAGTTTCTGTTTCAATTGACATTTTAATATTTTCAATTATTATTTAAAGTAAACAATTAAAAACCTCATTATTAAGCTGAGTGCATGCACTTTAATGACTGCAAAAGAAAATCAAATGTCAGTACAAAAAAAACTAAATGGCTGGCAATATATGAGGGTAATTGGCTTAATACTGAGCTTGGTTGTCCACTTTTAACAAAGGATATTAAATATTATATTATTTAGATAATTGTGGGACACTCATCTGCTTGGATTGCAATAGTAGTAAGTTGTGTTCTCATTCTTTTAGGGTTACATCTAATAAACATATCTTGTTGATTTTTAATTGACACCAGGGTGTTTCATTTTATGTTTTCATTTACCAGATATTCATTTAATACAGGCATCAATAAATTTACTATGAGATAACAGGGTGTCTGTATCCTGTAATATTGCAAAATAACACTGGAAAATGAACAAATTTAAAGTTATATTTAAAGTAAAAAAACAAATACATCATTAGTTGTATATTGTTTATTATCAAAATGTTAGTTTGGTAATCACGCTAATAAATTGCTATGAGTATGTTATAGCTATTAAAACATAAGCATAAAAATTAATAATAATAGTTTGAACTATATATAGCCAAAGCACTAAAATTATACATGTGTGTAAAACCTGACTTCATTTTCTCAAGTTTGGCAAATTAGGTTTGGGTATTTTGGGATAGTCAATGGCAATTTCCCCTTGTGCAGGTACATTTGTGATTTAGTGGGAAATTAAAATAATTCATTGAAAGGCAAAAGAAGATCACTCCAGCTGAACTTTTAATCTTTTGTCTCAGTAATGAAATGAATTCATTTCTCACTAAAACACTAATGTTCTTTCTCTGTCTGAAAATATTCTTGCAATTAGGTGTTTTTTATAATTTTTGATTTTATGCTGATTCACAAATAGTGGTGATTGCATTCACATCTTTCAGCACTATAGAGGGTCCTGAAGGGGTAAAATGGGAGCTGGGATTGGCCTTATTTTGACAGGGAAAATGGATTGGATGCACTGGGACTGGGATTTACAGATAAAAGAACAATAGAAAATGGGAATGGGATTGAAAACTTGAGCAAAACTGATGGGATTATGTGATTTTAACTGGGATTTGGTCCAAATATAAACTGGAAAATGGGATTTGGATCCCCCCTTTCAGGAACCTCACTATAGTTGTAAACATAATGATTAATGACAAATTAATTTACAGCTTGACAGTATATACTTTTGCTAACAGCTATGTTCTTATGTCGTGGGGTATGGGAAATGTCAAATGTTTAAATAACATACAGATTGTATTTCACAGTGCATTTTAAAATGTATTATGAAACATTTATGACAATTACCATACCCCAAGATATAAAATTACTATACTAATCTACACTTATAAAACGTTCAATTCAATTATTGAGTTAAATTAAAGTATAAATGTGTCAACTTATTTACAAAAACGTATTCAGTGGAGATTATCTTAAATCCCATGAAAGCAAGAGTCCGAAAGCATTCAATCAACAACAAATGAATATTCATTTTTTGATCACGGTCTCAGAATGTGTACAAACTGTACAATAAATATAGTATGTACTGGCTCAGATCGAGCTGACTATAAAATAATTATATCATTTTGCTAGTCGAATGCAGTTGCTCGTGTCTTTCTGTTTGATAGTTTTTGAATCTAAGCTAAGCTTATATATATTTCCACAAATAAAGTCATTTGAACATAAGTTATCATATAAACCGCAAGAAGGTTTTTCAGTTACTATTCAACAATCGTTCAACAGCGTTAAAAAAACGAAAACTATAAATATTAAACTACTACCTTGTTACGGTCCATTTTGCTCCATTTTGCTATCAGTTTAGTTATTTCAATGCATTGTTAACGCTAATCCAATAAAAAAGCTTTTAAGAAACACTATGACGTCATTTCCAACGGCCAATCAAAAATCGGCTTATTCCAGCCAACACCAGGGTCTTCTCACCGACGACCGCCATCTTGAATTGGAGTCGGCCGAGAAGACCCTGGGGACGAGGTTGGATTGTTGATTGAAATCAATCTCGAACCCAGAGCCTGCGTTACTCTTGGCCAGCAGTGCCGAGCAACGTATAACTCTGGGGAAACGGAATTATTCTGCTCCAATTTTGGAGTTCCGGTTTTAACATGGAATGCGCATGCTTAGTTAATATTATAATTATCTGTTGGTTCGGGCATCCTGTGTTACTTAGTACGTTATGATGACATTCAAAATATTGTTGACCTAGTAGTATTTTAAATATTTTCTAAGTCAAAATATAAACATTTTCCTCACTAATAAAACATTTAAAGTTTAGGAAGGTTTTTTAACGGCCATCAGGTTTATATAATGATATAAAAACGCGTCTAAATTTCCTTCAATTCAGATCGCTTTAACCGTCGATTTATTTATAGTTTTCCAACGGTTATAAGTTTGCTTTCGTGGTACGATTGACCTTTAGTAAATAACTGGATGCCAGAGACCTGAGTATTGTCAAGGTTTAGAATAGTTTAAAGGAGTATTTTGTGTGTATTCTAATTTGCTTCGCGACTCGATCATCGCTTCGCGGCGACACAATTTCTCGTCGCTTTGCGACTCGCATATATTCCATAAATGACGATATTATTCTATCTAGTATAAAGAACCGTTGACGTTGTATTAATCGTAAAATTTACATTTTGAATATACATTTGTTTACATGATGGACCAATCAGAGCTTTTACTTCGTCTGTTTCCGGGCTGACCATTGTATTTTCAAGGGCCAATCACAATAAGCAGAGAATCCCGGTACCCCAGAGTTATACGTTGCTCGGCACTGCTGGCCAAGAGTAACGCAGGCTCTGGGTTCGAGATTGGATTGAAATGTTTTGTGCACCAAGTTACTGGGTTACTGCAGTAATTACTGCGGTTTTCGGCTTTCTGCGAACTCAAACATTTCAAAGGCTGGTTGTGAAATGCGTTTTTGGCTGCTGCTGGTTACTCGGCACCTTTTATGTCTTTGATTGAGCAGCCAAATACATATTTCACAACTAACCTTGCAATGTTTGAGTTCGAAAGACGAAAACTGCAGTAATCTTAAAGTACAAATGCAGTTCAAATTGCAAAATTCGCTTTTCAAAAACCAACGAAGGTAAGCATTAATTGTGATATCTTCTTTAGTATCAATTTAGGAAATAAATTTCAAACTTCGAAAAAGCTGCAATACTTTGATCGCATATTAACTTAAGATTAATTCATTACAAAACTCACAGGATTGAGAAACAATTCTTCACTGATATTCATATGGGCCTTCAGCAAATAATTGTTAAATAAAATAGTAGAGGTATTCAACAACTGTGGTAATTTAAATACACATATCAAATACTAAAGTTAATCCATTATTTTGTCAAATACATTCTAGTGATCTTGTCAAAACATTTAAGAATAGCATAAAATGATTTCCAGAATTCTAAACAAACATTATCTGAAAAAAAAAAATTCAATTTCTTTAAACCTTAGGCTATGAGAATTTATTGACAATATTTCTATTAATTAAGTTTGATGTGCAAATACAAGTTAGAATTGAAAGATGCTCTTTTGATCTTTAATAGTGACTTTAAAAATTGAAATATTCAAAAATATTTTGTTTTTCTGTTCTCTATGACCCTAATATAAGTGGTTACATTATTCTACTGATCAGACTGAATCTTATGATTGCAAATTCTAATATCAATGAAAAAAAAAAAAACACATCATACATCCACATTTGATTAGATATTTTGTATAATCTTACGTAAATGGAACAGTTTACTTTTTACTGTTATAGAATGTACAGACCTATTTGTAATTGAATTAATTGAGCCCAAATGTGATTTGTCTCTTTTATGTCATTATAGCTACAAAAAAATGCAACCCTACTAACAACATATGACATACAGTTGAACTAGAGTGATTGCAAAAACCTTTGAGTATTAGAACCGGAGTATTTAAATATTATAGTTTAATAGCTAACTGCGGCTAGTGTCATTTAGTCTACTATTTGAGTTTTTTGTAATCACTCTGTGGTTTGGTTGTCAACTATGACTGATAATTTTTTCAAATTTATCAATTATCAATTTTTATCAATTATTTATCAATTATTTATCCAACTATGACTGATGATTTTTTCCATAGGTTTTTTTATATGAAGGCAAATTGTCTCCAGTAGACAGGTTAACCTACTTTTAATTTCTATACAGTAAATTTGTCAGTTTTCCCCAAACATTTGCCAATATCGCCCAATGTTGCACTGTGTTGCGGTCACCGTGACAGTTGGTCAACATTTGCCAATATCGCCTAATGTTGCACTGTGTCGCAGCAACTTTTGGCCAAAATTTGCCAATGTCGCCTAATGTAGCCCAATATTGCATTGTGTCGCGGCGACGGTGGACCCCAGAGTAGGCCTGTCTATTCTGTACTATTTAGTATTCATGTTACGGGAATATTTTGGTTGCGCTACAATGAACCTTTGGGAAGGATTAGCATTCGGTAGTAGCGAACTCGCGTAGCGTGGGTCCGTAAAATTATCCTGCGGGACAGCACGGGACTTGAAGTACGAGGCACAGAGATGACTGTTAATAGGCTTTAATCTTGCATGACTTTACTAGTACACTAGCTCTCGCTAGGTGGTCTCTAGCACACAGCTAGTTGGTTTCCAGCCAACGGCTGGTTGGTCTCCAACACTGGGCTAGTTGGTCTCTAGCACTGGGCTAGTTGGTCTCTAGCACTGGGCTAGTTGGTGGTCTCTATATTACAATGACTTTGTACTCTTATTTATATGAAAATATTACATACAATATTCTTTTGTCATCCTATTGCACAGGTAACGTATGAATAGATAATAAGTAGAATTACAATGCGTATGATTAAAGAACCAATGAAAAGATTACACTGTAACTGCTAAAAACATGAGATAATGTAAAAGGACGTGTATTGGCTATAACTAGAAAGTTAGGCGATCCTTAAATTAACTGGTACAAGTCAATTTTAGCACTGGTCTTAACGCTGTGTCAGAGATTCCGATACGCGTGACTAAAGTGTTGAATATGGTGAATTATAAATTACTTGCAACAGGTTGCTTATAGAAAAACTTTTCCTGGACACGCCTTAACCTGCTAGTTACTATGGTCACTCGGCCAATTTCAGTGAATGGTGCCAATTATGTAATAAGTAACAAAACTAATTCGTGTATCGAATTTTCCTAATTTTCTTCCTTTACATTCATATTTCATAGATAATTTTTTTTGCACTCTAAAGTACTAATAATATACCTGTGAAACAAGTAGTACAAATTCATTATATATGTATAGTACTAAACACTGGAAAAATTTACAAATTTCCACACGTACATAAAGGTGGATTTTCTATGGAAAATCTGTGGATTTTGTGTGGTTTTTGAATATTTTCCACATGTGGAAAAAGTGCCTTTTTTCCACATGTGGAATTTTTTTGAAAAACACATATGTTTTTGTCAATTTCCAAGTGTGGAAAATCTGTTTTTTCAATTTATTTCAACTTGCTTTTCCACAAATGGATATGCCAAACACCCAACATGGTTTCTCACTTTTCCAAACTCATAAGTAATGTGGAAAATCAAATTTCCATATATGGATATGTCAAACACTCAACATGGTTTCTCATTTTTCCAAACTCATAAGTAAATATGGAAAATCACTTTTCCATATATGGATATGCCAAACACTCAACATGGTTTCTCATTTTTCCAAACTCATAAGTAAATGTGGAAAATCACTTTTCCATATATGGATATGCCAAACACTCAACATGGTTTCTCACTATACCAGACTCATGAGTAAATGTGGAGAATCACTTTTCCATATATGGATATGCCAAACACGCAACATGGTTTTTCACTATTCCAGACTCCTTAGTAAATGTGGAAAATTCATTTTACAGAAATAAAATATCCTAAAAACAAACTATGGCTTATTGGTTTTCCAAGCAGCTGAATAAATGTGGAAAATCACCATTACAGTATAGTTACTTCAACCAGGGCCACCTCAAAAAATCAGAAATATTAACTGATCACCAGTCTTTGAAGCCTTTAGCTCAGCTGCTCAAGATTATTTGAATAAGCAAATCCTAATTAAACTTGATATAACATGACCATGGGACACTATGATCTTATTGGATAACAGTGCTATCATTTCTATCACTGTCTGGATTTACTGTTATCTGATTTGCCAGTTTTACTCAAGTGGCTCTGATTCAAATAGTTCCACTGTAACAAAATATTAAAAAAATAAAAAATACATCATTTCAAAAATTCATTAATAATTCATGAGAAATTAACAAAAAAATTGTAACTGTGACAAGTGTTTTAACTGAAGATAAAGATTCACCCTAATTTATAAAACTTTTACCTGAATTTTCAAAAAATAAACTTTCATAAATCCTTGATTTGTTTTACAAAAACACAAAATATATGATGGGTTTTTAAGCTGTTTAATAAACTCACAGATCATGTTTTATCAGGTCTAAAACCACTTGGCTTCGCCTCGTGGTTTTAAATCCTGATAAAACACTCCTGATCATTTATCAAATAATGTTTAATAAACACGCAGGAATGTTTTATCAGGATTTAAAACCACAAGGCGAAGCCAAGTGGTTTTAGACCTGATAAAACACTCCTGATCATTTATTAAATAATGTTTAATAAACACGCAGGAGTGTTTTATCAGGATTTAAAACCACAAGGCGAAGCCAAGTGGTTTTAGACCTGATAAAACACTCCTGATCATTTATTAAATAATGTTTAATAAACACGCAGGAGTGTTTTATCAGGATTTAAAACCACAACTACAAGGCGAAGCCAAGTGGTTTTAGACCTGATAAAACACTATCTGTGAGTTTATTAAACGGCTTCAAAAACTCAAACATATATTTTGTGTTTTTGTAAAAAAAAAATCAAGGATTTATGTTTGTTTATTAGAGAATATTTAGGTTAAAGTTTATGTAAATTAGAATGAATCTTAATCTTCAGTTAAAACACTCGTCACGGTTTATACGATTTCTTTTGCCAATTTCTCATAAATTATGTGAAATAGATGTGAAAAGTATGTGAAGAGTGTGTGAAAATTTTCAGACTGTTTTCACATACTTTCTTTGATAAAAACAATAGGTTATATAATGAAAGTTCTAACACTGTAAAAAATGTTGACTTAACTTAAATTAACTGATGTTTCGAGCTTTAGCCCTTCGTCGGAGTAAAATAGTTAACCTAAGATAATAAGGCTTATTTAAAAAACGCTTATTTTATTACATGGCACATAACAACTATTACAATAACAGAGATAACTTATTTGTGATGTTAAATTTTGTTATGTAATTGTTATTTTAAAGATTGATTTCGTCTGTAACTTCTTTCAACAACATATATTTACCCCTAAATTAAATTAAAAATTGTATAGCACACAACTCTGCTCTATATCCCATTAGTTAAGTTGATTAAAATACCAGTTACATATATTCTTCTTCAATTCAACCATGTTGTTGATCTATAAGCAAAGAATAGGTAGATGAACTTTATTCTAAGAAATATAAGCAGTTTCAGCAAATGTCCGTTTCTTAACTCTTCAAAGACAATAATTTCACCATATAATTCAATTTAACCACATCAAACAGTTCCATCTACAGATATAAAGTTCTCATAAGCGTTTTGGAGTCCTTTTCAAGAGTTTTAAGGAAGAAAAAGCACATTTCTTGATGATAAACTTCCGTTGAAACTTCAAAATCTACCGAATGTATACCGCCAAAAACTGAACTAGATTCTAGTCCTCTCTCGGCTGAACTAACCACAGGGAGCCCAAACTATTGATTCAAGGTTATTATAAAATTTTGTTTCAAATAAAATAAATTAAAAGTCCTCTCTTGTCTGTGTTTGATATTGTATAAGATCAGGATATCAAACTTATATTTTTTGTTATTTGTCATTCTACATATATCAACAAATCTCGGAAGACTGGCATAAAAAGCTATGGATATGTACAGAGTACATTTTTAATTTTGTTGTTATAAAAATATTTGCCATTATTTGAATTTTTTTATTAAAATTTGGCCTTACTGGTTGCAAGGGCATAGATATTATATTAATTCTTGCCGAATTGTTTGTATGCATGCATGTGAATTTGAATACAAATCGCATACAATGTATTTCACATGTTTTTGATGGCTCAGTGTTTAAAATATTCACATGCATGTGAAAATGTACTAATATTTTTCATATGCTATTTCACACTATTTAATATTTCACACGGTATTTTGAATATCCACATTGCATGAATGTGGAAAACGAATTATCCAAAATCTATGAGGAATTGGAGAAATCCAAACTGGGAAATTCAGTATTTTCCAAACATGGTATTTTGAATATCCACATTGTATGAATGTGGAAAATCAATTATCCAAGATAGATGTGGAATTGCAGAAATCCAAACTGGGAAATTCAGTATTTTTCCAAACATGGTATTTTGAATATCCACATTGTATGAATGTGGAAAATCAATTATCCAAGATAGATGTGGAATTGCAGAAATCCAAACTGGGAAATTCAGTATTTTTCCAAACATGGTATTTTGAATATCCACATTGTATGAATGTGGAAAATCAATTATCCAAGATAGATGTGGAATTGCAGAAATCCAAACTGGGAAATTCAGTATTTTTCCAAACATGGTATTTTGAATATCCACATTGTATGAATGTGGGAAATCAATTATCCAAGATAGATGTGGAATTACAGAAATCCAAACTGGGAAATTCAGTATTTTTCCAAACATGGTATTTTGAATATCCACATTGTATGAATGTGGGAAATCAATTATCCAAGATAGATGTGGAATTACAGAAATCCAAACTGGGAAATTCAGTATTTTTCCAAACATGGTATTTTGAATATCCACATTGTATGAATGTGGAAAATCAATTATCCAAGATAGATGTAGAATTGCAGAAATCCAAACTGGGAAATTCAGTATTTTTCCAAACATGGTATTTTGAATATCCACATTGTATAAATGTGGAAAATCAATTATCCAAGATAGATGTAGAATTGCAGAAATCCAAACTGGGAAGTTCATTTTTTTTCCAAATATGGTATTTTAAAAATACACATAACACAAATGTGGAAAATCAAATATCCAAATCCATTCATGGAAAATCAAAATCCATATATGGTTAATATGTGGTTATTAAATAATTAAAAATATTTTCCATAAGAAATCCACAAATATTCCACGTTTGGTTTTTTGTCATGTGTGGAAATCCTAAAAAACATAAATTATCCACACGATATTTAATGTGGAAATTTGTAATTTTTTCCAGTGTTTTACATTGTTTGATTAGCACTCTTTAAAGAGTGCTAATCAAACAATGTAAAATAATCAAATAAGCCGGCATACAAATTATATCACTATTTAATGCTATTTATGTTGTACACTTTTAATGTTTGCATTCTATTATTGTTTCATAATCAAAGAAAATAACTATAAGCAGCAAAAAATATAATTTGCAAAAGATGACAAAACATATGCTTGGTGTTTGTACTATAAATATGATAACCGAATGTAATGTTATATTGTAAAGCACTATACAAGAAGTGTAAAAGTCTTATAAAAGTATATGTAATATTATTATTATCTAACATAAATAGAGTACAAACACTATATTATGATGAAACAAAATATTGGACAATGAACATGCATTGCAAAAAATGCAATATGCATATTATATACTGTAAGTGGTTATTTATGTTGTAAGCCTTCAGTGTTTGTAGTCTAGATATATACTTTAAGCAGGTTTTTCATACATAACACTGGGGACATTTCTGAGTAAAAATAATATCGAAGAGGCATCGACAGTCCAGATAAAGTAGGATTTCCAGATGTTTGTTCTTTGTTTTCATTGCACTTATGGTGGGAGTATTTTCTCTTTTGCTTGTCTTCCCATTTTGACATGTCTATGAATTTATAAATGTTTCTGCAAAAAAGAACAACAAATACATTCAATTACATTCCCTTTTATATAAAAAATTATGATGGATAGCATAAAGACATAATTAAACATGCTTACCAACATATAGTTTAACATTTGAAGCTTATATATATGTTAGATCTAGATAATTTGTGTATTATAGTTCCTTATTCAGGTAGGTAATATATCATTTGTGTGTATAAATTATATTTAATACATATACAAGCTTTTTGATCTATCAATATGACAATAACAAAGTGCAAACAGAGTAAAAGCTATCGTCATCTGTTGTGGTCGATCGATGTATTTAGGTATATTTAAATTGATCAAAAAAACAACATTGTGAATGTAATCTATGCTAAAACTATGCCTAAGCCACAATTTGGTCAATAATCAACCTATCTATAAAAGCCATTTCGTATAAATAACCTTCAAAAGGTACGAAAAATGTGTTCCAAAATCTCCCTTACAAAGGCGACTATTTCACGAGAAAAGGGCCATTTTTGGGACGCGATTTATTTCATAACAACAACAGATTAATGTGAACAAAATTAACATGTCATTACCTTCAGTTGACTCTTGAAGTGTGGCCCTAGCCGTTAAAAATCGACCATACTTACGCTAGTTCTTTTGTCACGATTTTCCACTAGGTTCCGCCATCTTGAAATAACCAGCCCACCAATGGGGTCGCGCGAAAGACCCCACGTGATCATGAGTGTCCTATCCAGTGCTTTTATTATCCATGCGCAAAGCCAACACCCACATTCAGAAGTTTAGCGAATTAGAACACCACAGGCGGAAACTTGGCGAGCATTGCTACTACATAATCAAATTTTATCAAATATTTTGACCACAAACGGCTATTTCTCGATGCAAGCTGACTTGGTTTAAGGTATGTTTGATATTTAGATCGAAATATGTAAGCTCTGCTGTGAGTTTGTTTTAGTATTAACATATAAACTTAATATGTCTAGATTCCATAATTGATACGTATGATCGTCGTAAACAACTATATAGTGGTATTATGAAATGTACTTTAGTATACTGATATACCACTATCACACTGCAGTCTGTTATTGATATAAGTTGTAGAAATATATTACATAAATCTGTGAGACACTGCAGATTAATTTCATCATTTACTGATGAGTTTACTTTTCGATTCGCATGGTTTAATGGTTCTTTTAAAAAGAGGTCGCTAGCTAATACACTCTATCTAAGGTTCTGTTAGGTTTATAACAAGTCAATAAACGGCAAACAAACTACCTGTTTTTCTGTCCTATCTTTTTGAACTTCTTTAGAAGATACCAAACACTGCAGCTTTGAAACCAGCAAACAGTATTAACCATACATACTTTGACTTACTGTTTCACGATAAATAATTTTCAGGTTCCTCCTTTTTTTCTCACTAGTTTCCTCACCACATCAAGTCTCAAGTTCGTTTGTTTGCAATAATTACAAATTATGGCTTGTTGACAAAAAAAATTAAATGCGCTTTAGAATCGCATGTGCCTACTACGCAAAAAGGAAACAAATCGAATACCCATACCACAAAAGTCAAGTTTTCATGTCGTTGTCAGGACTGCGGTGCAGTTCACCAACTTTCTTTAAAATTCAATAAATTGAAATTCGTTGATGACAAAGAATCCGAAAATAATCAAGTTGAATTGTAATGATTGAAAATCTGAATAAAATTACTTTTTATCCATTTGAGAGGTTTCGTACAGTTCAATAAACATCGGTGTAAATTTATATCTCTGAACTCTAGATATCATATAAAATAAAACCGTTCCTTCGACACCTATTTAATTCCCCAGTGGTTAAAGACTGCAGATCTATCATATATCGTCAATTCGAATCCAGATGGAGAGATTATCTCTTCGGGGTCTGCACGCTATTAAGAGAATGTTTTATTGTTATACTTAGAACGATATTGATAACTGTCTTTTCTTTTCGACCTGGATTGACTAGGCGGCACACAGCCAATCAAACAAGTTCAACATAGACATGATCTGTTCTTTCAGAATCATAAAAGAGACGGAGTTATAAGATCACATAATATTTCATGCCTTTCATTGCTAAAAATAATTAATCAATCATCATCATACAACCCTAACGCTAAAAATATCGGCTACACATAAATGACACGGTTGGCGGTCAACTCTCTCGGCATTGTCCGAAAATTCGCGCCAAAACAATTTCCCCGTCATTTGTAAAAAATACTTGGTCTGAGCAGGAGCCCATTACCCGGAGCCTTCATCTTACCTATCTCCTCTTGGAGTGAACGTTTTTACAGACCTGTCTATATTTAGAACAGACTTCCCGCCAAGTAATTTCGCCTTAGCCAATCATATTGCGATATCTCTGCTTACGTCATATATCCATAAATTAACTTTGACATAAACAAAACAGATGGCGGACAGAAGCGAGGAAGGCAAGAGCGAGTCGGAGAGTGATTTAGATAACAGGCCTGCCCCCGGACCTTAAATCGCGCTAAATCGCCTTAAATTGCCTTAAAACGCGCTAAATCGCCTTAAAACGCCTAAAATCGCTTAAAAACATTGCGACCCGTTTTCATTATATTGATATATATATACTTGATTGCAGTATAAGCACACCTTGTAGTAACACTAAGGCCAATTATCTAAAAAGATGCAAACTCAAAACACTGCAATGAATTATGAGAGTAGGTTTGAGGCCATGTACTACTGTATTTATTTATTTGGATCTTGAGCTTTTGTCGGACGCCGACATCATCAGAAGATAGATCCAAATAAATATATACAGTATAGTACATGGCCTCAAACCTACTCTCCTAACTTTAACATTCTGCAATGAATGTTCTTATCCTTCTAAACACACGTAAATATAAAAAAATCATAAAAAGATACACCGAATAATAGGTATTGGTATAATAATATATACATAAACCACAACCTTTCTGAAATAATTTGAGAATATGTAGTATAAAAGTAATTCTACATGCATACCCTCAAGTACAGAATGATTGTGGTACACATTTATACAATCAAATATACAAATATAAATGAGATGCAAAACTCAAAATACTAGTTTATCTGGATGTTAATTAAATTAGATTTTTGTATAAATATGTGCTCAAATCCTTCTGCAATAGGATGTAATCATACATATATACGGTATATACAATATATAACTATTCCAGAAAGAGTTTGACTTATGAATACTGAATAGTACATTCCATGCAAGACCAAAATGCATTGTGCAGTTTATGCCATTATGTCACTGAGTACAGTGTATTTAGAGTTATGTTTTGTATATTTTCTTCATATGAAATGCAAATCAATCTATATTTGCTACCTTTGAAACCAACAATGTATTTCAGTCTTGGAATGCACAATTCAACATTTTTTGTGAAACTTCTACATGCAAATATACATAAAGCACATAGTCCAGTCATTCTACGAAATGACCTGCCACTAATTGCAACAGAATATTTTTTTTCATAAATATGTCCGTAAGGATCCCAGTGACTACCAATAAAAAGTCCCAGAAGATTCGAGTGGGGGAAGGTGCTAAACACCGGTCTTTTTTGGAGCATTATAAAATTGCAATTATGCTGTATCATGGAAACGAGGCTGCAACCGGAAGTTGCTTTATTTCTTCGCTAAACGGTCTCGTTATAAAGTAAAAACCAAAAAAGGTTAAATTATATTTCCAAACAGCCTGATAAATTTTCTAAGCAATCTTTTATTGCTTTTTATTTCAAATTTTATCATTTTTTTGCTGTTGGTATTATATTAAAATATTAGTGATATGGTCTATAACCGGAAGTGTGTATAATTGTTGAATAAATCGTTCAAATAAACAATGATCAGCTTTCTCTTTGTAATTATGTTTTTATTCATAGCTCAAGTGCTCAGAACAGATTTGAATAAGTGCAATATAAGCCTTATTATTATTGTAATGAAGACTGTAATGAAGAATAATGTGTATCCCTAAAGTACAATACATTCTTTCGTAGGTTTTTATCGCGAGTTTTGTTATCATAATAAGATATCATGGTATTGATTATTTGTATACCGAGCTTTATGTACATTAACACATTTCATTCATTCTGACGAATAAATTCCGAAAAGGCAGAAAATAAGTTCTCTAATCTTTTACGGTGTACAATTTACATTTTTCAACTATATATATTAATTGCTAGCTGATTAAATGTCGCGTCTCACATTTTAGTAAAACAAATAACATAAATTCTTCTTCTATTATAATGAATTATATAATATCCAACTACAAAATAAGTTAAATATCATTACTGTCAGGCTCTTCGTCAAGTTTGGGAGAATTTGTACAGCTCACCCCTTTGCATTGACCACAAGCAGGAGAACAATCCAGATTGTGCTTTCTGCAGGTACATCTACGGCAACTGCAATCTGATTGGCAGTTGCATCCAACAATCGATCAAAAGAAGAGATTCTGGTGCAGGAGGAAGGTCCGTCATCAAGGGTACTATCATGCAGGTCTCCTGTTCTCTTCCGTCCCCAATAATAGATGTCAAGGTCGCTGTCGTTGTCTTTCCACTGCCGTATCTGCAGATAGACCCTCATGCTGTTGTAGCGCAACGCTTCTGAGGAGGTACTTAGACTTTGAGACTGGACATGGACCTTTTTGCTTGTCAGCTTCTCGTATTATTTTCTGTATCGCAGTCTGTCTATATCTTCTCCAGGTTGGCCATTAAGGATTGCGACTAGAGCGTTTTCTCCAGCTTTAACGATAACCTCCGCAGAGGCATTACTTTTGTTGAACACTTTGGCTTGCTCTTGGAGGTATTGAGATCCCACAAACGTTTTTAATAAGGTACCTTATACGCGATTTTGTATCGCATCCGAGAAATGCGTGGATGAAGAGAATATTTTAGACTTCATGGGGATGGGTTGGGGGGTCCGAATCCCATTTCCCAGTTTATATTTGGACCTAATCCCAGTCAAAAATCACATAATCCCATCAGTTTTGCTCAAGTTTTCAATCCCATTCCCAGTTTCTATTGTTCTTTTATTTGTAAATCCCTGTCCCAGTGCATCCAATCCCATTTTCCCAGTCAAAAATAAGGCCAATCCCAGCTTCCCTTTACCCCTTCAGGACCCTCTTGTGATTATTACAGATAACACATGTTTTTGACTGATCAGACCATGTTTGTAAACTGCACACACTACAAAATGAACTCGATGATATAAAAATATCAGTATTTAGTAATAGTAATTAAAAGCCTAGTAGAGCGGATTTCGTATGACTGTGCAAACAGCACGGACATGCAGCACGGTACAGTACAAATGAAATTTAGAGAGTTTTTCCTGTGCCTATCAAAACGCCACAGGTTGAATTGGTTACGGCAGTGATTCGAATGTTTTTTTTTATAGAAACTACGGCACGAACAAGGCACGGCCGTGATGGTACTGCACGGTCACGGCAAAAACTTCGAATCTTTTTATATAAATTACGACACGGTCACGGCACGGTACCGTACGTTGCACAGTCATACAAAATCCGCTCTAAGGCTAGCACTATAACGAGATACAAAGATACAAAGATACAAGCATATCAGATTTCAAAGCTAAAATACGATCTATGTCAATGTCACGGCATTCAGGCATTTGCAATGTTTTGAAGTTCTGTTTGACGTTTTGTATCTTTGTATTTCGTTATAGGACTTATAGTGCAAGCCGAAAACTCTTTGTCAAGATAGAAGTGCTGTTTATTTTTTATTACTTATTTTGATTTGTTGATTTCTATATTTACGTTCATTTTGATATGCTTTGATTATCCAGAGCTGTAATCAGTCAGAGTAGCTAACCGTAAAAACCAGACGCTAGGGAAATTTTTATACAATAACAATGCAGTTATCTTCACCAATCTTGCAGAACATCTTTGACCCTGTCTGATCTATTGCGCGCAGTATCATGCGACATTCTTTGCTGTTTCGTCATCCTTGAAAAAACACTAAATCTTTGAAGTGTGTTACATCGCTAGTTTTGTAAAATCATCTACTGCAAGGAACACTTATTCACTTTTTATTAAGCTTATTATCTTTTTTATCTTTTTAATAGTTGTTATTAATTGTCTTGTCATTATTCTCCCCCGCAGCCGTTTTTAGCTTTTTGTGGTAGAGAAAAGAAGCATTACGCGGGGGAGACTAGTCAGTTGCTGTTTAGCGTAGGCCTGCACTATAGCTATAATGAGATATACAAAGATACAACATATATACGTAGTCGAACTCAGATTATGCCCTTTATGTAGCTAATATGTCGGCTCTGTTAGCCCATGGTTCGACAACAACGGGAACAACAGCAGCAATAACACAAAACAAACTATATAAGTATAAAAATGGATCGATATAACTCAATGCCCATTCCCAGGTGATAACGATCCCTGCAACCAAGTTCAACTCCGTAAATTACAGTTCAACAAACTTCAAAGATATTGTTTTTTCAAGGATGACGAAACCGCAAAGAATGTTGCATGATACCGCAAGTAGACAGCGTCAAAGATGTTCTGCAAGGTTGGTGGGTATAAGTGTTTTATTATTGTATACAAATTTCCCTCACGTCTGGTTTTTACGGTTAGTTACTCTGACTGATTACAGCTCTGGATAATCAAAGGATATCAAAATGAACGAAAATAAAGAAATCAACAAATAAAAATAAGTAATAACAAATAAATAGCACTTCTATCTTGACAAAGAGTTTTCCGGCTTGCACTATAACGAGATACAAAGATACAAAACGTCAAACAGGACATCAAGACATTGCAAATGCCTGAATGCCGTGACATTGACATAGATCGTATTTCAGCTTTGAAATCTGATATGCTTGTATCTTTGCGGTATCTTTGTATCTCGTTGTAGTGCAAGCCATTAAGTAAAAGCAATTGATTTGATAAAAACTGCATAGGATTAGATATTCGGAGAGACTCTAAACTGACCAAAGTATGAGAATGAATTAATAGCGAATCCGCGTTATTTCTAGACAGTGAATAAAATGAACAGGTTAAGGCCCGTTTACACTAGCAATTGTGTCGCGCGACAAGAGCTGCGATTTTAATAGGCGATTTTATCACAGATTTGTCAACGCTACTTTGAACATGCTCTAAATTTAGTGCAATTTGCTGCGACTTTCTGTCTCCTAAATTCGAGCGTATTCGAAATTGCGGCGACAAAGCGGCGATAAAATCGCCGTTGAAATCGCAGCTCTTGTCGCGCGACAAAATTGCTAGTATAAACGGGCCTTTATACACTCTTAAGGCCCGTTTACACTAGCAATTTTGTCGCGCGACAAGAGCGGCGATTTCAATGGCGATTTTATCGCAGCTTTGTCGCTGCAATTTCGAATACGCTCGAATTTAGGAGACAGAAAATTGCAGCAAGTTGCACTAAATTTCGAGCATGTTCAAAGTAGCGTTGACAAATCTGCGATAAAATCACCATTGAAATCGCCGCTCTTGTCGCGCGACAAAATTGCTAGTGTAAACGGGCCTTTAGACATGGCAGTTTTGCATAATCTATTTTATTCATTCATTTATTATTTATTTCTCTGTCTATGTATCTATTCATTTATTCGCTACAATATACTTCCAAATACAATTGAATGAAAATAATTTATACTATAATAAAGCAAGAAACGGTAATAATGACTAAACGTAAATTAAAATGTCATATTCTGTAGTGATCATTCTTCAATATAGTAAATATGATATTGTCTAAAACGTTCTTCTAAAAGTTTTGAAAAATGCATAAGAACTTTAACAAATGATATTTTCTAGAAATTAGATTGATTTTAATTTAAAATGTTCGGTTTAATTGGCTTTTTATTGACTTTAAAGTTTGCATAATCTCTTGTTTTGGTTGCAGCCTCGTTTCCATGTTGTGCTCAAATTGCCGTCAAAGTAGTCACAAAAAAACCTCGTTTTTGCCGTCTTCCCCTCTTGGGACTTTTTGGGACTTTTTATATGTTGTAAGGCATATAATTCTTAGTCGAAAACCGTTGAGAAACTTTCTGTTGCAATTAGTGGCAAGTTGAGGTCAATATTTTCGTAGATTGACTGGACTAACATTAAAAGTACTTAAACAAACTGCAAGAACATATTATTTATTTATAACAGTTTAGAATATTTTTTGTTGGTCATTCTTTAACAAATATTTATCATCAATCTAGCGAAATATGAAAGAAAATTGAAAAGAAATTAATTAACATTTTATGTGGTTTTCACCGAGCTATCTCGAAAACTTTAGTAGTAAATAATCTTATTGTACAAATCGAAAAAAGTGAATTCTACTTACGTGAGCAGCATGTGCAGTCCACATTAATATGGTCAGTCACACAGTAAAAGGTCACCATTAAGCCATTAATTGTAAGTTAATATCATTTGTTCAGCTTTACTTGTGCAAATAGGTTGTCTGCGTATTTTACATAAACGAGTGGAAAACACATGCAAATATAAAACACCTCAACTACTTCAACTATCTTGCTGTTCGCCATTTTTAAATTGGTTTTGTGAGCCTGCGATAACACCGCACAGGTGTTTCTCCGTTGGGATGGGGGAGTGGATGTCGATCAATTACTGGTCAATTTCATGAGACTTTCTGTCAAATCTGAACGGTAATATACATCGACTCAACTCAATTGTAATACCGAAGCTCAGAAATGGCCAACGAGGCTAATCGATACTTCGTCAAAGGGTTGAAAAAATTGTTTTACTAAGTAAGAGGCAATACTCGATCGTCAAAGAAAAAGTTCTCTTTGGGGGAGTCATAGCCGATAATTATGACAGCACAGTAACACATGTCAGATATGTCACATGTCAGGACTTAGCGTGAGAGACTGGGACAAATCAAAATGGCGGAATACTCGAACATAGTTTTATTTTGAGCTTCTGTCATCTCCTATAAAGGTACTTACAAGAGATCATCTTGTAAATAAGATCAAAACCAGGAAACGAGAAGGAAAAAAGACTTGCTACCTGCCACAGACATCACCTTCGATATTAGTGGAACGTCCAAGTATGCATCAAGTAAAGAAGTGGTTATTGCTTATCAGTCAGAAGAAGTATTTGAAGTGAGCATCAGAAAAACACTTGCTTTTGGATCAAGGTATGGTTTGGGGGTATTTTGCTGTCTATACGATCTGGAGAACGTCAAATAGGATGGGTTCCTGAGAAAGATCCGAAAATGCACGCTGAGATCGATAAAATAGTTTATACATAAGATTAATTTATGTATCAAAAACCAAGTTTTTCTGTAAGGATCGTCAAGGCGACAGCAAAAACAATTTCAGAAACATTTACACTAGCTAACATCAAGATAAGATGCGAAGACAAGTAATATTTGCAATTGGATTTTAAATCTTCATCAGTGGTATGTAAAAATATTAGCTCTAATACTTTCGTTTCTGTTCAGTCCCTGGTTTCAGAAACGTTTGTTTAATTTAATCTGGAAAAAATATCTACTACAATAAAGATTAGATTCTTATTCTTGGAGGTTGGCGATATGATACAAATTCAAACAAATGCTTCTTAGAAAATAGCCAGCAATCCTTAATAAAAGCATCCAGAACGTATACAATTATTTAAGTTATATGCATATACAGAAACATAGATGTACAAAGGAAGTGTTGTTTAAAAGTTTTGATGATAAAAATATTTAAAATAAAAAAGATGTAAAAATATTTGTTTTGCAACTGGTTTCATAGTATTAAACTATGTTAAAATAATTGATAATCATTGTTTAAAGGTGCTTTAATTGTTACGCTGTTGTGAACATGTATTAAAATTAATGTCGAGTGCAGACAGTATATTGTTAAAAAATATACTTATATTAATAGTGGAACATAATATTAAGGTGTAAACAATATATTAATGAAATGCAAAACTAAATATTACAAAATAGTGCTATATTAAATACTATTTGCACTCTATTCTATTGTTTTAACTAGCATCATGTTGTACTATTTTGTATTTCATAGATATAATATTTGCACTCTAAAACAATTATGTAAATGAATCACAGACATTCCTTATATTAATATAAAACTGACCTATATTGAATACAATGTTTGATGTGAAGTTTAAACTGGCCTTTGCTTACTAGAAGTATTATATTTAAATGATATTTTGAACAATGATACCTTTATTTTCAAATTTCCTTAAATGAACTTAAAATCTTGTTCATTTTTACAAAAAAAAATTACTTAAGCCACCAAAAAACGCATCTTCTACACCATATATTTTCTTAAACAACCCTAAATCGCTGTAAATTGCTTAAAATGGCCTTGGCGCCTCTGATTTTCTAATATTTTTTCTTAAATCGCCTTAAATTGCTTAAAATTACCTTATGTCACCTCTGATTTTCCAATATTTTTTCTTAAATCGCCTTAAAACGCTTAAAGTCGCATTAAATAACGGCGATTTAAGGTCCAGGGGCAGGCCTGATAACGAGGAAGAAGAAATTGTTTGCGCTAAGGCAGTTTCTAAAGAAATTATCGAATGAATATTGCTCGAATTGTCGAATGAATATTGCTCGAATTATCGAATAAACATTGCTCGAATTATCGAATGAATGTTGCTCGAATAATCGAGTGAATATTGCTTGAATCATCGAAAGAATTTTGATTCAAAGATCGAATGAATTAACCGCGAATTGTCTCATAAATATGGGGAGAAATCGAATACAAATCATGGTGATTTTATCGAATTTTGCTACATTTTTATCAAACAAATTGAGCAAAATCAAATATATCTATCAAGTTTTATTGTCAATATGTGGAATTATCAAACACATACACACAAAATTGAGACATAATTAATGCAAAAGGAGGAACGTCCTTGTCTTTACACGAGGGAAACGGGGACGAAGCATCACTATAAACTGCTAAAACTTCGCTTCGATAAACCTCCTTAGTTGCAAGGTTGTGCAGCTTAGCTTTTCCAACATCTCTTGTATATGCGAAACCTCGATAGCCTTACTATCCGCCTATGTGTTCTTCTCTTCTATCGATCTTTTTGCCCCTCATTTTGTCTCTGGCAACGTTTCTGTCGTAAAGCTACAACAGCCTAGCGATGATCGTTGACCGTTGAATTTTCATCACTCGGCCGCTCGAAAAGCAAAGCGATTTCTCAGGGAAACAGTCCTGATCCTCAGCGCTCTGATCCACAGCAATACACTTCATTTACTTCATTATTTCCAACGGTATATATATTCCTCTTCATTATCATCGCATTTGAATTCTTGTTCGATCCCTCAAGTTATATTCCGTAACTTCTATGTAAATCGGCTTTCCTGTTGTAGGACTGCAATGTTTCACGGGAAATAAGGCTTAATAATGATTGGATAGGAACAAGAAGGACACTGGAAAGGGGGATCGAAAGAGATGTGCGAGTAAAATTGAGTTACAACGATCGCGTCTTCAGCCGCCTTCAGCCGCGTAACCGCCATATTGGATTTTAATTGCGGACCTCATCGAGAGCACTAATTTTTTCGCGGGAAATATGAATCTAAAAAGTAGAACGGTCTGTAAAAACGTTCACTCAAGATAGGGGTGGTAGTTGAAGGCTCCGGGTAATGGGCTCCTGGTCTGAGTGCTAAAAATAGTCGACCAAATTCGCGCCAAAAACAATTTCTCCACCATTTTTTCAATTCCCATTTTTGAATAAATTTCACGGTTGCGGTCAAGTCTCCATTTCACACTACTGCACATTTCAGTGAAGATACTTCAATATAGATCAAGATTAAAGGCCCGTGCAAACGCACGCAACATTGTTGGACCAACATGGTTGCTCCAACATGTTGGGCCCGTTTAAACACCCTGTTGGATGATGTTTGATGAAACTCATCCAACATTTCTTTTGTTCTCGTGTTCAACAAACCGTATCGCAACAATGTTGGCCAACAATGTTGCGTGCGTTTTCTCGGGCCTTAAGGTGGCTGACTACTATACGAAAAACAAATCAGAATTTATTATTAGAAAGGGATTTCATAGGAAATTTAATGGTGATTCAGATGAAAAAGAGAAAAATGGGGTGTCCGGAGCTCGTTTCTGAGATGTTGGATTTCGAATAGTACCCACTCTGCAAGTTTTCGAACGAAAAATGGCAAAAACTGCGCTTGGAACCAAATAATTCACAACATAAAAACTAAAAGAGCTGTGGACGTATTTTTTTTCAGAAAATCTTACGTGAGGATTGTTCTCGATATCTGTTAAATAATTAATAGGAAATATGTACGAGTAAGGTGAAAAAATATGTAATATGTATGCTCATAAAGTCCGAAATCGAGCGTAAACGATCATTTGTATTAGCAGACACAGTATTTTTTTTATAGTTGTAGAAATGTCAACTTTCTTAAAGTTTGTCAAAACAACGATTTTTACCTGTTCTTCCTGAATATCAAAAACAAATCATAGGGTCCCGGGCGAATTATTGAGTTTTAAGAGAAAAACGAGCCTAAAATCAGCTTTTTCCACCATTTTGACTACTCTGCCAGTCCTGGGTACGGGAGAATTACAACGTTATTTCTGATTGGATACATTTTACCCAATCCAATGAGCTGTTCCTTTTGAACTTACGCCATCTTGTCACGCAACACTCGTGCGATGTTGAGGGAAAGTAAAATAAAATCGCAGATAAAATATAATTTTGACGTCTTAAGTCGTAAAACTAATACAAATTAGGTTTTAGGGTTTCTGGAGATGACAAGGATAATTTGACAAGTTTCAAGCAGATGTTTAAAGTACTAGAACCCAGTCCCGCGCGGACCGTCACCGTGTTTTTTGACAAAAAAAATGGATTCTGTCGCTTATAACTCGCCTATTAGTACGGTGACCCCCAACTTTTTTCTTTTTATTCAAGACTGCATTTACTATTCTTACGATTTAGAATTCCGGACTCTTGCTACTGCGCATCTATTTCGCGCATCTCGTTTTTCATCATTTATTTGCGTTTTTTTGAAAATTTATCTAAATAGTATCTTAATTTGAATCCTTATCTATAACTTCAGAGAGTATTATGTCATTTCATGCAACTTTGGAGGTAAAATGAGACATTTTTCAAAACATGCTCATATTTTCACTACCTGACATGGTCGCTATTTTGTTTTCTCAAAACAACACATTTACAACTTTGTAAAAATGAACAGATAAAATATAATTTTGACGTCTTAAGTCGTAAAACTAATACAAATTAGGTTTTAGGGTTTCTGGAGATGACAAGGATAATTTGACAAGTTTCAAGCAGATGTTTAAAGTACTAGAACCCAGTCCCGCGCGGACCGTTACAGTGTTTTTTGACAAAAAAATGGATTCTGTCGCTTATAACTCGCCTATTAGTACGGTGACCCCCAACTTTTTTCTTTTTATTCAAGACTGCATTTACTATTCTTACGATTTAGAATTCCGGACTCTTGCTACTGCGCATCTATTTCGCGCATCTCGTTTTTCATCATTTATTTGCGTTTTTTTGAAAATTTATCTAAATAATATCTTAATTTGAATCCTTATCTATAACTTCAGAGAGTATTATGTCATTTCATGCAACTTTGGAGGTAAAATGGGACATTTTTCGAAACATGCTCATATTTTCACTACCTGACATGGTCGCTATTTTGTTTTCTCAAAACAACACATTTACAACTTTGTAAAAATGAACAGATAAAATATAATTTTGACGTCTTAAGTCGTAAAACTAATACAAATTAGGTTTTAGGGTTTCTGGAGATGACAAGGATAATTTGACAAGTTTCAAGCAGATGTTTAAAGTACTAGAACCCAGTCCCGCGCGGACCGTTACCGTGTTTTTTGACAAAAAAATGGATTCTGTCGCTTATAACTCGCCTATTAGTACGGTGACCCCCAACTTTTTTCTTTTTATTCAAGACTGCATTTACTATTCTTACGATTTAGAATGGTTTTATTAAAAAAGAGTCATGTGCAAATGCATAGACCTGTATGTAAATAAAAAAATAAATGTATGCGAATGGATAAGAATTTAGGTCAATGCTACATGACATGCTAAAAGCAGGTATTCGTACCAACACATCAATTGAGGGAAGGTGTGTGTGGATGTAAGAGTTGTAGAGTGCAAGTCGTGGAAAGTAAGTGTGAATATAAGTGGAGTTTCAAATTGAGGTTCATTGGAACAGGTGTATATGTGGAGTAAACGGTGGTATGATAATGGTGAAAGAAATTCATAAAAGAGAAGTGAGAATAAAAATATGTTATGAATAATAAATGATAATAATAATAATGATAATGAGTAAATAATAATAAATAAATATTTCAGTGCCCGGTATTTTTAAATTGTGCAAACTGCAATGTATAGAAAATAAAATACGTCAGCAATGACAATTAAAAACTTTCATCATACTAAAAAGAAAACCAGCCCTATCCGAAAATCAGGTTACCTAATACCAACCTTGCACAAAAACACGCCGCAGTCGTTAAGATTCTTTTGCAGAGGAATGCTCTAGAAAAAGTCATGGAAATCAGTAAAACCGTCGTTTCCTTTGCATTTCTCCGTGGGAGGGGTACAGACAAGGAGGGAAACGGTGAAGGGGTTACGTCTTTTAAGTTGATAGACTTAGATATATTGATTAGAAATGCGGGCATGTACTGCTGTGTATAGAGTGGGGCTTGGATAAATTGCAATATCAAATTGATGAACAATACCTTGTCAGGATTTAGCAAAGTCCAATTTTCCAAATCCATAACGACACCTCGTTGTGCTGCCGCATGGGCAATGCAAAGCCGTAGATATTTGAATCTAAGGCTGGCGTTTTGAATCTAAGGCCGTAGATATTTGAATCTAAGGCTGGAGTTTTGAATCTAAGGCCGTACATATTTGAATCTAAGGCTGTTGTAATTTTTAATCTAAGCCTGTTATTTTTGAATCTTAAAGGCCGTAGATATATTTGAATCTAAGGCTGGAGCTTTGAATCTAAGGCCGTAGATATTTGAATCTAAGGCTGGCGTTTTGAATCTAAGGCGGTTGTTAATATTGAATCTAAGGCTAGAGATTTGAATCAATAAGGCTGTGTTTTTTAATCTAAGACTGTTATTTTTGAATCTAAGGCTCCGGGAAGGCTGGAGTTTCGAATGTCAGGCTAGAGATTTGAATCTAAGGCTGTAGCTTTGAATCTCAGGCTGGAGCGTACGTAAAATATAACTTTGTGTATAATAAGTTTTATATATCGTCCCTAAATTGATTTAATATATTGAACCCAAGTAATAACTACATAACTGATTTGCAATTACTTTAAATTTATCAGTTGTGTTGTTGTAATAAAGCTTTTACAAACTGACCTTGTTGACCTCCCCCCGGAAATGAATGTGAATCTGAGGCAATGTGAATCTCAGGCTACCAATCTCAGGCCAGCTTCACTTTGGGTACTAACGCGAGGTGAAAACAACAACAAAAACCTACTTATTTTTCGATAAACAAAATAAGAACTTTAATTCAAGGCTAAGTGCCAAGCATTGGTTGTTTTTGCAAACATTTTGACAAGTAAAAGTTGAGAAAATCAAATCAATATTGCAAAAACTCACGAGAGTCATACATTTTAGCCAGGAAACCTCCACTACGCTGTCAACAATTCAGTGATTCTCTTCGAAGAATCCGTGCATGTAAAAGCCCGTCAAAACAAGCATATACTGAAGCTAAGTGTTCAGCTATGTAGTCTTTGATTTTTTGAAATATCAAAAAGCCGTCGCTAAAAATGAGTTTTATTTGTTTGTGTCACGATACTTGAAACTGGGCAACATACTGTATTGTAGCTTTGTGTGTGATAAACCCTCCTAATAGGTAGGCACAATATTAGATTAAAACATATGATTATAAAACTGAGGATTGATTGAAGATGACTCTTTCGTTGAGCTAACCAAACCCTATAGAATTTGCCTATTCAATAGTTGCAAATAATGTTTTTTTCACCGAAACTGAAACTTCTAGGCCTTCACGATTTATTTAAAAGTCAAATAAAGTAGAGTACAAACACTAAAAGTGTGCAATACTTTGTACTATTTTACCACTAAATAGTGTTGATTAAACAATAGAGAACAAAAGAATTTGCATAATTTAGCAGTATTTAGTGGTATATTTATGTTGCACACTTTTAGTGTTTGTAAACAATAGGAAAACAAATCTAGAATACAGTACTTAGTAATGTATTCGTTAATTGTCAACAGCCTTGTTTGAAATAGAACCAAGTATAAATATTATTGAAGCAAATAAAAATCATTAAAACAAAAAACAAAAAAAACATTGTACTCTAATGTTATATTAGTTATAATTTTCGAAGAACTCGAGTTGAAATTCAACAATCTGTAAAAATGGTCTTTGCATGGGTCTTTGCATGTGTCACCGGTATTCCTTGTTTTTTTCTTATTGATACAATCTGTTCAGATTTGTGGCGTTTGAGTGGCGTTTTTTTTCTGGGTAAGATGTCCCTTTTGTGTTTCTTCTCTATGGCGATATGATTAACTTTCAAAACATCATTAGCTTCTCTGTTTATGGATCACACAATTGTGACGTCACATGGATACGGCTGTGAATCTTGTCAGTTTAGTTCGAGGGAGCCATTTTGAAATTCAGAAAACAAGGTTAAAATGAGGTAAAACAGCACATTGTAAAGTAGAGTGAGTGTTCTTTGCTTATATATTTACTAGTTGAGCGCAACTGATTTCGAAATACCTTTATAGTTGACTGTATTTTTTCGTTACAACTTCTCGGGAAGGCTGCAGTTCGTAATCAATAATGGCCAACCTTCGTTTGAAATCATAGTGATTTCGTGGGTAAAACTTTATGGAGCATTTTGAAAATAGGAGGTTATATTCATTGTAAGTTTTATTCTAGCCAGTTCGATTTTGGTTTTAATTGGAGCTGTGGTTCTTCTCATCAATCGATTTTTGTGTAGTTTCTCACTCTTTTGAACGCTAAAGAACTTACCCTGTACATGATTGATGATTTTTTTTTGTTTGTCTCTCACTATTTTCATCAAGTAACTTACACTTATTGCATAAACCTGCAGTAATATTGCTTTGTATACATTGAAATTGTTGATATATTTTTAAAAGTGAAATCAATAAAGCATTATAAATTAATCCATTAATAAATTACTTGATCCATGAAATATTCAAATAATTTGCTACTGTTGACTGTGTAACATTCCCTATTTAATACTGACTATGGTCACTGTCAAAGACAGTGTAAAGACTTATTGTTTTATTAATTTGTATCTGATGTTTTGGTTGAACGACATCACAGGTAGCCCAAGCTATGCACTTCTACGTTTTTTAGTAATATGACTAAATATCTAAAATGCAATACAAATAGTGGTTTGTGGCTGTTTTTCAGTGGGGAACAACAGCCATAAATCACTCAAAATTGAACTTCACAGGAATACAAAGAAAAAAAAACACAGAAGTAGACATGTTTATTTTTATTGCATTTTAAATATTTCGTCATATTGCTAAAAAACGTACAAATGCATAGCTTGGGCTACCTGTGATGACATTGACTAAATAGAGACTGTAAGTTAAGGTAGTTACATTGTATTTTTTATTTGTTTTTACTTCATGGTTTTAGTGCTTTGCTCTATACTAATTTATTTTTTAAAATTTCATGTTGAAATTATGCTAAACTTATACTATGTTTCTGTACTGTATTATTAAGGTCATATACAAAACCAATAGAAATACTACTATTGCTTTTTGAAATTGTGCTTGACATGTATATAACACCAAGAATTCCTTCGAAGCTGTTTGTATTCTGGCTTGTGTTGATGCATGACAGATAGCTATAATGCTTTGAGGGCTTTTACTGTTTAAAAAATTACAAAGGCAGCTTTCGAAATAATAATAAATCTGAGCTAAAGGTGCCTTTGTATTTTTAATATTTATTGTGAGTTCATAACAAAAATACCTTTTGGTTTATAATAGCTATTTATTTTCAATTTTGACATTTAGATTCATTATTCATTTAAGGTACTTTGGTAACTTAGGTTGATACTTTGGTATTCAAAATACATATTTAAATGATATTAAATTGCTCTCTCTACTATAAAAATCTCTAGTGGTTAAATGCTTGTTTGAAATTTGGCCAATCATTTTACTTTGAATTGGTCATGTGGTACAAAAAAACAATTCTTATGCCAAATTTTCAAATATGTACATTTTAACCACTCCATGGATTTTCATAGTATATTTTCATGCATCTAGGAACAAGAAAACAATCCCCCAAATATCAATTGTTGTGCAAGTTGGATATCTTGAGAACACTACTTATTTTCATTAGTAGTCTTGATAAATTGTGCTTCATTGATTGAAGAGAACTGCAAATTTACTTAATTTTGATGTTAAAACATAAATATATTGTCTGTCAATAAAATAAGCATGTGTTATATCTTTTTAGTTATGAATGGGAAACTGGTATCATGTTGCATTTCAAAACAAACAGCAGTTAAGGGGCAGGGCGCAAACAAGTTTGATAGAGCAACAACACTATATTCATGAAATAAAATTGCAACTTCCTAATAATTATTATGTTGTTACTATTAGTCACTATCAAATTTATTTGATATTTCTGGTTGAATGATAGTCACTAAATAGAAACTGTTACTTAGTAACTTTTTTTTTTTTGCTCTATAAAAACAAAATAGTTACTAAGCAATAATTTGTATTTGGTCACTATATTTATTCAGTATCATTAAACCAGAGTCAATAAAGGGCACAAGTTATGAAATCCAGCCAATTCAAAGAGGCTGACAAATGGTTGTGACCATATTTTTGTTTTGTGTTCTTTATTATGCTTGACTGACCTGACCAAACATACTTATTGGCTGATTGTCGGTAAGAATTATAATAATATAAACGAAAACCATACTTCATTACCACTGTCCTTGTCTTGGACAGTGACTATTGGTCACAAAATAAAAACTGTTACACATACAGTAACATATAGTGTTTTTGCTCTAGTATGCTTGGGGTCTTTGAGTTAACATACAGCTCATATGAGTTACGGGTATGTTCATACATGATAACATTGACTGTTTCTGCAAGTTTATATCCAGTCATTAGCATAATACAAGATGACAATAGCCTGCAATGCCGGCGGTCTGCAGGGTTGCGGGGAAGAGAAAAGGAAAGACTGTGATCTTTTCCTTTTCCTTTTCCTTCTCTCCCTAATTACACAGACTGCCGGCAACTCAGGCTAAGATGACAAGCATGGAACAGTTCAATGTAAACTAAGAAATAATTATTATATTCACTGAAATAGTGTGTTATCTTTTCCTGCCATTCAATCTGAAAAAAAAAAAAAAAAAAAAATGTAAACTATATCATCATCATTTAACTTAATTTACATTTTTAAGAAATATTTTATAAGTAATTTCTAACACTCACATTAAGCTTAAGATGTAATCTGCTAACAAAAATAATTGATTATGAAGACAAACAATTAATATATCAGTTCAAAACACACACACACATATAGGGATATGTTGGGCATTTTGACTGGTGCATTATATAGTCTCAGAGCATTTTTACATAGCTATTTTAAAATACACATACATACGATCTTTAATAAATTAATGCAATTAGCTCATTGACTCAGCATAAACATTCATGCTAAGGTTTTAATTAAAAGCAATACAATTAAGCACTAAACTTCAATAGGAATACATTTACTAACCTCCCTAGTTGTTCGACTCGAGTAGTGGATTCCTTGTAGTTCGTGAGATCAGCCTTCAAATCGATTGATGAGACCAACCACAAAGCCAAACGGACAGAAACTTTACAGATCCGAAGATTATCATGTGCTTGCATAAACCTCCTATTCTGGATTAAAAATACTGATCCATTATGCTTTTACGTTCGTGTACTTGTAAATAAAATGCATATCAACAGCACTTGACCGACATCACAGTTCATCACGAAACTGGCTAGAAAAGCAGTATTTCCATCACATCTGATCAAATAATTTAGCTATAGTGAAGTATTGGGTACTATCAAATATCAAAGAACTCTAACTAGTAAAAAAATGTTTAGCAATGCGAAGAAAATGGAATGTTTTTGTTGTAACAGCCGAGCTCAACAGTCGTTGCCATTTTGAATCGAGACGTAAAAGGTCATGACGTCACAATTGAGTGATCCCTCAACACGCCTTTTCCCTGGAGACACCCCCTCCCTCCTGATCACGAGTATCTATGCAATTTCAGAGAGGTCGTTTTCAGAATATTGAGAAGAGGATACAGGGTAGTAATGGGGGGTGTCTAGTGTCAGTTAGAATTTAGCTCGTTTGTCAGTTGTCAGCTAAAAATTAGGCCATTTGTCAGTTGTCAGTAAAATTCTTGGTTTGTCAATAAAATATTAGTTAACCATTAATTTCCAACAGTCATATTTCGCATTGCACCTGTTTTTAACCATAAAACACAATTTTTACTTCATACCTAGTTTAATAAATGTTTTTAAAACTTGTTTTTTTTTCATGTTTTATTGTTCTTGGTGCTTACAAGGACCTACAAGGACCATCATGCATACACATGTTTAGGCAGAAAATATATTATTTCATTTATTGATACCCCTAATAACAAAATACGCTGCCTTTGCACTATTTTTGGGCTTTTCTGGAGTTCGTACGTGACTATCGTCAAACTGGCTACTGTTCTTCTTTTTAACCGACATTGAGTTTCTCTCTGAGTTATATTTCGAAAACATCTACAACTCATTTCATCTCGAGAGCGATATAGCCTTAATGTATATATTTTATATAAATCAGAAATTATAAAAACCGATCTGGTGATCAGGAGCCCATTACTCATTATTAATGGGCTCCTGCTGGTATTTGATGATCTATCCTAAGTCTTCTATCACCATCCGGGGGGGGGGGGGGGGGGATACTTGACCCAGTTTCTGACTGGGTTGTTCCGCTGGTACCTCTAAACCCTGACCCCCGGGGTTTGGGGGGGGGGGGGGGGGGGGATTAAAAAGTAAACCCTATCCAAGACTAAAGGGGGAAATTGTATACCTATGTAAGACATTCAATATACTAATGCTAGAACTATCAATAATGAAATGTGTGTGAAATATTCTGTAACATTTTACTCATAGTAAGCAAAGCATAAAGCATACATTCCCCAAGTACGTAATTTTCAATCTACAACATTGTACAAAAATGAAAAATAACTAATTAAAATCAAGACTCAAGACTCAATATCCTATTGTTATTCATTTGACACAGATTGACCCTATTTGGTGGAACGTCCCCGTATAGGAAATATAAGGGAGTAACAACCCCCTCCCCCCCCGGATCACCATTATCATAACATCACCAGAGCTTTTACGACGCTCATTCTAAATACAACTGATTGGTTGAACTACTGTAGAATAGTAATCCGAGCCAGTATATACTTGTTACACGTGGCCAGTTAAATATTTACCAGATCTTGACAACCAATACATTCAGCAGACATTTTCAAAGTCAACACAGGGAGCAGGGAGCCCAAAAGCAAAAGCATAGTTGAGGCTAAGCTACAAAAAGAACTTGCTGCCCATAGGTTGGCTGGGACCTTTTTCATCCCTCCTTTTGATTTATTAAGAGTTTCATCCCTGTTGAATGTTACTGAAAAATTCACCCATATCCGATCAACTGTGCTAGCATCAATGCGAAATATTAGATATTAAATATCTCGACCTATCTGAGAGTTTGCTTTCTCGACTTTAGTAAAGCCTTCGACCGCATTAACCACAATATCGTCATAAATAAACTACTCTCACTTGGAGTTAGGCAATGCCTCGTACCCTGGATCAGTGACTTTCTATCCGATCGACGCCAAGCTGTTAAAGTAAACAGTGCTGTATCGCAATGGCTGTCTCCCAACGGTGGAGTCCCACAAAGGACTAAATTAGGACCTGTTCTATTCCTAGCCATGATCAACGACCTTGAGCTGAAATCCAACCACTCGTGCCTCTAGAAGTATGTTGATGACGTAACAATCTGTGAATCCCTGAGTATAAACCAGCCGGCGTCATCCATCCAGTCAGATCTAGATAGAATCCATCAGTGGGCAGAGAACAAAGAAACTTAACCCCAAGAAGTGCAAAGAAATGGTAGTAACCTTCTTGCGACGAACACCCGATTGTGAACCTCTTTCCGTCAATGGTAAGCTTCTTGACAGTGTGTCTTCTTTTAAGGTTCTTGGAGTTACATTGAATAAACAACTCAAGTGGGAAGATAACATCAACCTAATGGTCAAAAAAAGCATCAAAACGCTTGTACATTCTGCGTGTAGTGGTGTTCCTTCAGCTGACTTATACTTACCATCTACTATTCGCTCGTTAGATCCACTCTTGAATACGCCTGTACCGTCTGGCATAACAGTCTCCCTAAATACTTGTCTGATAAACTTGAACTTGTCCAAAAGAGAGCATTTAGAACTATCTATCCAAACACTCATTATAATGACGCGCTCCTCATCGCAAACTGCACCCGACTAGACTCAAGGAGAAACGAGCTTTGTTTAAAAACTTTAGAAAGAATGAAAGAGCCATCGGCTCGATTACACAACCTATTACCATCTACTCGTGCAATTGCCCACGGTCGCAATCTTCGTAATAACAACAATCTAACATTACCGAAGTGCAAAACAGAAAGATACAAAAAATCGTTTATTCCAGCAATGTGCTATAAACAGTAATTTTAGATCTTTTATCATTGTATTTACATATTATCGACTTTTAAGCTTATATTTTATAAAAAATTTTACATATCTATTTATATATATACATTTTACTATTCAATTATAATTTTGTTATTACGCAATTCAGCCTGATGGCTGCGATGTAATTGTTTTATAATAAACCATTTATATATGATGTAAAAGTGGTGTTAGCCCGGTGTTAGACAACATAAATTTTTTTCTAAACCTCTTGAAAAAAACTTTTGTTATTGCTTAACACTTTGGTGTATTTTTTATTCTCAAAGTTTTTCTGGAAGGCACTGAAATAAAATTATACTTTTTGGTGTTTGGGCGATTGACTTCACACAATTCGACGCTTGATGATTTCGTTCTCGGAGCGTGCATTCGCTAATTCATTTCAACATTTTTCCCGTGCGTATTTGTCACGACTCGCTTCCTCACAACACTTCAATGGCTTCGTGTATGGCTTCGATATCGGCTTAATTTGTTGGTTGTTTGGTACAAAGTGAATTTATTTGTAATTTAAATTTAAACTTAGTTTAAAATTCGAGTTTGGTTTGCGTTACTCACTTTCATCAGTTTCTCGGTGTTTGCATCCCCTGATGAAACACTCGCACTCGTTTTTTATCTATGATGTATCTTCTTGTGTGTTGTGTTTTTCTTTGCATTTTTGTGAAGTTTGAGGACATTTACTTCAATATTGAGCGATTTATGGCTTGTTTTTAGTGGTTAATCGACAACTTCGACAACTTTCTATGTCGAATAGAAGAATTTTACGCTAACATGGAACATTTGGTTGAAATCTCATCCTTCAAAATAATGTTGAAGTACCAAGATACTAAGAAATGAAAAGCCTACCTTCCATTAGTGTGCTGTGGATAATTATTTCAATTGGACGCATACACTACAGATGGAAAAATATCATGCTTCAAAGTCAGTGTAAAGTAGCAAAAAGGACCAGAACTTAGTACTTTCGAGTAAATTTTTGGGCTCTAAATTTGAGTTATAAGGTAAATCTAAAAGTAGAAGTCATTACCAACACGATACGGCGTGGATTGGATTATATTAGGAAATTTTAAACATAATCGATCATCATATAATTCGCAATGAAAACCTCTACTTCAGCACTTTATCGTCCGAAATTCTCTCAGATTATTCTATCTTTGACATCGCCCCCCAGCAAATTTATTGAAAGATTGGCCTTTCTCATGTTTACTTTTTGCAAAACTGAGCTATTTTGGTAGAAACTCGTGGTCCCTGGATATTTTTCATATAGTTCATTTTTTATAAAGCCGTTATTTATACTTAGTTTTAGAGTAATAAATAGCTCAATGAAATTCGCATGTTTTCTGGAGTAGAAATATGCATGAAATCACGTCTCAAAATTGGTTGAGATCACATCACGGGACCATCACTTTCTACCTAAAAAGTTCAGTTTTGCAAAAAGTAAACATGGAAAAAGCCATATATTTAGTAAATTTGCTGGGGGGCGTTGTCAAAAGTATAAAATTTCTAGAATGAAAAACGGGAATATCGAACGCAAAAGTGCTGAAGTTGAAGTAAACATGGCGAATTATTTGACGATCGATTGTGTTTAAATTTCCTAATATGATCCAATCCGAGCAGTATCATGTTGGCAATGACTTCTACTGTTAGGTTTGTATTATATTTTAATGTTGCGCCCAAACATTTACTCGAAAGTGGGAAGTTTTGATCCAACTTCTCACTTTGAACTGACTTTGATGCATGATATTTTTCCATCTGTAGCGTATTCGATTGAAATATTATCCACAGCACATTAGTGGAAGGTAGACTCTTTATGACTTAGTTTTTCGGTACAAGGACATTACTTTTAAGGATGAGATTGCAAACCAAATGTTCCATGTCAACGTCAAATCTTTACACTCGACATAGAAAGTTATGCAAATGAATTTTGAGCGTAAAAATACACGCATGCGCAGACAAATTGTATACATGCTCTTCTGACCAATCTCGTCCCCATTCGCCGCTAGCTCTTACTGCGCATGTTTAGGCTCGACAAACTATCTTTGCTCTGGCTTACCCAACTGAATCCGGCCACATGATTGGTCCTCAGAGAAAACAAAGCGATTGACCGGAAGTTCAAAAATAACGGTCGATTCTCAACGAAACCGAAAATATATCAGAAAATTGCTAATACAAACCACCTGAATACGGGGTAAGAAAAGTTTATCATATGATGCAAGAACTGTTGTCGTAGCAAGATTTCTCAGAATTCTTCGCGTGAGCTCTGCTGTTATTATTCTTGACCCGTAAATAACGACTGATTTTACTTCAGCTTGCAGCCACCCGGGGCAGCCACTGACTCGCTATATTCTCATCAAAATCCTTTCTAATCCTTTATGCCTATATGAAAGCATTTTCTACCAGTGGATCGATCAAGATATTATATAATTAAATATATATTTGAACAGATAGCATTTCTGATTAAACATGAAATAATTTCCAGGTTAAAATTTGATTGCATTCTGTTATCAATAACGTCTGTGAAGACGAATATTCCCACGGAAATTCTATTATTAGTCGAATTAACCTCCTATTGCAACGTAGCCGAACGCTAATCAGGTTGAAAGATTTTAATCAAACATGCGCAGTGCAAAAATGCCCAGATTCTGGGCATCCGGTTTGGAGTATGCCAGAGCCAAGATAGTTCGTCGAGCCAAAACATGCGCAGTAAGAGCTAGCGGCGAATGGGGACGAGATTGACTTCTGACATGGAAACCAAAAAAAATACGCGTTGCATTTTAATAGGCCTGGGCACGAGTAAAAAGCACAAATATAATTACAATTAATCAATCTTCAGTTTTATAATCATCTGTTCTAACCTAATATCCTGTTTACAACTACTGACTAGTCACAACAATACTTAGGGCGGTGCCTACCCTAAAAGGATTTAAAAGTCACATGCACACGAAGCTACAATAATCACAACAACTCTAAGTTTCAAATGTAAATTTGCTAAATCATCTAAAATACATACACTTTCACAAATAGCTAAATCTCACTCTCTTACAATATCTAAATGCGAACCACTGCCTCTCAAGAAGGTAGTTGTTAATTTGAATATACACCAAATTGCATAAAAAAAGTCAAGAAAAATGATATTTTCTTTTTATTTCTCTTCGAAAGTCCTTACAGCGCGAAGCGCAAAAGTATGACCACATTTAATATATTCGCATACTTCTATGCACGGGAGTTTGTACTTTAAACAGACACATTTGAAGTTGTCTGATTTTACAGAATAAGGATAGTGAAAACCCGTTTCGCAGCTTAAGTCCGTGCATAGAAGTATGCAAATATATATAAAGTGGTCATACTTTTGCGCGTTGCGCTGTAACTAAAGTTACATAGTTAATTATTGCTTCCTAAAAGTTCTTGACACTATAAATCAATGTCAAAGATGATTGTATAAAGATATTTTCTTCAGACTTTCTCGTCACAAAGCGTTTTATTTCAACAATTTTTATTAATAATTTAATAATATTTAACAATTTATCGAAAAGCGAAATTGTTTTGTTTATTTTGCAGGTTAATAAATTAATTTTTTTTAATTCATGATTAATTGCTTCTAAATTAGGCTTTTGAATAGATTCGTTTTTTAAGAAGTGCAAACATCCCATACAGAAAATTCATGTTTAAAAGCATTTCATATTGATTCTGTTTGTACAGCTAGTTTAAAAAATAAAAAAAATGAATGAATACTATAAGCCAGCTATTAGCGAACAACAGATACGCCAAAGACATATACACCTATTTCAAAAATCATTGTCGCAAACAAAGCCACAGTCCACACTCTGAAGCCTGCAAAGGATGTCGGTATTTATTATCTTGTTATCGATCCGATATATTCATAGAATATTTTGGTTGTACGTGTTTGTTGTACAAGTTGTTGCAGTGGTAGATGTAAATACAAATATTTCTTTAAAAAACGTGAAATGAATCATAAATCAAGTCCTTGTAACCGACATCCTTTGCAGGCTTCAAAGTGTGGACTGTAGCTTCGGCCAGCTGCGACAACGATTTTTGAAATAGATGTATAACTAAAAAATAGTCAGTCTATGAATGCATGTTGCTACTGTGAAAAGTGACAACTAATTAGGTCTAAAAAAAAAACGAAAACTGAACAGCAACTATATAAGTGGCAAGCCATAAACTCAAAGCCAACGACTCAGATTTGGAAAATTAAACTATTTAGAAGAACGTCTAGGTCTGTCCAAAATTTGGGCTTCTTGTGTTTCTATTGTTTCACTCCGGCTCACTCAACCCGATATAGGATAGTGTAATATTCTTCCCCGGGTATTGTTATTCATGTGATGGTAATAAGGAATGGGGATAGCTCTGGCCTTACCCACGCCTAGGCCAAGGCGAGAAGTATATCGAAGGTAATTCAAACCCTGCTTCCTTTGAGTGGGTGGGAGGGTGGGACAAAGACGATGTTTGTCGCGGCTGCCTCGAGTAGAGTGACACTATAGGCCACGTGAAATGCCTTTTATTATCTCATTTGCATAATGATAATCCCCATGGAATCAAATTAACGATGCAACTTGAGTTTGCATATAGTGGCATCTAGCCATAAAAATTAGAAAATAGAATAAATTCATTGATTAACAGCTTGTTTCTCTATTTTATAGAGCTACTTGGATGAAAGAGCGTGATGAATGCAAACCAACGCATGTTATTTAGTGTTGTAACAGCCATCGTCGTAGTTATCCTATTTTGTAATCTGTACTACACGGATATATTCGAGAATCCGACACATCAAAGTCTCACACAAAACGTTAATCGTTCTTGGATTTCTACGGCCTGGGAAAAAGTCAGGACCAAATTTCGGCTTAGGCAATCCAAGACAAATGCAACAGAACAATTACTGCAAAATCCATACAACGAAAGTCCAACAAATAAAAGCAGTTCTTTGACGAAAACTAAATGGCAGAACATCACTAATTTTCAAAATGGACAATCCAGGAAAAGTACTATTGGTAAAGCCCCGACGAAGAAACCTGAAATAGTGAAAGTAGCCTTGTATTACACCAGCTGGTTTGGGCACCCACACGGATTTTTCGGCGCATATTCAGGAATGCTTCAATATTCAAATGGGCAGCCATGTGAGCATAAGTGTCGTTTTACGCACAATAAAAGTGAGCTGCACACCAGTGATGCGGTCATATTTCATAGTTGTGATGTGCCTGGAAACATACGTGAGTTATCTAGCAATAGAAGAAATTATAAGCAGAGATGGATATACCAATCTCAAGAGAACCCGTACAATGCAGGGCGAAATGTCATGACCTTGAATGGGATTTTCAACTGGACATTTACTTTTCAAAAAATGTCAGAGATTTATCATCCATACGGTGAATATCGTCAACTTCGACAAGATGAAATCCTGCCGAAAGTCCCCGAAAACAATAATTACGCAAAAGGAAAGACCAATCTCGTAACGTGGTCTGTGTCTCATTGTAACACTCCAAGCCTTCGTGAAAAAATAGTCCAGAGTCTTACACAATTTGTACCAATTGTCATCAACGGACAATGCGCAAGTTTGTTTCCGAAACGAAAGAACTTACCGTCTTGTGGTAAACATGGCAGTCCTGCATGCACTCGGTTGTATAACTCGACCAAGTTCTACTTGTCGTTCGAAAACGGTCTATGTCGGGATTATATAACAGAAAAGTACTGGGCTACACCTCTAAATAACGGTATGGTCCCCATAGTATTTGGTCCTCAAGATATCTACAAAACAAATGCAATTCCTGGATCTTATATCAATTTATTTGATTTCCCATCAATTGAAGCTCTTGCCAACTATATAAAGTTTTTAGATAAAAACGATACAGCATACAATGAGTATTTCACGTGGAAGACCAAGTATAAGCTCATTTCAGCTGAATATGCCTGTCGTTTCTGTAGGAATCTTCACAATGAAACGCTTCCTCCAAAAACGTACAATAACCTTAGCGCTTATGCCAGTCCGACGTGTGATAAGAATCTAGACAGAGTAAGAAAGTATCTTTAAAATTTAGGCCTACTCTGGGGCCCCTTGTAGACGCGAAACAATGCGACATTGGGTTACATTAGGCGATATTAAATTGACAAATTTTGTAGAAAAATGGCAAAATTGCCAGGCGATAGTAGGCCATTTTACGCGACATTGTATGCATGACTTTTTTTTAACAATTTGTTGGGTGGGCGACAACGGTTGATATCGGTTGAGTAGCACTGTGGGACAAGTTTGGGAGTAATAAGGTTATATTATAAGCGACATTAGGCGATAGTAAATTGAAGAACGACCGAAGAACGATATGCAGGAACGAACGAGTGAGTGTTTTACACAAACAGGGTGGCCAAGGGAAGGTGGTGGTGGTGGTGTGTGTGTGTGTGTGTGTGTGTGTGGGGGGGGGGGGGGGGGGGGGGGGGGGGAGAGGCAATCGTCATCACGTTTCACGATATTACGATATTCACGCATCACGTACAAATTTAAGTCACATTCAACATAGTATCCATAAATTGTTCGTTATTTTCACGAATCACGCACTTATTTTAGCCTAAATCACGTGTCACGCGTTACCCTTTGGTCACCCTCCACAAACAACGAGTGAATATAAATCTGTACAAAGCTTTCTATGATGTAATCTGTTTATTACATATATAACAAGAATTGTTCTTGAAAAATTAAGTGGTTGCTAACATCAAACTATAATAAGGAATTTATATATAACTTCAGTTTTCATAATTATAGTAAATAAGCCCTGCTGATGCAAATGCAATCCTACGCACTCTCATTTTGATGAACTTTGGCATTTGCCAACAACAACAAAAACATTGAACATTCTCTCTCATATTCATATTTAATAATAATAATAATAAATAATAATTTATTAAGCATAATACAACGTCTCTATGCTTTACAATACTAATTACAATTTAACTAAATTAATGTAAACTATAGACTACTAAACTAACACTATTTACAATAATAATAAGAAAAAATATATATGATGTATATATGGTATAATAATATGTATTAAATAATATATAATATGATGTAAAGTATAATATATAGTATAGCACACAGTAATAGTATATATCGTATATAAATATAAGTATAATATATAGTATAATATATAGATATGTATGTATTATAAATGTACAAATAATTAATTGATTAATTGATTGCGCCGCTAGCCAAAGTGTTCAGTGAACAGGTGGGTTTTCAATTGTGATTTAAAAGCTGCCAGAGAATCTGCATCGCGTAAGTGTGAAGGTAGCGCATTCCAGAGACGTGGCGCCGCGACAACAAAAGATCTATCACCATATGTTTTCGTGCGCGATTTAGGAATAACAAGTAAGCGCTTATCAGCAGAGCGGAGAGATCTAGATGACTTATATGGTGTTAGCAGGTCACTAATATACTTAGGAGCCTGATTATTGAGAGCTTTATAAACAATAGTAAGCATTTTATATGTTATTCTAGTTCTTATAGGCAGCCAGTGGAGTTGATTTAGCAATATTTAATCAACTTGCACATCTTCTAGAACGGCTCTAATGTCTTATTTACAGGATATATTCCTCAACATTAAGAATTTCTAAAAGATCAGTAACATTATAATATCTTGATAGTTTAGGTGTAGGGTAGGTAATTAAACAATTCATATATTATGAGTGTTCTGATGATAAGACAGTTCAAATATAAACCATTAGACTTATGGCCCTTATGACATTTGAACGTACTGTCTTAAAGGGCAACTCCCACCATAAATAGCAAGTTCTTAATATACAAATTAGGTAATACCTAATAGCGGAGCTCCCAGTTTAATTTTTTCTTACAGCATCAATATGTGCATGTAAATACCACTTATAAGATATTTTCTTGGGTATTACGTGCTGATATTTTAGAACAGTTTTCGTATGAGTGGGAAACTGGCCGTAATATTTATTGCATAGTTACGGTACTGTTACTGTAGAATTTTCGAATGTTTTTAGAGTCGTTTTCGTATGAGTGGGAAACTTGAGTATGACGCGATACCGCTACGATACGACAGGAATTTCGAATGTTTTTATCACGACTACGATACAGATACGGTTACGATACGGCGCGGCAAGTTTCCCACTCATACGAAAACGACTCTATAGAACTTACGGTACGGTTACGGCTACGGTAAGGTACGGTCAGTTTCCCACTCGTACGAAAACCGCTCTATGAGTTGCGTACGTACTTTGCCTCACCTACAAGCAATGAGTAAAACGTCAGCCCGTAATACCCAAGAAAATATTTAAAATGGGATTTATTATATAACTTAATTACTGTTTATTGTAATTTCTATAGCATCTTTAATCGAAAAATATAACCTTTCGGAGATTCAGCGCGCGGAGAGAGAATCAAAACAAAGCCCTGGAAAAGCCAGTAAAATGTAAGATATTTCTCGCTCTCCTTTTGATTGACATAATGTCAAAAACCTCATTGGCTACCGATGTAGATGACGCCATCATGTAACGCAACGCACGAAAGGAAAGTTTGTCGAGGGGCGAAGATTTCTCATTAAAAAAAGGCCGATAAAAGCATGTTAATGGACAATTCATGAATGGAAATTGATTTAATGTAAGTAAAAAATTGTAATAAATTCCGTTGCCTTTTCTTAGGTTGGTTATCGTTTTCATTCTATGCACTTTTTCATCTTTTTCTCAGATTTGCAACTGTCACTTCATCCAATAGTTTTGTTCAGACAAAAAAGTGTTCAGAAATGTTTTTGATGGGAAATACTATTCCCAAACGATAGTGTGAATAGCCTTATTATTATCCCTTTTATTTTTAAGTCATTAAGCTTATTTTGCTTTTGTTAACGCCTTGAAAAAGTGCCGTGGCTGAACAGTCGTTTTTCATACGAAGTGACTAAACATCCGGCAGCCGGAGACGGTCTTCAAAAAACTAAACGTCCGGCAGTCTGAACATTTCTTATATTTCTCTTTGAAATCTGCTAACTTTTCTTTCAAGACTGTTTATTTTGATTCAGAATCCCCAAGCGCTTCTAGAAAGCTAAAAAAACCGAGCTTTGTATTTTTGGTTAATCCTGTACATAGAGTACGAACGATCTAAGTGCGACACTTCGATATTTTTTCTCTGACGCTGCCGGAAATGGTCTTCAAAAAACTAAACGTCCGGCAGTCTGAACATTTCTTTATATTTCTCTTCTTCGCGTTCAACAGTCTTGAAAGAAAAGTTAGCAGATTTCAAAGAGAAATATAAGAAATGTTCAGACTGCCGGACGTTTAGTTTTTTGAAGACCATTTCCGGCAGCGTCAGAGAAAAAATATCGAAGTGTCGCACTTAGATCGTTCGTACTCTATGTACAGGATTAACCAAAAATACAAAGCTCGGTTTTTTTAGCTTTCTAGAAGCGCTTGGGGATTCTGAATCAAAATAAACAGTCTTGAAAGAAAAGTTAGCAGATTTCAAAGAGAAATATAAGAAATGTTCAGACTGCCGGACGTTTAGTTTTTTGAAGACCGTCTCCGGCTGCCGGATGTTTAGTCACTTCGTTTTGAATATGGCCGCTTTTTACCTTCTTCTATTTTCCAAAGTTAGTTAGGATTCCGGATAGAAAAGGTTACACCTTTTCATCGTATTAGATACGGTGGCCCATAGGGGACACTGGTTTTTTTTTGAAATCCAGGTTTTTTTTTATTTTCTGAGGCTAAGTTTTTTCTAAACGGTATATACTTTTTTAATTTTACGCCCAGGATTTTTGTTCGAAACGCTAAAAGTCGTTTTAACGCCCAGGGTTTTTTCTAAACGCCCAGGGTTTCTATTCAAACGCCCAGGGTTTCTATTCAAACGCCCTGGGTTTCTATTCAAACGCCCTGGGTTTCTATTCAAACGCCAAGGGTTTTTTCTAAACGCCCAGGGTATCTATTCAAACGCCCAGGGTTTTTTCTAAACGCCCAGGGCTTTTCTAAACGCCAAGGCTTTTTTTTATTTATATATATTTGAGTAAAAACCCTGGGCGTTTAAAGAAAATCCCTGGGCGTTTGAATAGAAACCCTGGACGTTTAAAAAAACACTGGGCGTTTAGAAAAAACCCTGGGCGTTTAGAAAAAACCCTGGGCGTTTAGAAAAAAACCCTGGGCGTTTGAATAGAAACCCTGGGAGTTAAAACGACTTTTGGCGTTTCGAAAAAAAATCCTGGGCATAAAAGAAAAAAATATATACCGTTTAGAAAAATCTGGGCGTTTAAAAAGAAAACTTAGCCTCAAAAAATAAAAAAAACACTGGATTTCAAAAAAGCCCGAGTGTGCGGTGGCCCATAGGGGACACTCGGGCTTTTTTGAAATAGAAACCCTGGGCGTTTAGAAAAAAACCCTTGGCGTTTGAATAGACACCCAGGGCGTTTGAATAGAAACCCAGGGCGTTTGAATAGAAACCCAGGGCGTTTGAATAGAAACCCTGGGCGTTTGAATAGAAACCCTGGGCGTTTAGAAAAAACCCTGGGCGTTAAAACGACTTTTAGCGTTTCGAAAAAAAATCCTGGGCGTAAAATTAAAAAAATATATACCGTTTAGAAAAAACTTAGCCTCAGAAAATAAAAAAAACCCTGGATTTCAAAAAAACCCCGAGGGTTTCTATTCAAACGCCCAGGGTTTCTATTCAAACGCCCAGGGTTTCTATTCAAACGCCCTGGGTTTCTATTCAAACGCCAAGGGTTTTTTCTAAACGCCCAGGGTATCTATTCAAACGCCCAGGGTTTTTTCTAAACGCCCAGGGTTTTTTCTAAACGCCCAGGGCTTTTCTAAACGCCAAGGCTTTTTTTTATTTATATATATTTGAGTAAAAACCCTGGGCGTTTAAAGAAAATCCCTGGGCGTTTGAATAGAAACCCTGGGCGTTTAAAAAAACACTGGGCGTTTAGAAAAAACCCTGGGCGTTTAGAAAAAACCCTGGGCGTTTAGAAAAAAACCCTGGGCGTTTGAATAGAAACCCTGGGAGTTAAAACGACTTTTGGCGTTTCGAAAAAAAATCCTGGGCATAAAAGAAAAAAATATATACCGTTTAGAAAAATCTGGGCGTTTAAAAAGAAAACTTAGCCTCAAAAAATAAAAAAAACACTGGATTTCAAAAAAGCCCGAGTGTGCGGTGGCCCATAGGGGACACTCGGGCTTTTTTGAAATAGAAACCCTGGGCGTTTAGAAAAAAACCCTTGGCGTTTGAATAGACACCCAGGGCGTTTGAATAGAAACCCAGGGCGTTTGAATAGAAACCCTGGGCGTTTGAATAGAAACCCTGGGCGTTTAGAAAAAAACCCTTGGCGTTTGAATAGACACCCAGGGCGTTTGAATAGAAACCCAGGGCGTTTGAATAGAAACCCTGGGCGTTTGAATAGAAACCCTGGGCGTTTAGAAAAAACCCTGGGCGTTAAAACGACTTTTAGCGTTTCGAAAAAAAATCCTGGGCATAAAATTAAAAAAATATATACCGTTTAGAAAAAACTTAGCCTCAGAAAATAAAAAAAAACCTGGATTTCAAAAAAACCCCGAGTGTCCCCTATGGGCCACCGTAATTAGATGTACTAAAAAGTAGTCATGGCAAATCTTCAAAACAAAACAAAAAGTTCTTTTGAAATGGAACTAAAAGCCGGCCTCAAGAATTTATTATAAGTTCTACCAACACAAGATCGATTTGAAAAGACAAGGATTTTAAAACAAGGTATTTTATTTTCTCAAACCATGGGCAGCAGAGTATCGTTCGCATTTGTATTCGCTTGTAATCTCCGTGTATTTATAGCTACCAACGGTCGTTTATTTGTTTGCTTTGTTATTCCATTGACCCTTCGTCATATTTCTAGCTCCTATTTCAATCTCGTGATGTTAGTCAGTATCTGGTATTAAAAGCGATCGTATGTCACTCGGTTACTAATCGGTAACTTCTTTAACTGCCCCCGAAGGTTTATATACCTTCGGGGGCAGTTAAAGAAGTTACCGATTAGTAACCGAGTGACATACGATCGCTTTTAATACCAGATAGACTAACATCACGAGATTGAAATAGGAGCTAGAAATATGACGAAGGGTCAATGGAATAACAAAGTAAACAAATAAGCGACCGTTGGTAGCTATAAATACGGAGATTACAAGCGAATACAAACGCGAACGATACTCTGCTGCCCATGCTCAAACTCATTAATAATTCATGAGCAACATAATGAGTGACCTATTATATTATAAAGAACTAGCCACATTCCTGCATAATGAAATATTTATTCGACTGAGAAGTAATTCCAAAAAGCTCGTGCTTTGTGTTTCATTAGGGTTTCCAAACACTCAAAAACAATAAAAGCACTCGGCCTACGGCCTCGTGCTTTCAAATGTTTTATCGTGTTTAGAAACCCTAATGAAACACTTTTTGAAATATTACATGAAAAACTTTGTGTAAAACATCATTTTGTTCTGTAAAAAAAAAACTTTAACGACTTTAAAGTAAAAACTACTAAAAAAAGCTCGTTTTTCAACCAATTTTAAATTATGTTTGTATTTGGATTCATCTGATGTTTTCCGTTGATGAGGTTTAAAAAGTACATGAGTTAAATAAACAACTTTTTCAATCGAAAAAAGGCCACGAAAAGTACAATTTACACATGCACAAAGGATTTTAAACCTTTTCTCTTTTGTTTCTATAATAAAACAGAGAAAGGATTTTTCCTTTTTGAACCATAATTATAGGTGTTTTTTTTCACGCTCGTTATATCAAACAGTTTTTCAGTATTAAAATAAGCTTATTGTCTCTCAAAAACTTGAAACAAATAATAAACTTGAACTTACTTTTTCGGTGATTTTTTTCCTGAGGTTTTCTTCTCTTCAATGACATTGATCATATCATATTTTGACGAATAAATGTATGTACTTGAATTTGGATTGATTAAACATTGTTCATAGTTCAAACTTTAAAATCCTTCAATAAACTGTGCTGAGAGAAGCGAATTCAAGACAGTTTTCATAACAAACAAAGTCGATTCTTTATCAACTTTTTTTTTCTTCGTTTTTGTGCTTCATGAAGTTTATGTTCTTCTTCGGTCAAAACTCTTTTTATGTTCCTCGAAATTCATCTTTCTCCGTTGATATTTAGTATTAATGAAAGCTCTGTTTCCCTCGGAAAAGTTTTCTCTCGAAACCCTTTTTCTTTGGCGTTCCTTTTCTCTGTTTTCCTCCGAAAAGTTCTCTTTCGAAACCCTTTTTCTTTGGCGTTCATTTTAATTTCTCTGTTTTTCTTCTGAAAAGTTTCGTCTACAATCTCGTTTTCTTTCTCTTTCAAGCCTGCGCTGTCGGTTCTTCATTGAAACTCCTTCGCCGTTCTCTTTCTCTTGCTTGTTTTCTTCTCTTTTCCTCTGCTGTTAACTGTCTTTTTCCCTTATTAATTTCGTTTTCTTTTTCTTTTGGCATTTTTTTAAATTGAAGAAAGCTTAAGTAAAAGCGATAAAAAAGTGATAAAACGTCGAGAAAAGCGAGAAAAAAATGTTTTGTTTTTCATAATTTAACAAAACTTACCTTAAATAGTGATAAAACTAAGTCTTGGACATAAAAATACACGTCTACTCCCAATGAAATCTTCGTTCTTCATGTTAGTCCGCTGGTCACGGTTTATGAGATAGAATTAAATGTATATTTGAACAGATAGCATTTCTGATTAAACATGAAATAATTTCCAGGTTAAAATTTGATTGCATTCTGTTATCAATAACGTCTATGAAGACGAATATTCCCACGGAAATTCTATTATTAGTCGAACTAACCTCCTATTGCAACGTAGCCGAACGCTAATCAGGCTGAAGGATTTTAATCAAACATGCGCAGTGCAAAAATGCCCAGATTCTGGGCATCCGGTTTGGAGTTTGCCAGAGCCAAGATAGTTCGTCGAGCCTGAACATGCGCAGTAAGAGCTAGCGGCGAATGGAGACCGGACGAGATTGACTTCTGACATGGAAACCAAAAAAAAAATACGCGTTGCATTTTAATAGGCCTGGGCACGAGTAAAAAGCACAAATATAATTACAATTAATCACCGATCACCATAGAGAAGAAACACAAAAGGAAACATCTTACCCACAAACAACTGAAGAGATTGTACCAAGAAAAAAACAAGGAATACCGGCGATCCAAACACCCGAACAGCGAAAAGTTGTGCGCTATCTAGATTCAGATTGGTGAGTTTAAATCGTGAAGGCCTAGAAGTTTCAGTTTCAGTGAAGAAAAAAATTATTTGCACACACTAGTTTAATAATTGTTATAGATTGAATAGGCAAATTCTAGGGTTTGGTCAGCTCAACGAAAGAATTATCTTCAATCAATCCTCAGTTTTATAATCATCTGTTATAACCTAATATCCTGTTTAAAACTACTGACTAGTCACAACACTATTAGGGCGGTACCTACCCTAAAAGGGTTTAAAAGTCACATGCACACGAAGCTACAATAATCACAACAACTCTAAGTTTCAAATGTAAATTTGCTAAATCATCTAAAATACATACACTTTCATGATCACAAATAGCTAAATCTCACTCTCTTACACTGTAAAAAGAAAGGAGTCGTTTCGACTCCTTCAAAAGAGTCGTTTTTTTGACCCTGTAACGACACCTTCAAAAGGGTCGTTTTGACCCTTTATATTAACGAGTCTTCTAAGGAGTCGTTTTGACTCGTTTGAAGAGTCGTTATTTCGACTCTAAAGGAGTCATTATGACCCTTCGAAAGAGTCTTTTTGACACCGTAGAGTTGTTTTGACCCCTTGAAGTTGTCTGATTTTACAGAATAAGGATAGTGAAAACCCGTTTCGCAGCTTAAGTCCGTGCATAGAAGTATGCAAATATATATAAAGTGGTCATACTTTTGCGCGTTGCGCTGTAACTAAAGTTACATAGTTAATTATTGCTTCCTAAAAGTTCTTGACACTAAATCAATGTCAAAGATGATTGTATAAAGATATTTTCTTCAGACTTTCTCGTCACAAAGCGTTTTATTTCAACAATTTTTATTGATAATTTAATAATATTTAACAATTTATCGAAAAGCGAAATTGTTTTGTTTATTTTGCAGGTTAATAAATTAATTTTTTTAATTCATGATTAATTACTTCTAAATTAGGCTTTTGAATAGATTCGTTTTTTAAGAAGTGCAAACATCCCATACAGAAAATTCATGTTTAAAAGCATTTCATATTGATTCTGTTTGTACAGCTAGTTTAAAAAATAAAAAAATGAATGAATACTATAAGCCAGCTATTAGCGAACAACAGATACGCCAAAGACATATACACCTATTTCAAAAATCATTGTCGCAAACAAAGCCACAGTCCACACTCTGAAGCCTGCAAAGGATGTCGTTATTTATTATCTTGTTATCGATCCGATATATTCATAGAATATTTTGGTTGTACGTGTTTGTTGTACAAGTTGTTGCAGTGGTAGATGTAAATACAAATATTTCTTTTAAAAACGTGAAATGAATCATAAATCAAGTCCTTGTAACCGACATCCTTTGCAGGCTTCAAAGTGTGGACTGTAGCTTCGGCCAGCTGCGACAACGATTTTTGAAATAGATGTATAACTAAAAAATAGTCAGTCTATGAATGCATGTTGCTTCTGTGAAAAGTGACAACTAATTAGGTCTAAAAACAACGAAAACTGAACAGCAACTATATAAGTGGCAAGCCATAAACTCAAAGCCAACGACTCAGATTTGGAAAATTAAACTATTTAGAAGAACGTCTAGGTCTGTCCAAAATTTGGGCTTCTTGTGTTTCTATTGTTTCACTCCGGCTCACTCAACCCGATATAGGATAGTGTAATATTCTTCCCCGGGTATTGTTATTCATGTGATGGTAATAAGGAATGGGGATAGCTCTGGCCTTACCCACGCCTAGGCCAAGGCGAGAAGTATATCGAAGGTAATTCAAACCCGGCTTCCTTTGAGTGGGTGGGAGGGTGGGACAAAGACGATGTTTTCCGCGGCTGCCTCGAGTAGAGTGACACTATAGGCCACGTGAAATGCCTTTTATTATCTCATTTGCATAATGATAATCCCCAGGGAATCAAATTAACGATGCAACTTGAGTTTGCACATAGTGGCATCTAGCCATAAAAATTAGAAAATAGAATAAATTCATTGATTGACAGCTTGTTTCTCTATTTTATAGAGCTACTTGGATGAAAGAGCGTGATGAATGCAAACCCACGCATGTTATTTAGTGGTGTAACAGCCATCGTCGTAGTTATCCTATTTTGTAATCTGTACTACACGGATATATTCGAGAATCCGACACAACGAAGTCTCACACAAAACGTTAATCGTTCTTGGATTTCTACGGCCTGGGTCAGGACCAAATTTCAGCTTAGGCAATCCAAGACAAATGCAACAGAACAATTACTGCAAAATCCATACAACGAAAGTCCAACAAATAAAAGCAGTTCTTTGACGAAAACTAAATGGCAGAACATCACTAATTTTCAAAATGGACAATCAAGCGGAGCTCCCAGTTTAATTTTTTCTTACAGCATCAATATGTGCATGTAAATACCACTTATAAGATATTTTCTTGGGTATTACGTGCTGATATTTTAGAACAGTTTTCGTATGAGTGGGAAACTGGCCGTAATATTTATTGCATAGTTACGGTACTGTTACTGTAGAATTTTCGAATGTTTTTAGAGTCGTTTTCGTATGAGTGGGAAACTTGAGTATGACGCGATACCGCTACGATACGACAGGAATTTCGAATGTTTTTATCACGACTACGATACAGATACGGTTACGATACGGCGCGGCAAGTTTCCCACTCATACGAAAACGACTCTATAGAACTTACGGTACGGTTACGGCTACGGTAAGGTACGGTCAGTTTCCCACTCGTACGAAAACCGCTCTATGAGTTGCGTACGTACTTTGCCTCACCTACAAGCAATGAGTAAAACGTCAGCCCGTAATACCCAAGAAAATATTTAAAATGGGATTTATTATACAACTTACTGTTTATTGTAATTTCTATAGCATCTTTAATCGAAAAATATAACCTTTCGGAGATTCAGCGCGCGGAGAGAGAATCAAAACAAAGCCCTGGAAAAGCCAGTAAAATGTAAGATATTTCTCGCTCTCCTTTTGATTGACATAATGTCAAAAACCTCATTGGCTACCGATGTAGCAATCTCGAACCCAGAGCCTGCGTTACTCTTGGCCAGCAGTGCCGAGCAACGTATAACTCTGGGGAAACGGAATTATTCTGCTCCAATTTTGGAGTTCCGGTTTTAACATGAAATGCGCATGCTTAGTTAATATTATAATGATCTGTTAGTTTGGGCATCCTGTGTTACTTAGTACGTTATATGACATTCAAAATATTGTTGAGCTAGTAGTATTTTACATATTTACTAAGCCAAAATATAAACATTTTCCTCACTTATAAAACATTTAAAGTTTAGGAAGGTTTTTTAGCGGCCATCAGGATTTATATAATGATATAAAAACGAGTCTAAATCTCCTTCAATTTAGATCGCTTTAACTGTCGATTTATTTATAGTTTTTCAACGGTTATTAGTTTGCTTTCGTGGTACGATTGACCTTTATTAAATAACTGGATGCCAGGAGATGCCAGAGGTCTGAGGATTGTCAATGTTTAGAATAGTTTAAAGGAGTATTTTCTGTGTATTCTAATTTGCTTCGCGACTTGATAATCATCGCTTCGCGGCGATACAATTTCTCGTCGCTTCGCGACTCGCATTTATTCCATAAATGACGATATTATTCTATCTAGTATTAAAAACCGTTGACGTCGTATTAATCGTAAAATTTACATTTTGAATGTACATTTGTTGACATGATGGACCAATCAGAGCTTTTACTTCGTCTGTTTCCGGTCTGACTATTGTATTTTCAAAGGCCAATCACAATAAGCAGAGAATCCCGGTACCCCAGAGTTATACGTTGCTCGGCACTGCTGGCCAAGAGTAACGCAGGCTCTGGGTTCGAGATTGCCGATGTAGATGACGCCATCATGAAAGTTTGTCGAGGAGCGAAGATTTCTCATTAAAAAAAGGCCGATAAAAGCATGTTAATGGACAATTCATGAATGGAAATTTATTTAATGTAAGTAAAAAATTGTAATAAATTCCGTTGCCTTTTCTTAGGTTGGTTATCGTTTTCATTCTATGCACTTTTTCATCTTTTTCTCAGATTTGCAACTGTCACTTCAGTCAATAGTTTTGTTCAGATAAAAAAGTGTTCAGAAATGTTTTTGATGGGAAATACTATTCCCAAACGATAGTGTGAATAGCCTTATTATTATCCCTTTTATTTTTAAGTCATTAAGCTTATTTTGCTTTTGTTAACGCCTTGAAAAAGTGCCGTGGCTGAACAGTCGTTTTTAATATGGCAGCTTTTTACCTTCTTCTATTTTCCAAAGTTAGTTAGGATTCCGGATAGAAAAGGTTACACCTTTTCATCGTATTAGATACGGTGGCCCATAGGGGACACTGGGGTTTTTTTGAAATCCAGGTTTTTTTTTATTTTCTGAGGCTAAGTTTTTTCTAAACGGTATATACTTTTTTAATTTTACGCCCAGGATTTTTGTTCGAAACTCTAAAAGTCGTTTTAACGCCCAGGGTTTTTTCTAAACGCCCAGGGTTTCTATTCAAACGCCCAGGGTTTCTATTCAAACGCCCTGGGTTTCTATTCAAACGCCAAGGGTTTTTTCTAAACGCCCAGGGTATCTATTCAAACGCCCAGGGGTTTTTCTAAACGCCCAGGGGTTTTTCTAAACGCCCAGGGCTTTTCTAAACGCCAAGGGTTTTTATTTTTATATATTTGAGTAAAAACCCTGGGCGTTTAAAGAAAATCCCTGGGCGTTTGAATAGAAACCCTGGGCGTTTAAAAAAACACTGGGCGTTTAGAAAAAAACCCTGGGCGTTTAGAAAAACCCTGGGCGTTTGAATAGAAACCCTGGGCGTTTAGAAAAAACCCTGGGCGTTTAGAAAAAAACCCTTGGCGTTTGAATAGAAACCCTGGGAGTTAAAACGACTTTTGGCGTTTCGAAAAAAAATCCTGGGCATAAAAGAAAAAAATATATACCGTTTAGAAAAATCTGGGCGTTTAAAAAGAAAACTTAGCCTCAAAAAATAAAAAAAACACTGGATTTCAAAAATACGGTGGCCCATGGGGGACACTCGGTTTTTTTTTGAAATCCAGGGTTTTTTTTATTTTCTGAGGCTAAGTTTTTTCTAAACGGTATATATTTTTTTAATTTTACGCCCAGGATTTTTTTTCGAAACGCTAAAAGTCGTTTTAACGCCCAGGGTTTTTTCTAAACGCCCAGGGTTTCTATTCAAACGCCCAGGGTTTCTATTCAAACGCCCTGGGTTTCTATTCAAACGCCCTGGGTGTCTATTCAAACGCCAAGGGTTTTTTTCTAAACGCCCAGGGTTTCTATTTCAAAAAAGCCCGAGTGTCCCCTATGGGCCACCGCACACTCGGGCTTTTTTGTACGGTGGCCCATAGGGGACACTCGTACGGTGGCCCATAGGGGACACTGTTTTTTTTTTGAAATCCAGGGTTTTTTGTATTTTCTGAGGCTAAGTTTTTTCTAAACGGTATATACTTTTTTAATTTTACGCCCAGGATTTTTTTTCGAAACGCTAAAAGTCGTTTTAACGCCCAGGGTTTTTTCTAAACGCCCAGGGTTTCTATTCAAACGCCCAGGGTTTCTATTCAAACGCCCTGGGTTTCTATTCAAACGCCCTGGGTGTCTATTCAAACGCCAAGGGTTTTTTTCTAAACGCCCAGGGTTTCTATTTCAAAAAAGCCCGAGTGTCCCCTATGGGCCACCGCATACTCGGGCTTTTTTGTACGGTGGCCCATAGGGGACACTCGTATTATTTCTAAATCTAAATAGTGGTGGGAAATCTGAAAAGAATTAGTATTCCCTAGTTACCTACCTACCTTACTATCCTTTATTACCTTAACCTTTCTACCTAATTTACATTATTATTATTTTTACATTATTTTTTCCCTTTTTTTATTGGCGTGTCCGAGTCTCGAACCTGGAACTCTTGGAGTTGAATTCCCTCTTAATACCAGCTGAGCTATTGGTGATTTGGTTGTCAAAGTAGAGTCTTATTTCCCACGCCATCAAATACTCTGTATATATTATATCAGAAATTACACTGACGTCAAGTACTCACATAAATGAACTTTATTCGCATCTTTAATTATCCCTACTGAAGTTACAACATATATTTAAATGACAATTTGGATTATTTTCTAAAGAAAATGAAAAAAACCCTACTTATGTAGGTAGTTACACGGTTATATTTAGAGTACAATTTGAAATATTGCTCAACTGAACTTAAAGGAACACTCCTTATAAACCCTACAGTATTTCGAAATTCAATAAATTCCGCACGAGAGGAATTCAAAATAACTCTCATAATCCCAGGCAACATAATGAGTGACCTATTATATTATAAAGAATTAGCCACATTCCTGCATAATGAAATATTTATTCGACTGAGAAGTAATTCCAAAAAGCTCGTGCTTCGTGTTTCATTAGGGTTTCCAAACACTCAAAAACAATAAAAGCACTCGGCCTACGGCCTCGTGCTTTCAAATGTTTTATCGTGTTTAGAAACCCTAATGAAACACTCGTACTCGTTTTTGAAATATTACATGAAAAACTTTGTGTAAAACATCATTTTGTTCTGTAAAAAAAAAACTTTAACGACTTTAAAGTAAAAACTACTAAAAAAGCTCGTTTTTCAACCAATTTTAAATTATGTTTGTATTTGGATTCATCTGATGTTTTCCGTTGATGAGGTTTAAAAAGTACATAAATTAAATAAACAACTTTTTCAATCGAAAAAAGGCCACGAAAAGTACAATTTACACATGCACAAAGGATTTTAAACCTTTTCTCTTTTGTTTCTATAATAAAACAGAGAAAGGATTTTTCCTTTTTGAACCTTAATTATAGGTGTTTTTTTTTTCACGCTCGTTATATCAAACAGTTTTTCAGTATTAAAATAAGCTTATTGTCTCTCAAAAACTTGAAACAAATAATAAACTTGAACTTTATCGGTGATTTTTTTTCCTGAGGTTTTCTTCTCTTCAATGACATTGATCATATCATATTTTGACGAATAAATGTATGTACTTGAATTTTGATTGATTAAACATTGTTCATAGTTCAAACTTTAAAATCCTTCAATAAACTGTGCTGAGAGAAGCGAATTCAAGACAGTTTTCATAACAAACAAAGTCGATTCTTTATCAACTTTTTTTTTCTTCGTTTTTGTGCTTCATGAAGTTTATGTTCTTCTTCGGTCAAAACTCTTTTTATGTTCCTCGAAATTCATCTTTCTCCGTTGATATTTAGTATTAATGAAAGCTCTGTTTCCCTCGGAAAAGTTTTCTCTCGAAACCCTTTTTCTTTGGCGTTCCTTTTCTCTGTTTTCCTCCGAAAAGTTCTCTTTCGAAACCCTTTTTCTTTGGCGTTCATTTTAATTTCTCTGAAAAGTTTCGTCTACAATCTCGTTTTCTTTCTCTTTCAAGCCTGCGCTGTCGGTTCTTCATTGAAACTCCTTCGCCGTTCTCTTTCTCTTGCTTGTCTTCTTCTCTTTTCCTCTGCTGTTAACTGTCTTTTTCTTTTGGCATTTTTTTAAATTGAAGAAAGCTTAAGTAAAAGCGATAAAAAAGTGATAAAACGTCGAGAAAAGCGAGAAAAAAATGTTTTGTTTTTCATAATTTAACAAAACTTACCTTAAATAGTGATAAAACAGGTCTTGTTAAGTCTTGGACATAAAAATACACGTCTACTCCCAATGAAATCTTCGTTCTTCATGTTAGTCCGCTGGTCACGGTTTATGAGATAGAATTAAATGTATATTTGAACAGATAGCATTTCTGATTAAACATGAAATAATTTCCAGGTTAAAATTTGATTGCATTCTGTTATCAATAACGTCTATTATATGAAGACGAATATTCCCACGGAAATTCTATTATTAGTCGAACTAACCTCCTATTGCAACGTAGCCGAACGCTAATCAGGCTGAAGGATTTTAATCAAACATGCGCAGTGCAAAAATGCCCAGATTCTGGGCATCCGGTTTGGAAATTGCCAGAGCCAAGATAGTTCGTCGAGCCTGAACATGCGCAGTAAGAGCTAGCGGCGAATGGAGACCGGACGAGATTGACTTCTGACATCAGTGGAAACCAAAAAAAAATACGCGTTGCATTTTAATAGGCCTGGGCACGAGTAAAAAGCACAAATATAATTACAATTAATCACCGATCACCATAGAGAAGAAACACAAAAGGAAACATCTTACCCACAAACAACTGAAGAGATTGTACCAAGAAAAAAACAAGGAATACCGGCGATCCAAACACCCGAACAGCGAAAAGTTGTGCGCTATCTAGATTCAGATTGGTGAGTTTAAATCGTGAAGGCCTAGAAGTTTCAGTTTCAGTGAAGAAAAAAATTATTTGCACACACTAGTTTAATAATTGTTATAGATTGAATAGGCAAATTCTAGGGTTTGGTCAGCTCAACGAAAGAATTATCTTCAATCAATCCTCAGTTTTATAATCATCTGTTCTAACCTAATATCCTGTTAACAACTACTGACTAGTCACAACAATACTTAGGGCGGTGCCTACCTATTAGGAGGGTTTATCATACACAAAGCTACAATAATCACAACAACTCTAAGTTTCAAATGTAAATTTGCTAAATCATCTAAAATACATACACTTTCACAAATAGCTAAATCTCACTCTCTTACAATATCTAAATGCAAACCACTGCCTCTCAAGGAGGTAGTTGTTAATTTGAATATACACACCAAATTGCATAAAAAAAGTCAAGAAAAATGATATTTTCTTTTTATTTCTCTTCGAAAGTCCTTACAGCGCGAAGCGCAAAAGTATGACCCCATTTAATATATTCGCATACTTCTATGCACGGGAGTTTGTACTTTAAACAGACACATTTGAAGTTGTCTGATTTTACAGAATACACTGTTATTTTCAGGGAGTTGATTGAACAGCAAAAATGGAGTTAAAAAAAAAAAGTTCAGAATAATCCGTTTATTTGGAGTTATTTTAACTCCGCTTTTGGAGTTAAAATAACTCCTTGTATGGAGTTGTTTTAATCCTGAGGGGAGTTAAATTAACTCCTTGTATGGAGTTGTTTTAATCCTGAGGGGAGTTAAATTAACTCCTAAAAAGGGAGTTAAAAAGTTATTCTGCAATCATCCTTGCACCCCTAGAATACACAAACAAGAAAGCATTTTCTAATGACTGAACTGTTTAATATATATTCAATTACATACAACAAATATAATTGCAATTATAAAACCTGTTTGCTATTTGACTGTTCATTTTTTTAAATCTGAGTGACCAAATTAATGATTCCAAATATAAAATAGCTGTGCCGACTTATTAACATTTAATCAATTTGTGTGTTATTGTGATAAATGTTAAGGGTTTTGAAATCAAAATACAGGAACACCAAATAAATAAAATATGCCATAGAGAACACCTTTACTTTATAAAGTTGATAGTACTAGAGCAAAAATACTATATCCATGAAATAAAATATAACTACTTCTGTGTAATAGTTCTTATTTAGTGACTATTCGTCACTATCAAAGACAAGTAAAGCTGTTGTAATGAGGTATTGTTTGCTTTTGTATTTGATGTTTTTGCTGAGTGATACTGACTAAATAGCCACTAAATAGGAACTATTAGTTAGTAAATATTTTGGTTTTATTTCATGGTTTTAGTGTTTTAGCTCTAGTGGTACATGGATATTAAGGTGGCCTGGTAGTATTGACTTTGCAGGATAAACATAATTTTGTAACGCATTATTCTGCATCTAAACTTTGTCCGATTTCTACGACATTTACACATATAGATCTCTGGCAAAACTTTGAAGTTTGAGCTAGTCATATTTTAAGTGCGATTTGTGGAAACTATTAAGAAAAATAATGTTTTTTTAAAAGCACACGCTTTACTTAAATTGTCAATAAATCAAAACTTAGAAGATGAATTTTTTTCTTTTTTTGAGAAAATGTTATTTGGTTATTGCATTGGACACATATTGTAGCAGTTTTATTCAAATATTGACCTTGGAAGTTTTTTCTACAAACGTTTGTATATTTTTGCGCGCAAAATCAATAGTTATGACTCTTAAGCATGTATCTACGCTATATAGAAAAATCAAGGTCAACAATTGAAGAAATAGAGTAGATATATTTTCGAAATGCTCACTACGCAGTGAACAACAATATGTCGACAAGCTCTTCAAGAAATCAGAGCTAGAAATTATGGCTATTAAGTCGCTATTTTTTGATTAGAAGTTACAAGAGGCATTGGTCTTTCTTTCTACAGGTAAATTTGTAATATTATATTTTAATTCTTATTGAGTTATGAGCAATAGTATTTTTCATATTGATTTTGCGCGCAAAAATATAAAAAAAAGTTTGTAAAAAAAACTTCCAAGGTCAAGATTTGAATAAAACTGCTACAATATGTTTCCATATAACCAAATAACATTCTCTCAAAAAAAGAAAAAAATTCATATTCTAAGTTTTGATTTATTGACAATTTAAGTAAAGCGTGTGCTTTAAAAAAAAACATTATTTCTCTTAAATAGTCTCCACAAATCGCACTTAAAATGACTAGCTCAAACTTCAAAGTTTTAAGATTTATATGTGTACATTTTGTAGAAATCGGACAAGTTTAGATGCAAAATAATACGTTATCCTGCAAAGTCAATACTACCCATAGGAAAAAAAAGTAAAAAACCATTCATGGTATTATTATAAACCATAATGGTTTTTCTGTAAAAACCATTAATAACAAAAAAACATTAATGGTAAAATGAATTATATTCTTTAAATAACCATTAAAACTGAATTCCCATTAATGGCTATATTAAAAAACAATTACTGTATTTTACGGAAAAAACGTGAATGGAAATTGAAAACAGTAATGGTTTTTGCCTCCATCAATAACAATAATGTTTAACTTAAAGCACATTAATGTTTATAGAATGTTAACCATTCATGGCTTTTGCATTTTCCATCAATGGTTTTCATGCCCCTATTATAACCATTAATGGTTATTATTAATACATTAATGTTTTAATGAAAATACATTTAAGATTAATAAAAAACCATCAATGGAAATAATGATCCTTAAAACACATTAATGTTTATAAAATGTTAACCATTCATGGCTTTTGCATCAGTTCCATCAATGGTTTTCATGCCCCTATTATAACCATTAACGGTTATTATTAATACATTAATGTTTTAATGAAAATACATTTAAGATTAATAAAAAACCATCAATGGAAATAATGGTCCTTAAAATACATTAATGTTTATAGAATGTTAACCATTCATGGCTTTACATTTCCCATCAATGGTTTTCAATGCCCCTATTATAATCATTAATGGTTATTAATAATTATACAGTAATGTTTTTAAGATTTCATAAAAACCATCAAATTAAGTTACATTAATGTTTTTAGAATTTTTACCATTCCATGCTCTCACTATTGGGAGGGAATGTGTGAAAAGTATGTGAAAACCATGTGAAAACTTTCTACATGTGAAATAGCATGTGAAAATCTCCATGTGGAATATTTCTTATAGCTTTTTATGCCTGCATGAGTCTTCTGAGATTTTTGGATAAGGAAAGTGAAAAGTAAAAACAAATTAATAAATTCGATCTACCATGTTGATGTAAAATGTCGATGTAGTAATTTATAATAAGTAGACATGCAGCTAGCTTTTGAAGTGAGTCAATTTTACTCTCATAATTTTTACTTCGCTTTGAAGAGTAAATTACTAGAGTGAATTCATGGAGTAAAAACAACCCTGTGAGAAAGTACTCTATATAGTCACTATAGATGATTTAACTCCATTTCTTATTTGTAACTCCAGGTAGGAGTTATATTAACTCCACATTGGAGTTAAAACAACCCTTTGATAAAGTACTCTAGTCACTGTGGTTAATTTAACTCCATTTCTTATTTGTAACTCCAGGTAGGAGTTATATTAACTCCACATTGGAGTTAAAACAACCCTTTGAAAAAGTACTCTAGTCACTGTAGTTAATTTAACTCCATTTCTTAGTTTTAACTCCAAATAGGAGTTATTTTAACTCTTATTTTGGAGTTGTTTTAACTCCTAAATTTAACTCCACTAGGAAGAGCTAATTTAACTCTACCACCGGAGTTATTTCAACTCCCTGAAAATAACAGTGTAAGGCGAGTGAAAACCCGTTTCGCAGCTTAAGTCCGTGCATAGAAGTATGCAAATATATATAAAGTGGTCATACTTTTGCGCGTTGCGCTGTAACTAAAGTTACATAGTTAATTATTGCTTCCTAAAAGTTCTTGACACTAAATCAATGTCAAAGATGATTGTATAAAGATATTTTCTTCAGACTTTCTCGTCACAAAGCGTTTTATTTCAACAATTTTTATTGATAATTTAATAATATTTAACAATTTATCGAAAAGCGAAATTGTTTTGTTTATTTTGCAGGTTAATAAATTAATTTTTTTTAATTCATGATTAATTGCTTCTAAATTAGGCTTTTGAATAGATTCGTTTTTTAAGAAGTGCAAACATCCCATACAGAAAATTCATGTTTAAAAGCATTTCATATTGATTCTGTTTGTACAGCTAGTTTAAAAAATAAAAAAAATGAATGAATACTATAAGTCAGCTATTAGCGAACAACAGATACGCCAAAGACATATACACCTATTTCAAAAATCATTGTCGCAAACAAAGCCACAGTCCACACTCTGAAGCCTGCAAAGGATGTCGGTATTTATTATCTTGTTATCGATCCGATATATTCATAGAATATTTTGGTTGTACGTGTTTGTTGTACAAGTTGTTGCAGTGGTAGATGTAAATACAAATATTTCTTTAAAAAACGTGAAATGAATCATAAATCAAGTCCCTGTAACCGACATCCTTTGCAGGCTTCGGCCGGCTGCGACAACGATTTTTGAAATAGATGTATAACTAAAAAATAGTCAGTCTATGAATGCATGTTGCTACTGTGAAAAGTGACAACTAATTAGGTCTAAAAAAAACCGAAAACTGAACAGCAACTTTATGGCAAGCCATAAACTCAAAGCCAACGACTCAGATTTGGAAAATTAAACTATTTAGAAGAACGTCTAGGTCTGTCCACGAGTTAATGAAAATTTGGGCTTCTTGTGTTTCTATTGTTTCACTCCGGCTCACTCAACCCGATATAGGATAGTGTAATATTCTTCCCCGGGTATTGTTATTCATGTGATGGTAATAAGGAATGGGGATAGCTCTGGCCTTACCCACGCCTAGGCCAAGGCGAGAAGTATATCGAAGGTAATTGAAACCCGGCTTCCTTTGAGTGGGTGGGAGGGTGGGACAAAGAAGATGTTTGTCGCGGCTGCCTCAAGTAGAGTGACACTATAGGCCACGTGAATTGCCTTTTATTATCTCATTTGCATAATGATAATCCCCATGGAATCAAATTAACGATGCAACTTGAGTTTGCATATCTAGCCATAAAAATTAGAAAATAGAATAAATTCATTGATTAACAGCTTGTTTCTCTATTTTATAGAGCTACTTGGATGAAAGAGCGTGATGAATGCAAACCCACGCATGTTATTTAGTGGTGTAACAGCCATCGCCGTAATTATCCTATTTTGTAATCTGTACTACACGGATATATTCGAGAATCCGACACATCAAAGTCTCACACAAAACGTTAATCGTTCTTGGATTTCTATGGCCTGGGAAAAAGTCAGGACCAAATTTCGGCTTAGGCAATCCAAGACAAATGCAACAGAACAATTACTGCAAAATCCATACAACGAAAGTCCAACAAATAAAAGCAGTTCTTTGACGAAAACTAAATGGCAGAACATCACTAATTTTCAAAATGGACAATCCAGGAAAAGTACTATTGGTAAAGCCCCGACGAAGAAACCTGAAATAGTGAAAGTAGCCTTGTATTACACCAGCTGGTTTGGGCGGCCACACGGATTTCTCGGCGCATATTCAGGAATAAACAAGAAGACATTAATGCTTCAATATTCAAATGGGCAGCCATGTGAGCATAAGTGTCGTTTTACGCACAATAAAAGTGAGCTGCACACCAGTGATGCGGTCTTATTTCATAGTTGTAATGTGCCTGGAAACATACGTGAGTTATCTAACAATAGAAGAAATTATAAGCAGAGATGGATATACCAATCTCAAGAGAACCCGTACAATGCAGGGCGAAATGTCATGACCTTGAATGGGATTTTCAACTGGACATTTACTTATCGAAAAATGTCAGAGATTTATCATCCATACGGTGAATATCGTCAACTTCGACAAGATGAAATCCTGCCGAAAGTCCCCGAAAACAATAATTACGCAAAAGGAAAGACCAATCTCGTAACGTGGTCTGTGTCTCATTGTAACATTGCAAGCCTTCGTGATAAAATAGTCCAGAGTCTTACACAATTTGTACCAATTGTCATCAACGGAAAATGCGCAAGTTTGTTTCCGAAACGAAAGAACTTACCGTCTTGTGGTAAAGCGGGCAGTCCTGCATGCACTCGGTTGTATAACTCGACCAAGTTCTACTTGTCGTTCGAAAACGGTCTATGTCGGGATTATATAACAGAAAAGTACTGGGCTACACCTCTAAATCACGGTATGGTCCCCATAGTATTTGGTCCTCAAGATATCTACAAAACAAATGCAATTCCTGGATCTTATATCAATTTATTTGATTTCCCATCAATTGAAGCTCTTGCCAACTATATAAAGTTTTTAGATAAAAACGATACAGCATACAATGAATATTTCACGTGGAAGACCAAGTATAAAGTCATTTCAGTTGAATTTGCCTGTCGTTTATGTAGGAATCTTCACAATGAAACGCTTCCTCCAAAAACGTACAATAACCTTAGCGCTTATGCCAGGCCGGCGTGTGATAAGAATCTAGACAGAGTAAGAAAGTATCTTTGAAATTTAGGCCTACTCTGGGGCCCCTTGTAGCCGCGACACAATGCGACATTAAATGGGTTACATTAGGCGATATTGACAAATTTTTTGGAAAAATGGCGAAATCGCCAGGCGATAGTAGGCCATTTTACGCGACATTGTATATGCATGATTTTTTTTTAACAATTTGTTGGGTGGACGACAACGGTTGATATCGGTTGAGTAGCACTGTGGGACAAGTTTGGGTGTAATAAGGTTATATTATAAGCGACATTAGGCGATAGTAAACTGAAGAACGAGCGAAGAACGATATGCAGGAACGAACGAGTGAGTGTCTTACACAAACAGGGTGGCCAAGGGGGTGGGGTGGTGGTGGTGTGTGTGTGTGGGGGGGGGGGGGGGGGGGAGGCGATCGTCATCAAGTTTCACGATATTACGATATTCACGCATCACGTACAAATTTATGTCACGTTCAACATAGTATTCACGTATAACAACTAAATTGTTCGTTATTTTCACGAATCACGCACTTATTTTAGCCTAAATCACGTGTCACGCGTTACCCTTTGGTCACCCTCCACAAACAACGAGTGAGTATAAATCTGTTCAAAGCTTTCTATGATGTAATCTGTTTATTACATATATAACAAGAACTGTTCTTGAAACATTAGGTGGTTGCTAACATCAAACTATAATAAGCAATTTATATAACTTCAGTTTTCATATACTTGAAGGAAATAAGCCCTGCTGATGCAAATGCAATCCTACGCACTCTCATTTTGATGAACTTTGGCATTTGCCAACAACAACAAAAACATTGAACATTCTCTCCATATTCATATTTAGCAATATTTAATCAAATTGCACATCTTCTAGAACGGCTCTAATGTCTTATTTTCAGGAGATATTCCTAAACATTAAGAATTTCTAAAAGATCAGTAACTTTATAATATCTTGATAGTTTAGGTGTAGGGTAGGTAATTAAACAATTCATATATTATGAGTGTTCTGATGATAAGACAGTTCAAATATAAACCATTAGACTTATGGCCCTTATGACATTTGAACGTACTGTCTTAAAGGGCAACTCCCACCTTAAATAGCAAGTTCTTATTAAAATGTCTAGAGAACTACTTAAAACATCATAAAGGTAATAAAAAACAGAAATTGAAAGTTTTAGGCATGTTTTTCGCGGTCTTTGTATCGTCCCTCAAACATCCCGTGAATTACGTGTCGTTCGGTGTCACGTGATCTGTTACGTCACACGTGTTTAAGACTCGCTTCGTACAAAATGGCTTCTAGGCGGTAGCAGCAGAAGTCTTTTTCAATACAAGGGAATCTTGTTGCTATATGATCTCGGAATGGATGATCAGGACAATGAAATGCAACTACAACCTATCTATGATTCAAGCCAGCTGTTGATATCACAGGCAGCCCAAACTCATTATCTGACAACATTGAAAAACAGAAAAACATCATTGAAAAATAAAATACAAAATGAAAAAATAAAATTACAAAATGAAAAAGATACGTTTCATGTGTTTATTTAATTCATTTTAATCATTATTAAACGCTTAAATTACGGTTTTTTTGCGTTTTTTAATATCTGCTCTCTCCCTTACTATAAAGTAATTAATTAAACTTTATAGTAAGGGAGAGAGCAGATATTAAAAAAACGCAAAAAAAACGTCATTTAAGCGTTTAATAATGATCAAAATGAATTAAATAAACACATGAAACGTATCTTTTTCATTTTGTAATTTTATTTTTCATTTTGTAATTTTATTTTTCATTTTGTAATTTTATTTTTCATTTTGTAATTTTATTTTTCAATGATGTTTTTTCTGTTTTTCAATGTTGTCAGATAATGAGTTTGGGCTGCCTGTGTTGATATTTGAGCCGAAAGGCCAGGATCTTATGATTGAGGTTCCAAGATGAAGAGGAAAACAAACGGTTTCCCGGGTCGGTTTGTTTCGACAACATAAACTGGTATGATACTTTCTTATTATGCTAAATATGCTTATATGTGCTCTAAATCATCTGAATCGTAAAGCAAAAGGTCTATTATATTCCATTTTCGTTTGTAAGTTAAAGAAGAAGAACATAATGGACTTAATAAGCTTATATTTGTGAATAACAACTACCTCGAAAGCTAGCGAAAGTCTAGTTTTTAAAAGTTTACGTTTTTTATAAGCTTATTAACTTATAATTAAAGCTCTCCAAAATAGACAAAACAGTATCACTAAAACGTATGTGATATTTTTAAAATATTTATTTTGGAATAACGAGAATTGAATAGCCTGCGTGCAGCCCCTTTTTTTACCCGTAATAAGGGTCTGCGAATTATTGCAAGATCCCGTGTTCTGGACCCCCAGCCGAGTTGCACGATTATATATAACAGGCTCTGATTGGCTGCTACGCCAGCTCATTCTTACATACTCTCTGATTGGCTCGAAAGCTCGTACTCGCATGCGCACTAGAGACTAGTGTCATGATCGAGTAAAAACAAGATGGCCGCTGAAAGGCGGCGAAAAAATGTCTCTTCGAAAATGGCTCGGAAATGCCAAAAAACCGCAGTAAATGCACTTAAACTTACTTATGGAAGTAACAAATTTATCAGAGCCCCTGTATGGGTTGATAGTTCTCAAGTTTATCGTCGACTTATCGCCGAAATATTGAATTCTACTACTCGATGTAGATGAACTTCGCTCGCGTCTCAAAGTGTTCGATGAATATTATCACCATTGTCACTACACCTACAACATTCCCATCAACATCACTACTACCATCATTATCATCATCATATTATTATTATTATTGTAAATAATAACATGAAAATATGTTCTTCGGCCAACATTAGCCAGTATGATTGATAAAAATAAAAGAACTCACCAAACACAAACATAATAATTAACAATTATTCGCCGAAGGCGAAGTGATTATCGGTGAATATTTACCGAGCGGTGAGTCTTCGAGCTGCAAGGTAAATATTCACCGATAATCACTTCGCCTGAGGTGAATAATCGTTTTAGTATAAATACAAAGGTGATTATTTCAAAAAAGAAAGAAGGAAACAGCATTGAAAGTGAAAATATTTTATTTTTTAAAAGCGCGACCGTTACGCGTAAAAGTTGTAAACTTTGTCTCGCATATAATGACAAAAAAACGTGAAAATTTACTATGATACCTTTAAATAGCTTGACACCAAACTTAGTAGCTTTTTTTGTCGATTTTGGGACAGCATTTTCTTTAAAGATTTCAATTTCATCTTCGCTAACAGTGACAAAACAACTACTGGCAGCCATTTTGTCCGAAAAGGTGATTATAGGCTGATAATCCGAGATAGCAAACCAATCAGAGCGCGCGATTTTGTATAATCACCTTTGTATTTATACTAATGACATTTAATCAGTTTAAAATGTATTTCACTTACTACAATCGATAGATGACTCGATAGATATGATTCACGAAACGCTTTTCAAGTAAAAATTGTTTACCGCCACGTGTCGTGAATTTCAAATGCCTCGTTTGAAAAATATTATAAATATTTTTCAGATGTATTTTGATATGTTTTACATCAATCAATAATTGTTATTTTACCGAAGTATGAAGCTTATATATCCATGTCAGTCCTTATATTTGACGATTTTCGACGTGACATCGAACACTATGAGACGCGAGCGAAGTTCATCTACATCGAGTAGTAGAATTCAATATTTCGGCGATAAGTCGACGATAAACTTGAGAACTATCAACCCATACAGGGGCTCTGATAAATTTGTTACTTCCATAAGTAAGTTTAAGTGCATTTACTGCGGTTTTTTGGCATTTCCGAGCCATTTCCGAAGAGACATTTTTTCGCCGCCTTTCAGCGGCCATCTTGTTTTTACTCGATCATGACACTAGTCTCTAGTGCGCATGCGAGTACGAGCTTTCGAGCCAATCAGAGAGTATGTAAGAATGAGCTGGCGTAGCAGCCAATCAGAGCCTGTTATATATAATCGTGCAACTCGGCTGGGGGTCCAGAACACGGAATCTTGCAATAATTCGCAGACCCTTATTACGGGTAAAAAAAGGGACTGCACGCAGGCTAGAATTGAATTGAATAAAGATTTTCTGTTTGTAAAGATTTGAAGGATTATCTGAACGAAAACAACAATACAATGTCAATAGGACCAATCGGGTACAAGTTTATATCGAGAGGCGGAGACTTTAGAAACTTTGATGTCTGTAATTGGTCCGATTGAGATGAAAAAATGTAGCATTTTATTTTACTCATTAGCATACTAAAATGCGTTATGTGAAATCGCTCTAATATTGACATTCATGATACAACGACGCATTATGTTCACATTATTATTCAAGCAAATACATGGGAGGTACGGCTTCTTACATATTGAAAACAAATATATGTGATGCGATTGCTCGACATCTCTACAAACATCAAATAAAATCTAATTTGAAACAATTTTGATGCGATGTTGCATGCAAGTCTGAAAATAGACTATATACACCTATAACTTATGATAAGTGAGGCTGTAAGTCTATTGTTGTCTACAGTCTAGTCTAGCTTTACTTCAGTTTCCAACTATAGCTTTTACAGTCAGATATTGTTTATCAGAACACCAGTGTCATTCTCAGTTTTCTACCAATATTTTTACAGAAGATCTGGGTTTTTTTTCAGTTATCATTTCTAGCTTCTACACTGGATTTAATTCACAACTTTCTAGTAGAAAACAATTCTACAATAAGCTCCTACATTGTACTCCTTATATACACCTCTTTCAATAATCGTTGTCGTAATCAAAGCTACAGTCCACACTCTGAAGCCTGTAAAGGATGTCGGTATTTCTTCTCTTGATATCGATTTATTCATAGCATATTTTGGTTGTACGTGTTTGTGTTAGATGAACATAACAAATTGTTGCTGGGGAACATTATGAAACAAATATTTCTTTAAAAAGCGTGTAATAAATCACACATTCAGTTCATATAACCGACATCCTTTGGAGGCTTCAGAGTGTGGACTGTAGCTTTGGCTGCGACAACGATTTTTGAAATAGGTGTATATATCAGATGTAATTCACAGTCTTTCCACGTTTCTCTGAGTTGTGATATCACAAACTAGGGCCTACAAACTGTTCACCAACAATTATCTGGAATTCAATTCTTTTGTCAAGTTTTTAGTGGGCTTTCGTTTATTTTCTCTGGTTGAGTCTCTTGTTGTGGAACTGTTCACAAACAATTATCTGGAATTAAATTCTTTAATTCGTCAAGTTTTTAGACTGGCCTTTCGTGTATTTTCTCTGGTTGTATGATTCTCTAATTGTTGTGGATGTATGGCATTCATTGCGATCGACGTACCCATGGTACCTCTGCTTGGCTGAAAGCTTGCATTCCTTCGTGAACTACTATCCATAATTCCAACCTGGTTCATGCCGCATAAGTTGAATGGGAAAAGACTTTTTAAGCATCTACGAAAATTGCTGCTGAATATCAAGCATATCAGAGGGTTGATGAAAAAGCTGACGTAAGATAGCATCAGAGTTCCTTCATCTATTATCGTGAAATAAGGTACTAATATTGGAGGCAGTGTGCCTTTCCATACAAACATTATCAGAATAGTTACAATGTGGTATGGGAACCAACATGCGAAAAAGCACATGACAATTGTTAGCGCCATTTTGATTATCTTAAGGTTTCGTATTCGTCGCATTCTCTCCATTTCCTCCGATTGCTGTCCTGGAAGGATTTGCTTCTTTATTTTACAAGCAATAGCACTGTAAAGAACTGTTATGATAACGAATGGAAGAACGAAATATGGGATTAAAACGAACAAATAGAGAATAGTGTTTGATTTTATTTGGTCAAAGTTCTTTGGCCAGATCATAACACATACATATACATGTGGCATTTCAGGCACAAGTTTATAGGTGACGAGATGGACACAGAATGATGCTATCGCTATAAGCCATGTCATGGGAATAGCAAAACGAATATCCAGTAGTCGAGGTGTTGGTGACATAGGAAACACCACAGCAAAGAATCGATCAAAACCGATTACGATCATACTCACGATAGAAACTGTGATGGACACATCGCGAATGAACGGTGTAACCTTGCACAGGACATTACCAAAAGCACCTTCAGCCAACCATTGAAATGACTTGTTGTGTAAGAATGCCAGTGTAGTAGAAATACAAGCGATGGAACCAGCTAAATCAGAACACGCCATGTTAACAATAAGGTAATTCATCGTGGAACGCATCTGCCTGTTGCGGAAAACAATTGCAATGATATATACATTGCACAAAATTGAGAGGCCTAACAGAAAACTGTAGCACAACGTAAAGGAAGTTCTCTGGTTGTCTGGAAGATGATACAACCATGGAGGCGGTGGTTGAAAGGGAGCGGAAATATTCGTCAGACTGATGTTTCGTTTGTCATTCATCCTTAAAAACTATAGGACTACTGCCGGAAATATTCGTCAGACTTAGTTTCGACAGTTTTCTACTGAACAAAGAAAAGCTGGATGTGATAAGAATCACTGTTCACTTCGCTGAATTGGCAAACAATATATAGCCAATAATGTACTGCCATATTTACAGTGTTTGATTAAGAATGACGAACGATCTTTAATTTCCATTTCAAAATTTCATTCTACAACACCCTATTTGTATATACACCTAATTCAAAAAAGGTTGACGGGGCGAACGGCGATTGGCGATTGAAATTCCTATTGTCCACGACTGTGGACAATACGAATTTCAATCGCCAATCGCCGTTCGCCCCGTCAACCTTTTTTGAATTAGGTGTATGCTCTTGTAATGTCAATCGTTGACGTATTTCGCACACTTCAAGCGCTGCATAAGTAGTTCTATGATAAGTAGCAAAAACGTTGACGCAAACCAAAGAAAATAATTACAACAAATTAAAGCAACAAAGGAAAGAAATAGTTTTAATCCACGTACGAATACATACTATTTGTTGACACAACATTTCACTGAATAACATGATATAATATTTTGCAAAATCTCAGCTCTCTTTATAACGTGCCAACGTTTGTCAATAAAAGGCTTACTTTGGACAGGTTTGTGAACTTGGCTCTACAAACATGAAAATGAATATTCAAAATCACAATAAGTCATTTTTTCTCGTTCTTATATAATTGTTTTCATAAATGTCTTATCTACAATTTTAATTATTTGTCGTGGCCTTTTAGTTGCTGTTATCTGTATAAACATTAACATGTGAGCAGATGTGTTTCCAAAACGTAATCAAAACTATATTAGTGTGTGTGATTTTAACGCCATGTCTTTAAACATAAGACCTTTAATTAAAGATTCACGGTTTATCGTAGCTTGCTGTTTAATATATGATATGAATAAGAAAGCGTGATTGACGGGTTCAATACTGGCTATATGAATTCTTCGAGTGCTGTTTTCCTTCTTCTTTTGTGATGCACTAAAGTAAATATTTTTTTGACAGACGTTATATCTTTTTGGTGACGAACCATTTGATATTTGTGTTCTATGTCTGCCCTCAGAACTCTTACTATGAGCGCCATAAAAATATTTGTTTTTATTATTATTATAAAGTGGGCTAAATCCCCCTCAAAAATATCAAGCAACAGTTGAGGGCGGGAAAAAACAATCGAGCCAATTAACCTAGAGTTGGCCCACTCCAAATATCAAACGGTCCTTCCCCTAGTAGCCAATCAACGGGATGCCTTTTATCAAAATGATTTTGTATGTTCTAAGATTTCTGCCGTTCTCCATTTGCTTTTATCACGGGCAGAAACAATAGGTTTTGAATCTCCTGGGCGCCCTTTCCCTCGCGTTCGTGCGTTTCAGAACGGTTCCAAACAAAGGTTTTTGCTCTTATGGGAATAAATATGGCCACCGTGTAATAAAAGCCCATAGTCAACTACCTGCCTTTGAATAGTTGTATAGTATCCTCAGTGCTATATTCTTGTCATAAGTTTATAGTTCGTTCAGTTCTTTTTTATTTTTCACTGTTGCTATATGCCTTTTCCTTTAAAGCTATTAATAAGCAATTAACGTCTAAGTTATTTTTGCCCCATTCTTCCTCTTTTATTTGTGTCTTGCACAGTCTTGCTAATTTTAATATTAGAGTATTACTTCTAAATTGATTACTGACTAAAATTATAAAAGTGATGATGGCTAGTGGTCGAAAAGCCTCGGTCCATAGATTCGACCTTCTTCAATGAATAACATTGCAAGTATTTACTGATTAGTTTACTGTACCTGCTAAGCCTGAAGTGGTTCGAGTTGGCGTACGTGCAAGTTCAATGTTTATCTGATGCTTGCAAATATTGCATGTTGGTGTTTGCACTCTCTTAATATATTCATATTATATATTTGCTTTTTACAATTCTATTTTTGGGTGCACTTAAATTGAAGCCTCGCTCTGTTGTGTTTTCCAACACTATAGTCTTTTTTCTATTATCTTTATACATCTAATTGCAAGAACGTTATCCTGACGTTTGGAATTTATTGGGAAAGGAATTAATTAAAAAACAAAAGAAGATCACTCAAGCTGAACTCTTTATTCTGTTATTCCTTTCTTATTGTGTTCTTTTAGGTGTACTTTTTTTTAATAACTTTAATTGGGCTTTTTGTTGCAACGGCGCATTAGCATAAAAAAGCTCTGCCACCGCAAAACGGATGGAAATGTTTGCTTTTCTTTCACTCTCTCTTCTTTTCCACTTCTTTTCACGTTCTTTTCCCCTTGTTTTCTTTCCTTTCCCTTTATCATAGTTTCAATCCTTTTACTTTCACTTTCATTAATGTGTGTGTATTGCTCGAACATGCATGTACAAAAGTGGTCTGCGGCTATAAGATTATCACTTTATTTCAATATAAAATATAAACTATATAAATAAGAGTCGCTTTAATTCTTGGCTTGTGGTACAGTTTCGTCCAGCATGCAGGTTTCTAAAGATGAGAGCAACATGAAACTGACTGAGTAATTTTGATATCCGAGAAATAACCATGGAATTCTAGAACATACTCTCTATAAATTGGGCTTTTTTGCACAATGTGTTCAGCTCCTATTGTCAGCTCCTTTAAGCGGGTTACATTGTTAGTACAAAATCATAGTCGATTATAGCATTGGGTCATGATAAATTAAGGACGTTCTAGCTTGGCAAACATGATGCTTGTTATACAAAATATTGAAATATGAAGTAAATTAAAGGGTCTCCTAATTTTGATTCTTTCCTCGCCACTTCCTTAGTTGACAAAATTAAACTTGAAAATGCATGGCTTTCGTACAAGCTTTACTTTTTTTCTGTAATCTTCACCATACTCAGGCTACTTAAGGCCTGGGTTTTAAACCTATATCCGATAAAATCAATTTTGCATGTTACGGCATAAAGATCTGCAAGAAAATACTCAAACTTGACACAATGATAGATATTGGTGACGTTTGTGATCTTAACGTAATTTTTCAATACATAGTCGTCACGTGACCAACAACGTCAGAAATACGTTTTTTCGCTTTGCGGCTCCGAGTTTTACTTATAGAAAGGAAATATTTAGTTAAATATTTTAAAGTGAGGTTTCTCTATATATGTCTGCTTGGCGATCTGGTTTTCACTTATGGGATGTGGAGTTATTTGGAGAAATAGGAAAATTAATTTAGGTCACGTGACCTATTTCCTGTAATATCTCCTTAACGGAAAAGTATAGTCACGATCGCCAGGTAGATCCTTGTGGAGACACAGTATTGAAGTGTATTCGGTGTACTTATTTAGAATGTTTGATTAAACTCGCGACCGGAAAAAAATAAAACTATTTTGTCACAATAATTCACCTCTCTGGTCACGTGACCTCTCTCTCTGGTCCTCTCTGGTCCTCTATTTTATCAATGACTATTTATGTGCCAAATTTGAATCATTTCTGCTGAGTTTTTCTTCTGGATTTGACTGCTGACCCAGGCCTTAAGTAGCCTGAGTATTAAGCTCAATGAAAAATTGATATGACCCATCAATATAATTTATGCTGGGACATCACGCGTCAGCCAATCACTGCACCGATAATCCGACGAACAGTATATAAGACAACCATCATCCAGTCTACACCATCGCCTGATGAAGACTAGCAGATTGCAGTCGAAACGTCGCGGTATTTCTACCAATGATCTCAATCGTGAGACAATTGATTAAGTATTCTTTTAATTTAACAATTTATATTGTCAAATAAAGTTGAAAACACACGGGATGTGTGAGTCCATTGATGTATAAATTAAAAGCTAAACTCACCGTTAAATATTAACACAATTCTCCAAAGTCTTAATACTACAACCACATGCATGTACTTGGGATAGTTGCCATCAATAGTTCTTTTGGCAAAAGATATGAAATGAAATACAGTATGTACATTATTGTACGTGAGTGATGCCGAAAGGCGTTTTCTGAGGTTTCTGCATCCTGCAGGCTCAGTTCTCTGTACAGGGGCGGATACAGGATACAGGGAAATACAGCTGCGTTTTATGGTTGTAAAGTATACAAAAATTACTAATAGCTACTAAGCTACAACAGCGTTACTGATGATCTTTTAAAAGGGATGCTGACATCATTCTTCTTGGGTGTGTAATGTCATATATCTTTGGCATATTTTGTTTTGTTTAGAATCAATTAATTTTTTAATTATTTGATTTAAAATCAGTTTATTTTTTAAACTTTTAGGGATCAAAATAGGGGGTGGAAATCCACCCAATCCACCCCCCACCCCCCCCTGTATCCGCCCCCACTGTATGTAAAAGTAATATTTTTATGCTGTAAATTAGAGAGCTGCGTTTTGTTTGGTTAGGCACTTGTTTGGAAAGACTATATTGTTTTTTAAACCTATCCTAAACGATGTTTCGGTTTGGTGCTGGCTGGAAAGTGGTCAAGGATTAAACCATATTTTTCTATAATTGTTTACCTGAATGTTTTCGTTGCGATTAATTCTGCACAGAAATAGAAAACAACCAGGACGATGTCAAATAACTGAAAACGAAAAGATCATATCATTTTTAATGTGTATTGGATTGTATGTTAGTTCATTTCATGTTTACTTATTTACCTCCAACCTATCATTTGCTACGCCTTTCCCGACACTCAAAAGTTTAAGGAAAACCTGCAAGGATGGTAAAAAGTTTAAATAATAATAAAAATAGTAGAAATACATCAGTTTTGTAACGTCGTATTTAACCAGAGACAAATGCCCTACTAATTTGGGAGACTCAGACGCAGTAAACCACTTCGCCACCCATGGCACCCATTAACTTTAATGTTTGAATAAAAGGTTTTTAAGAAATGTTTGCTAGGATGATTTTGATTTTGGCTTTGTATTAAAATATTCGATGATTATCATTTTTTGTTAACTCAATGGACAAATTAAACTCATTACCATTAGCGAGGCTTTACATCGAAAATAGTCGCATCGCTACAAACAAATATAATGTCAATGCCAATTTTAGGTTATTCCAATCCGACAATCCGTTTAGAGGCGGATCTAACATCAAATTAACCAATATGTTTACGAATTTACGTAAGCTCCATCTCCAAAGTTGATTGACGGATCCGAAAAGACCACAATCCAACCGTAGCTTTCAAATAGTGGGTCCCGATGGAACAGTTTTCGCAGCAGATTCTCAACTTTGGAACCCCAGTTTATTGGTTTTGCTAGAAATTTAGTAGGACCTTTGATGTTAGTTTAGCGTCAGTATGTGATGGTGTGACCCTTGTGGGTTTAGGTAGTTGTAAGTTAGATTGTCGCGGGAAATGTTTACCTCGAGAACAAAGAAGACCATGATTGCTAGACAAGCTCTTTGGAATGTCGTAAACAGCAATTCGTTGCCTTTTCCTAGAAATGCAGGGAAGAATATATATAAATTTGTAAATGCCAAAAAAGTCAATTCGTGCCATGTGATTATAGTGAAATTTTGTGTGGGATCGAAAATATGTGAATTTGTTAACGTGTTGTTCTCGCGCTGTGTAAGGCTACGAATGTTTGAACGATCCAGCAATCTGCGACCATGTGCACACCTCCCTCTCCCCTCCCGGTCTCTTTTCCCCCATCCCCCTCACATTTCTCTCTTCTCCAATTCCCCTGTCCCCACGTCTCTCTTCTACCTCCCCTTCTTTCATGTTTGATAGCAAAACTAGGTAAAATTCTAACCAAAATACTTACCATCGATAAAGCCGAAGTCGTTTAAGATAACAAGACAAACCAACGTAAGGTCGACAATAGAGAGGACTACTACCATAAAATGAGCATGACGGTGAAAAACGTAAAAAGCTAATTTTTCCCTCCATGGAATGCTAAATATAAAATCCCTAAAACCCTAAGAAAAAAAGGAAATACAATAAATAAAACAAGTACTCCAAAGAAGCAAAGAAGTCGGATGTAAGGGTGACAACAAATTGATTGGTTAGTTGATTGAAAGGGTAATACTCCAGTTTCGAGATCTCTTTTACTCAGTGTTAGCCTCAATTGTGTGTAAAATATGCAGAAATTTAGATAAAACTCGTGAGATTTCGATATATTTTTATTGTCTTCTATGCTCACAAATCTCTTTCATTTGCACGGACTGTTACTGAACAAAAGAATATATTACATGGTTTTGAGGCTAACAATGAGTAAAAGAGATCTCGAAACTGGAGTATTGTACGTTGGTTAGCTATTTGTCAGAAGATGAAAATCTGTTACTCTGGGTACCAGTGTTCATTTTCGGTTTGCTTTGGAATTTGTAAATAAGACGGTTTGTAACCAAGCTAGAAGAAACTATTAACTAAATGAAGCTATATTAGGTTTTTCAATGTAGTTTTGGTCATAAACAAGACAATGAAAAGTTTTACCTTTAGTTGATACGAAACTTTTGTTTTGAATAATATCCATATCCTTAATAAAAACTGTAAATAAATAATACAATATGTGAACAATTATTACATGGTTGTCATTATTTGATGTAATAGCTCATCATTGCAACGGTAAAGCAAGTAAAGCATTTCCTGTTAATCACAAAACATGCACCAGCATTCTCATCAACTTTTTTCAAAAAGTCAGAGTATTCTTACCTCGATGATATATATAAATGAATACGAAAAATTGAAAAACTCGGTATGTTTCTCAATGGCCAGTTTTCTTTTCTTCTTCTCTTCTAAAAAAAGATAAATATAAATAACACCAATTTAAATCAGTCCACTAATAGAAGTACAGACACAAGCATGAGTACAGCAGCTGACAGAAGCATAAAAATTCTTTAATATATGGCTTGTTTAGATGGTTACATAAGGGCAAGTTGGCCTGGCAGCGATTAAATAATAAATAGAAACTAGCGAGTAAACTAGTATAGGCTGCGTCGGTGTTTGGTATAAACGATAGGTAATATACGGCAAGGCACGGCAAAAAATTTTAAGATATCAGAGCCTGCAGAACATACGTTCTTGTTGAGTTTATGGGAAAATCGAGATTTGGGATTCCTGCGTTATCTGCGTTATCCCGCGAAAACACAGGAACCCCAAAGCCCTCCCTCCCCCACCCCCCAGTCGTACGAAATCTGCTCTTTCTTATATCTACGATAGATAATCTTTAAAATTCTATTGTTACCTTGTATCTGATGCTTAATTTCTTGTTCGCGGCTCTTCTGTGATTCTTGCTGTAGAAAAACAGCGTTTTCGATCTTTTTGTCAAATTTTGTCCAGAATGAATCGACCAGCTCATCGACTTTATTGTCGTCGAAAATCGCATCGTCGTCGATGGAAATATCACGTGTGGTGTCGAACGTTGTCGACATTTCTGATTCGTCATCATCATTGGATCGTTTTGATTCCAAAGAGGTTGTGCTGCAACAAAAGCCGGATAAAAAAGCTTTCAAAAATATCTGTAAATAACAACAGTCCCTTCACAGTTCCCTGTGCCATCTTGAAAGGTCGCCGGCCGGGCCTTTACATTGAAGGAAGACGAACGTTGAACTTACAATTATAGAGATACGTGAAGGTATTAAAAGGTGTTAAAAGGTCTCTATATCATTGCAAGCTCAACGTTCGTCTAGCTTTTTAAGATGGCGCAGGGAACTGTGAAGGGGACTATTATAGAAAAACTGTATACGAAAAACTGTTAATTGTAGCTTGCGTTGGTGTTTTAAAATAACAGTTGGAACAAAATATTCAAAAACTTAGTTTCTGTGAAAACTGCATCAATGTTTCCAAGGAAACAGTTGGAGTAAAAATACATTATTTAGTAGGGCACTTTGGGATTTAAAAAATATGCAATAACTAGGTTTAAATGGACTTGGATTATTATAATTGTTATTATGTTTCTAAGGAAACGTTTGAATAATAATTTTTTACGATAACCAGCGGTGAAACTAGTGTGGGCAGAAAAGAGGATGACCCGCTAAATACGCATTGAATACACAAGAAAACAATTAGTGCAATTCATCAGTAAAAGTTAGTCCAAGTAACTAACACTTTTGTAGTAATGGACTAAATCAAATAATAAAAATAAAAACGTTTTAAACACAAACAAACAAAAAAAAAACATTTTAAACACAAATAATTCTAACGCACTAGTCATCAATTAATCTCCGCCAGTTATAAAATTTGGGGTTCATCAGTCAAGTAACATCGAAAGGAATCACTTATTTGAAATATTCATATATAATATTTCCCTCGTTGTAAAAATGATTGTTTTGCCCGCCTTTTTTGTCAGAACAACTGGAGACATACTGTTTTCATAGAATTGCAAAATATAACTTTAAAACAAACCTTTTGTATAAAATGTCTTCTTTTACACGAAGAATGTTTGAAATATTCTTTTTTACTTGGCATTGTATGTACAATTGTATGTTTTTACTACAATTAGGTCATAACAAGTTCACATGAATATTGTCCAAATGTTCTCTCTTGTAAGACATTATATTCAACGCCTTATAATGATCATAAACATCAATAAAACCTACCGGTACCTTTCGTTGAGTTTATATCCATCATTTTCTGCTTGGGTTCTTAGTCTTGCTCTTTCTTCGATATTGATTACACTGAAAAAATGATTTGACCAATTTCACGTTCAATGAACTCATTAAAACAATTCTTATAAAACAATTTCGTAGTTTGCCTTACCTTTGATTTGATGTAGATTTATTCGACATATGTACAGGAAGAACTTTCCAAGAGGATTTTCATCTCCGTAAAATAAAAAAGCAAATATCTTTTGGGAAAGTTTTTTTTAAGAAGTTAGGCTTTGTTGTGATTTATGGTACATATGTGAAGGAAAATGGCACCCGTGTAAGTTTACTAAAACAAGCAGAATTAATCCAAAACAAGCAGGTTGGTGAATTTGGCTGATCCTTGATCATAAGAGATGGATTTCTATTCTTATCTCAATCAAAACAAAAACAAATTTATTCTACTACCTAAACTACCTAAAACATAATTGTATATAAACATTATTAAAGTTTGGGATGCTTTATATATACTAGTTATACAAATGTTTTGAGTCTCATACCGTGGAATGTCCCACGAATCACTTGTATTTTCTAGTTTATTTACGATCGAGCCTTTAGGTGAGTGTGTATAGAAAGAAAATACATGTGGAATATTCACGGTATGTCATGAGAGAACCCGCAATGTATCATGGGAAGAGGCAGTTGAATACCGCATAATAAACAACGACTTTCGAGTATTCTGACAACAGTTATAGAACTATTTTAATTAAAAATATTAGTATAAAATAAATAAATTAGCTGTCAATTCTTTCGTGGGCATTCTTCGTGAGTAGAGTGAAAACCTTTTTCATAGAAGGTTAAATGTCATATAAACATACGGTAGCTTAAAATACGCCAATTTACGTAATTCAGTATGAATTTATGAATTTTGATTTAGGTTACTAGTACTATTAAATTATGCATTTTCTCTTTAAAAAATTGGCTTTTGGTTATTGTATACTGTGTTCGACTGGAAGCAATGAGGTGATACCCACATCAAATTTAGCCGTGTGTTCAAAATAAATATTTATTATTGGCTATGCGCTGCTAGAATAGGATTTTTTTTCTACTAATAGTGAAAAGGGAGGATGGTTTTTACTATATGTAAAAGAATATAGTAATCAGTATAAGTTTATACGGATGAATTTGAATACATAGAAATGAAGGGGAGTGTACATTTGTGTGTAACCCGTCACATTTATTAGCTGACTTTAGCGGTTATTGCAATATTGCAACTACTAAGCGGTCTTTTACCAAAAAAATGCGATTAATATTCAGTATATAAGCAAATAGCTATACGTTTGTGCAGGTAAATCAGTAAAGGAGAGTCTTACAGATTTGTTTTTGATGATTTTATTTCCCACGAGTATGTGTAACCATTTAGCGTTAATTTCTGATATCAGTAAAATTTGTTAAAAATAATGTGTTAAAACTGGTTTATCAGTTGTCAAATTTCGATGGAACATGAACTATACTTTATCTTCGACAACTTAGTGCAAATTTGATGCTGATCGACCTTGATGATCGGGAACAGTGTAAAATTCAATTTTTTTGTTTACAGATTCGACACGTCCAAAAAATGAATTCAATTTTTTTCAACATTTCGTATTTCGTGTATTTTCTCTAGTTACAAAGCCTTGATTTCTATAATACTTCACGATGTATTTGTCGTGTACTTGTTTGACATATTTCGACCATAAAAGTCAGGCTAGCTCTTAACGTAATTTTATAATTATAGAAGAAACTTTGTTGAGTTATTTTCGACAAGCGCATACTCATTTGCATATGTTATAGCTTAGTGCAAAAAAATATTTTTGTTATTGCAGAGAGATCATGCGATGTGTTAATTTGAGAATTATTTCACATGTATTTCATGTTTAGAATGAATTTCGCATCAATATCTATCATTTTATTACATAAAAGTACACATTTCAAATTGTCGGGAAAATCGTTCTTGTGACGCTATTGGGTATCACCTCATTGCTTCCAGTCGTTATGTTCATCGCCATGATCACCACAGGAATCCCGATTTCGTTTTTAACTTTCTTTTCATAACTTAAACAATAGAACGAAGCCAATAAAGAATGCAATATGTTTTCAGTATACGAAAAAGGAGCCAAAATATTTGTGAAAAAATGTTAATATTTAAAAAAAGTTATCTAAACAAGAATTTTTCAAAAGAGTAAACTGTTAAAATAACAGGAATGGTTCCCACATCGCTTACTTTACTTACATTTACAAAGAATTAAAGTCAAATCTAATTAGAAAAACAATAAAACAAAGAAGAGAATAAATCAAATTTAAAATTATGTTTAACAGTTCCCAACATGGCGCCATGGCGTCATAAAAGATAGCAACTTTATTACCTTGCAAAAAAGACTCGTTACTGATTAATTATTTAAGCTAAAAAAACATTCTTTCGAAGAGTTTTTTTTTGGGGTTAACTTAAAGTTAATTTGTAAAGGATTTACTATGAATGTCGTCAGTTTTTTGTTGTTTTCAACAGTGGGTTTTCAATTTCTCAACGAAGCAGATCTTACAGGTAAGAAAGTTGATTTGAAATATTATAAACAAAAAAATTTAACAAAAAACGTTTTTGGATGGTGATATTTTTTGGTATGATTTGAAATACTGAAAATATCGATCTTTGCTTGTTTCTTTTTTCAGTTTAGCGACAAAGGTAGCTAAGTTAACCATTTACAATGGAGATAGATTTAATTATATAGATTTAAATAATTGCACAGACACGAAAAACGTAGCGAGAAGAGAGTATCTTTTCATTGTCGTTTCTCTCCTTCTACTCTACTCTACTCTACTCTACTCTACTCTACTCTACTCTACTCTACTCTACTCTACTCTACTCTACTCTACTCTACTCTACTCTACTCTACTCTACTCTACTCTACTCTACTCTACTCTACTCTACTCTACTCTACTCTACTCTACTCTACTCTACTCTACTCTACTCTACTCTACTCTACTCTACTCTACTCTACTCTACTCTACTCTACTCTACTCTACTCTACTCTACTCTACTCTACTCTACTCTACTCTACTCTACTCTACTCTACTCTACTCTACTCTACTCTACTCTACTCTACTCTACTCTACTCTACTCTACTCTACTCTACTCTACTCTACTCTACTCTACTCTACTCTACTCTACTCTACTCTACTCTACTCTACTCTACTCTACTCTACTCTACTCTACTCTACTCTACTCTACTCTACTCTACTCTACTCTACTCTACTCTACTCTACTCTACTCTACTCTACTCTACTCTACTCTACTCTACTCTACTCTACTCTACTCTACTCTACTCTACTCTACTCTACTCTACTCTACTCTACTCTACTCTACTCTACTCTACTCTACTCTACTCTACTCTACTCTACTCTACTCTACTCTACTCTACTCTACTCTACTCTACTCTACTCTACTCTACTCTACTCTACTCTACTCTACTCTACTCTACTCTACTCTACCCTACCCTACCCTACTCTACTCTACTCTACTCTACCCTACCCTACTCTACTCTACTCTACTCTACTCTACTCTACTCTACTCTACTCTACTCTACTCTACTCTACTCTACTCTACTCTACTCTACTCTACTCTACTCTACTCTACTCTACTTTATCTCTTCTACAATACTTACATTACAATATTTCTTCTTGAAAGGTTGCCGAACTTTAAGATTTCTGCCGTGTATAAGTGAGTTAGATTACGCCAGCGAGGGGCCGAATATGATTTGGTCTGGTAAATTAGAACTACCCGATGAAGATCACGAATGTAGGCTTCTCTGCTACCTTAACATCAAATGTCGGTCAATCATCATGGGTAAAGTAACAGGGAAAAAGAGGTATTGTTATCTGCTAGGCACGGACAAAATTGAATCTCCACAAGAATTTGTCTATAAAAAGGATTATACTTACTGCCCAATCAAAGTAAGTTGGTCTATATCACGCCTTTGGAGAGATTTCTTGGCAGCCATGCTTGTGGGCAAGTACAAAAGAAAGTTTTTGAATGACAAAAGAGAGAAAAGCTCCATTGTTTTGGCTTTGGCCCCAGAAACATGGCTGCCATGAAATCCCTCTATAGTGAATTTATTGTTCGATATCTATTTTGTGTCGTTCAACTGAGTTATCTTTTAAGACACGTCGAAATACGAGTAGCCAATCTCTGGTCTACCTACCCAGTGATTAATATCATATTCAAAAGTATCCGACATACTCACACTCACTACCGAAACATTTTATAAGTGGCATGGTTGGCCTAGTGGTGAGATCACCGGGCTTCCACTGCTGTGATCCGGGTTTGAGTGCCATCTCGGACACCGGATCTTATTATATTATTCAACCTAAAATTTTTTGCTTGTTTTTGATTTATCCTGTTTCCGAACCGCTTCGTCCTTCCTTCCTTCTCTATATGCACTGCTCCTATGAACTGTTGTGAGCTCGAGTTTAATTCCACTTCAAAGAAAACAAACAAAAATTCTTAACAAAAACGTTTGTATGTTCCTTTTGTTTTTGCAGAATTCTTGTTCTGACCTACCATGCACCGAAAAAAGTTCCGTCTGCAAAGTGAACTACGACATTGACGGTTACAACTGTACAACTAATAACTTTTGAATAAGTTAAGATTTTCACCATTCATATGTTATGCATCAACGGGATTGATTTTTTTTATAATCCCTTTTTCACATTACACGCATCTTAACAGTTTGCTGTGTTTAGATTGGTTGCTCTGACCAAGCATGTGATTGCTAGAATGGACGGAAATTAATGAGGGATTCACACGATTGCATTTATCATTAAACACAAATTACCCACTTTTATTTGTCTATTTTTTACCGTGGTGATGATTTAGCATGTAAATACAATACAAAGTTTTAACGCGAACGAGTGTGTAGAGCGAACGAGGCGTATAGTCGAGTTTTTATTTTATTTTTAGAAACACTCATTCAAGTGTTGAAAAAAACAACTAAAATTGAAGGGTATTTCTGAATAAATCAAGGCAAGAGCTAATTACTAAATAATCATATTTTCAAACGAACGCCATAGTAGGGATTTGCTTTGTTTTGTCCTCATATATTATTCATGAGTTTGAGGAGATATAAACAGCTATTTTAAAACTGTTGTGATCGATAATTTTTTTTACAAGTGTATTATTCTCTACTTTCTCTAAGTCTAGCTAGTTAAAATTCATAGAGAAGATGAAGGACAATTTCTTTTCCGCAAAGACCACTCTTCTGTTGTGTGCAGAATGGCCAGAAAATGACTTCTTACTTTTATCCCATATACTATACTTTTGTTTGCTCTTCCTTTTTGTTTAATGAAAAGTTTAACAAGCAAGTTAAAGAGACACTCCTTATAACGATTTTGAAATAACCTTTTTTATAAGTTTCTACTGAACAAATTAGAAACCCTGACTGCAATTGAAGCACTATTTGTATTATTCTCGGTGTTTTCTTAGAAACACGTACTTTGCAGTCTTCTTGTTTTAAACCACACGGTGTCCTCACCAATGAGTCTTGAACTGAACGCTTTGAGAGATAATTTCGAGTTTTTAGAGTAAAATTCTACTTTGGCTGTATTTTCATTTCGAATTTCTTCAGTGAGTATCCATGGCCCAACCAATGGTACCATGTGATGCCTTTACTAAACTGACTGGCTGCACCATGAAGGTAGAGACCATTAGGGTTGCATCTATGACAGTCGTTGTGCCACCAGCCACTTGGGTAAAGTAATGCACAGCTTCTAGTCGTGGCACCGTCGTGATCATGATCTTTTGTAGAAAACTGCATGTTGTTGTGGTAACTAAGAGAGTCACCCGAAGTTCCTGGAAAATAATTGCAATTGGTAAAACAGTTTTCAACTTTTTTCTTGAATTTAGTTATTGTAACAGTTTCTATTTTGATACCAGCTTGCATGGTGGGGACGTTTAAAAGAGATTGTGGTTATGCGGTTTTGCGTTAAGTATAGTGCGGTTTTGCGTTAAGTATAGTGCGGTCTTGCGTTATTCTTGGTGCGGTTTTGCGTTAAGTATAGTGCGGTTTTGCGTTATTCTTGCTGCGGTTTTTTGTTATCTTTGGTGCGGTTTTGCGTTTTGTTTTCATCTATATGTGCGGTTTTACAAAACTGATCGGTCAAAAATATTGTCTTGATGAAAAAAACTTATATTATCATTATCTTTTTTATGATCACTTCATGCGCGTCTGTAATTCTGTTTCCCACATGGATCAGCCGACAATCTGTTCATATAGACGCAGAATAAAGGGGCCTATTCAAACATCCAACGTTTTGAAGATTGCGTCAGGATAACATTTACAACACGTTTTACATTTTTATTCCTGTGTGTGCTTCAGTTGAATCACCCATTTCGATTTTCCCCGGTCGTATTTTAGAAGTATTTTAAAAGAAGCTTTAAAATTTACATGGATCAGCCGACAATCTGTTCACAGACGCAGAATAAAGGGGCTTATTCAAACATCCAACGTTTTGAACTTATAGAGATTATTGCATCTTCTTCCTTAGATGAAATCATTATATGACATACCTGAATATGCGCCTATTCTAAGTCTGTAGTTATCTTTGTCATCAGCAACATTAAAACCGTCATACAAAGCATATCTCTTGTTTCCTGAGAAATCCTCCATGTCGATTCTAAGACGATAGTCCTTTCGTGACGTTATATAATGCATATTTTCAAGGCCCAACCAATATTCACCCAACAGGTTACCAAACCCTTTCTTGTAGTCGGCCCAGTCACGGTAGAAATCAACCGAGCCGTCTTGTCGTCTTTGGATGATGGTCCATCCTCCTACACTAGTTACCATGTCACAATATACTTGTGTTGGATGCGAAGCACTGGGACCAAGTTGGTATACGCCACTTGTTCGTGCACCGCTTTGATGAAACTCTGCGCAGTTTGAAGCAATAGGTGGCTACAAATAAAATAAATCATTTTTTATCGTCTCAATCTTCCAGCTAGACACATGTGTCGTACCAAGCCTGTGGAGACCCATGCTCACCTGCTACCACGATATAAAATATTAATTCAAATTCAAAGCAAAAGTTGGCCAGATTTATGCTTATTAAGATCACATATCCAAACCTCCTTCACTAGCTGTCGTGATTTCCTTTTTTGTCCTCATTAATTATCAATGAGTTTGAGAAATCTTGATTCAAAAACTGCTACTTATTACTGCTCATTTATCCATCCACCGTGAACCGTCACAAAGCCAATAACATGGCACGTAACGATTTGTTTTGCAATAAGTTACCTAGCGACGTCTTAAGTAATCGATTAATCTCAAGAAATAGCAAATATTGGTCCTATAGTACCTTAGCTCAGTGAACCATCGTATTGTTATTCATTTTATTTAGATAATTGACAAATGACAGGAAAGTTTTGCTTCTATTTTTAACGGTGATCGATACTTGTATATTCCGGTTCATATGACACTGAATCAATTTTTTTTTTGCGAAAACTCTGTAAATTATGTTGAAGCGATGAAGCCAATGTAAGCATATTACACATGATTAAGTGTGTAATATAAATGCCACATCGCTAAGTGAAGGAAGATTTTCGTATAATTTATCATCATTAAGATTTATTATCAATTACTTATAATCGAGTGATTTTTCAAACTGTCAAATTGAATAATATTTGAATTATTATTTTTAAATTAATTATCTAATTATTAACGATTCTAAATATTATTTGCGGTTCAGTAAATTAATAGCGATAAAAAATATAAATATGGAATAAATCAAATACAAGTTGAAAGAGAATTGGAAAACCATTTTTGAATGATTCTAAAATTCAGAAGTTCATTGCATTAACGTCAGTCGCAATCGCAATAAAAATATATATTTTGAAATAAATCGATAACGCAAAAAAAGGAAAAAAGTTGAAAAAAAAAAATGGAAAATCAAGTTTAAATTATTCTAAAAGAAGTTCTTTACATCGAATCAGAAATTGAACAAAGAACAAACTTTAATTTTTTACAAGGATTTGTTTAAAGTTGACGGCACAATTCTAAAATCGTTTAAAAGGAAATAACATGCATGCATGAAAGATTGATATTTGAGGACGACACAAAAAATATATATAATATATACTCAAAGCTACTCAATTTTTTGTGAACTGATCAAATAAGAGACATAAAACTTCAGAAATCCTTTAGAAAAATGAGGGATCTACCTATTCATATTGACATAATGGCTAAAAAATATATATAGAAATAGAACAAGAATCATTCTGAGATCATCCGTATTTTCTCTTCCTATATTTATATCAACTTGGCATCGAAAATTATTGGGATGCACTAGAAATAAATTATTATTATTTTTATTACTCAAGTTTTCATTTCAAATCTTACATACAAGCAATACAACTGCGAAATCGTGATATAAAAATCTGAACTAAATTATGTTCAAATAATATTTTTATCATAAAGAATTTTCCTATAAGTCAGTAAATTTATAACGAGCTCATAACATTTCTTAGTGTTTAGAAGGAACTTCATTTGTTAATTAACAAGACGAACTCACCTGCATCGAGATAAAGTCAAAATCATCATCTTCCTCTGAAGAAACAATAACTTCAGCAGCTAACAAATCACAAGCATGCAGTCCATTTTTCTTCACCTTCTTGAAATTAACAGAAACGCACGAATCTGGAAAACGTGTACACTGATGAACACAAGCCATTTTGTTGTAAACTTTAAAAGTTCTCGCTACAACGCCTCGACCTTTACGATTTTCGGCGATAGCAAAGTGCCTTTGATGGGTATCTTGAGTCAGAAGTTGTGGAAATTCATCTTGGGGATGAGCAAATGAGAAATTGAAAAAAAGGAATAGAATTTGTGAAATGGTTAGAAATATCGGTAGACGATAAAAGGACATCATCGGTCACTTAGAGTAAGACATCTGGTTTCGTGTAGCGTTCTACAAAGTTAATTAATTAGCATTTTGTTGCTAAAGGTGATTCGTGTGTGTATACTCTTATTTAGAAACCATCACAAGTCTTTTAAAAATATGCAAGGAGCTATAGAACAAATCCAAATATGGGGGCCTGCTTTTGTTCTTGACTGACTATCCTCGTATTCAAGTTGGAGGACAATAAGGTTTTCACATATATGCGAGGCTAGCCAGTGATGAATAGCTATTCAAATTGAACGCGATATTTCGATTGGGTGTGTTAATTATAGAATATAAACTTTCGAATGTTTACAGTATTTGAAACAAAAACAAAGGAAATAACGAAAACTTCAATCGACTTTCCGGGCCTGTCGTCAAGAGTTTTCGCTGATTTATAGCGCAATTTGGACAATTTTGGGTAGTATGTACTTGTAATCTCATTGAAACAATAAGGACGCCAGGTAGATACTTTGTAATTATTTTTTCTATGAGTATTCTTATTATTACCAATACGAAACACAGCATTAACTAATGCATGCACCTGCCTTCTAAATATATCAGGTTTTTGAAGCATATTAAAAAATAGAGGGATTTTAGCTGGGATTTCGTGAACATTTTTAAAATAACATATATTATTAATGCTTATCAAAAATCTTGAATAAACAATCCTTACAATAAAAGTAATAAAACAAAAAATATAACGAATCATAAGATGAAAGTTTTAGAAGCATATTAAAAAATAGAGGGATTTTAGCTGGGATTTCGTGAATATTTAAAAAAATATATACATTTTTAATGCTTATCAAAAATCTTGAATAACCTTCACAATGAAAGTAATAAAACTAATAATAAGAGGTGATAAGTTAATAACCTCTATGGATATAGTGTTAGTTTGCAGTGATATCTAGCAGTGATAACGATAATAATATAATAAGGAGCAAGGACTAAGGACTGCATTTCATTTTATTGCCTATGATAAGGATGAACAAATATGTAATAAATTTTCTATTGAAAAAAGTTCAATTATTCAAATGGACAATACAGTTTTTTTCTATATTTAACCTCGGTTACAAAATAACTATTAGAAAACACGCATTCTGAGTGGCTGTGGCGTTTCTATTTCTTCATTCTACTAGGATAACTTTAATGACCAACTTAGCCAGGTGATTTCGTTTCGAAACGGTCAAAGGCGGATTGTTTGTCAAAACGAACAGTTAAAAAAAATGGCGCCGCGAGACAGCAACGATTTCAGTTAATGCTGATAGAGCAGCAGATTTCTTTTTTATACTAGTTATAAATATTTTTTTTAATTTAAAGTTAATTTAAGGACGTATTTATAACACGGGAAACAACTCTCTCGAACGACGCCATCTTGGAACTGTTGACGATGCGACAAAAAACCTTCTGATCACAGGCAGCCCAACTATTCTCTTTGAGGATTTTTTTTAATGACAATAAAGTTATTTTTAACCGCGCGCCGAGCGAGATACATATTAAGCGCGCGGGTGCGGGGTTCCTGTGGTGTATTTGTTTGAATGCGTACGTGCGGATGGGATTCCTGTCAAACTTCTTGCGGTGATATAGTTGTTTTTGAGGTGTTCAACAAACAATAAACGATTTCTAAAATATTTCTGGGTGCCCACGGTTTTTTGATTCGCACTGTAATATTGGTTACCAGTTATATCACAATATCGTTTTTGTTCAGTTCTCATGACAGTAGACCAAACATATCATATATATTTTTAAAACAGACAACATTGACAAGAACATAATGTTGATATTACCTTTAAAATATAATAAATCATCCTGGTTTCCTGAAACCTTTATTTGAAAGTCGCAAAAATATACAAAAACACTGCGTCAGTGTTACTAAGGAAACTACAATCCGAGTAAGAACTAAACTAACCTTTAACTTTAGCCAAAAAACGCATAGAGCTTTGTCAAAAATGGCGGAAATGGTTTTTACAAATATAGCATATAAAAGTAAATAGAAGTAAACATATATTTTAGCACTGCAATAGAGTACAAACACTAAAAGTGTGCAACATAAATACCACTAAATACTGCTAAATTATGCAAATTCTTTTGTTCTCTATTGTTTAATCAACACTATTTAGTGGTAAATAGTACAAAGTATTGTACACTTTTAGTGTTTGTACTATATGGAATGGCTATCAATAGACATTCATGGAAAGTTTTGCTGACATGTGCAAAATGCCAATAAAGTTATATAAAGTTATATAAATTGAAAAAAGGGAAGAATGTATTTTTCTATTGACAGCTTTATGGCCTTGTTTTTTTTTATTTCTAATTGTATCAGTATTTTACGCAGGCAAATCTTAAAAATGTTGTGCGTTTGGACTTCTAATTAGGATTCGCCGATTAGGTTTGAAACGTCAGAACTAAGATCTCGAACTCTTGTTATATAGCTTCTAAGTCATCTTTCTTTGTTCAATGTCATTTCAATATTGTTAATAACGGCCCGATTGTCATTGATATATCAGTACAGGTTTAATTCACATGAAAAACTTTGACATTAACGACTTCTTAATTCAACAAGAGTTAATTATTTTACAATATTGAATCAAAACTGTGTGCTAAGAAATCACATAGAGTTAATTACATGGGCCCTCGGAGATGTGAAATTTATTTTATCTTCGAGTGTTCAACTCGACATCGAGAGATCGAGATTGAACTGACTCAATAAGATACATTTTATATCTCCAAGCGCCCATTTATAAATCTATAGGTAATCGAATAACATTTGAAACAACGTAAAAAATGTTAAATTAACTTTACTGACGTATTTTTAGTGGCGTTTCTCCATTACCAGTACTCTCATTTTTCCATTCTCACTATTCTTTAATCCTTTATTTCACTCATCTCCCATTTTCTCTCTCATTATTGTCACTAATATTCTCATTTTTCCATTCTAATATTCTTTATTCATCATCGCGCAGAATTCAGGGACACATACGGGACTTTTCAATTGCTCTGGCGGGAGTTTCAAAACACCGACAAATGAAGCTGACAGAGTTAATGAGGCATTTACAAAGGAAACTGCTTCATATTGCCTCACCTAGATATGATAAAAGTTGAATAATAAACGTTTAAAAAGTGATCTAAAAAACTTACATAGCTAGAATTGAAGGAGAGATAATTGTTTATGATTTGCAACCTTTAAGTTAGAAGGAGATATGTTTTTTCATTTCCGTTTTTAAACTTTAAAATAGCCCAATTTCGCCGTTTTATCGTATGGATAAGTTTCCCCTCATCTCCGAGTGTGTTGTTTTGTTTATCGCCCCCTACCTTATCCGCTTTTTTGCCTAAACATTTAATATGAATTGAAAATGTTATTTATCCGCAATTGTTTTTCTTTAAAACAGTAAGCCTCTAAGAGTATTAAGCCTAACATATGGGATCCAATGTAGAATGTTTTGAATATCGAAAAAAGTTAATAGCTTTTTTGCTTTTAGTGTGTTTTTAGCAATCAAATATCTCTTGTCGCTAAATAATATTTATACGTTATAGACTAAACGAATTGAGTGCAGTCTAAGCCAACGAGGCTGACAAAAAAAAAAAAAAGTTTACTGAACACACAAAAATCTCTGCAATTTGGATTCCAAATAGCTTCATTTGAATTATATCTATAGCATAAAACTGTCCAAAAATACAAATTGCTGCTTGCTCTTTGTGTTGTTGGTGCTTATTTTTTGAGATAAGGTTTCTATTTTTGAATGTCAATTGGCATTCGATCTATTTAGCTTTGTTCTCTGCTAGTGGCAGAAATCGCAGTAATATCAACACATCAATGTATGTATAATAGTTCGTAGTTATCAATTCGGTTGTAAAGTCGCTATTTTATATTTTTGGGCTGCCTGTGTAAGCGTCAGACAAGGTAAAAAAAACATAATACGGTCGGGAGTCCTTCGTAATCGCAAGAATCAGAAGGTATTTACTTTCATTTGATTCCGCTTACGACCTTGCTGAAAGTAAAAAAATATAATATCAAAATTGTAAGCAAACAGCCAAACACTAAACATGTCTATCCGCCATTTTGTTTATTTACGAAAAACGCATACCATGTAATAAAAGGTTCCAATAACGATTACGATTTTTATTTGTATTTACTGCTTATGATTTGCGTTGCGACTCCGATAACGATATTTACATGAATTAACGGCTGTATCAGTATCCCTCTCGTGGAAAACAAATTTTATTGCATACACAAAATGTGTTTATCATTGTCTATGAAAATACGAATAACCACTTGGATGAGCGCCATACATTACAAACCCAGGAGAGACTCCACCTTGAATGGAAGGCTTATCGAAAATCACTACATCATTCTCTACGCCAAATGTATACTTATTAATACAGTCCAATACTGGATTCATTTTGATATGGAAAGTTCTTGGTGATTTGTAGTCTAGGTAAAAAGCTTCAAACCCGTTGACAGCGAGAGTCAGGAACGTGCTGTCCCCTTTCTTTTCTTTTACTTCCATGAATGCTATTACAGGAATACTGCTATTGTATCGACCAATGAATAAGCGAGGATCTGGAGGCATTGTCAAATTCTGGAAATAACATAAAACAGAATATGAATTAAGTAAAAATAATAATAAATAAAGTTGGATCTCTTTTGACAACGCGAGCAGAAGTTGATGAGAGATAAGTAAATGAATATACGGAGGCATTTTAAAATGGTAGATTAAAATGATTTTCATTACATCGTTTGGAGTGTATATATTGCTTGGATGAGACGTGCATAACATTGATAACGTACACTGCAAAAACGGCTGAGTAGATACAACACAGTATATTGAGTTAATCATGCATTCAGGATGACACTTTATAGTGAGTAAACCCAACTCATTATTGAGAGTAAACATAAATGTAGACAGCCATTGAGTACAATGTACTCAATATATTGAGTTTAACTTTACTTTTACTCACTATAGAGTTGGGTTAACTCACTATAAAGTGTCATCCTGAATGCATGTTTAACTCAATATACTGAGTTGTATCTACTCAGCCGGTTTTGCAGTGTAGGCTCGTATACACTTATCAGTTAAAAATAAGTTGCGGCTTAAGCAACAAGCATATCATCAAGCTAATACAGAAATGTGTGCTGATTTTGTGCTTCTAATGTATTTAAATCTGACTTGTTTTTAATCAAACTAAATTCAAAATGTGAGTATTGTCACGTTCAAGTCCATGCATATTGTTGTGGCCTTCTGCTTCTTGAATTCATATACCCCATAGTGCATTTGGGGCTTGGTATGCAACAAGCAACAAAATCTTCGCCACCCTTTTTGAAATAGCTGTTTATGGATTATTATTGCCAGTGGGATTGTGCATGTGGTTTTGATGTGCACAACATTTGTAAAGAAATTGACAAAAATGCAACATAATGATTCATAATAAAAGTAATAAATACTTGTACAATACATATAGATATGATATAATTTTCAACTGAGTTACCTTCAAAGAAGCCCGAGTAAGCTCGTCATTAAAAACGTTTAAAATATGTTGAAATCTTGTTCTTCCAGTAGCACTTAGTTTTCCATTGCATCCTGTACATTGCAGGTTAAGACCTTAAAATAAGAACATTTAATGTAATCTAAAAGTAATAATCGTTTCACAAATAGACCTTTTTTACGGTTCAAGTCCACAACCTCAGCCTCGATAGCGTGTAATAGTATATTATTTACAATTTGACTACAGGTTCGCGGTATTATTTACGGATCGAATGTACACTTTATAAAACAATTTAGCCTTAAAAGGCTGATTGAAACACTTCAAAATTCCATGAACTGTAGTGAAATATATTAAATAATATTTTGATATTGGCTTCATTCAATTAATATAAACTCGTTTTTGGCTCGTGGTTATTTCTTTTGACCCCCGGGGGGGGGGGGGGGGGGGGGGACCCCCGGGGGGGGGGGGGTACTCCCTTATATTTACTATACGGGGACGTTCCGCCAAATAGAGTATGGTTTTTTGCCTTGGAGTCTTGAATAGGGTATACAATTTAGCCTAATTTGTCTTAAATTGCCTTACCTAGGGTATACAATTTCCCCCTTGAGTCTTGGATAGGGTCTACTTTTTACCAATTTGTCTTGAAATAGGGTGCATATTTTTAGGATTCTGCTGTCTTAAATAGGGTCAGGGTTTAGAGGTACCAGCGGAACGTCCCCGTCAGAAACTGGGTCAAGTACCCCCCCCGGGTTTTGACCCTGCCTAACTGAATTTGTTTCGCTCAGAAAACCATGGAAAATTCTTGTTTATTTGCGTGATGTACCTAGTCTTATTTCTGGAACCATGACCATATATGTATTGTAGCCATATATAAACCCAGCGTATTCTCGTAGGTGATACCCATTGTCTGTTGGTATTATTGACCACGGTGAACCAATCATCATACCTCCTGGAAACACGTAATCTGAAACGTTAAAGGAATATATTACTGCCTCAATAAGATACATTTTATATCTCCAAGCGCCCATTTATAAATCTATAGGTAAGAGAATAACATTTGAAACAACGTAAAAAAAGTTAAATCATAAGTTTACTGACGTATTTTTAAAGACGTAATCTAAAATGTTTAAAGAATATGTTACTGCAAAGGTCATAACCACCTAGCTGGTCAAAGCTAGTTGTGGATATGCTTACTATATGTCAGTGTAGAATAAAATCCATCTCCACAGGGTATTTAGTCTCCAATCAGGTTTTTATTGATGAAGGTTCAACATCCATAAGATTTTCACTCCGCACTCTCTCACGATCGATCGGTCACAACGCACGCTTTCTCAATATACCAGAATATGATTTAACATGTGGGCACAGGAAGCCCAAAAACGTTCAATGCCAATATAAAATGTTTCACCACTATACTTACTAGGCTTAAAGAATTCTTGTACAAGTTCATATGAAATGAGCCTCCCTATAGATTTGTCCGACATAAGATCTATCTGCAGCTGAAAATCAAACCAAATGCTCAATGAGAATTCCCTACATTGTACGTATAAACAGTTATTTTAAAAAAGGTTGGATAAGGTTTTGTTGCGGCGTATACCTTTGCCAAGTCGTTAACTGATGCAAACATTCCACCGCTTGGTTGTAGCCATCCCCAGTCTTGTATAGGATATGACTTCATGTTGTATAGGTAGCCAACAGGAATGTTGTCAGTTTGACTAAAAGAGTAAAAGGTTATAGGTAGAGCGAAAACACTGAAGCCATACTAGTTTCTATTTAGGGCCTTTTTTAGTCACTATCGCTTAACCAAAAACATGAAATACAAAAGGAAACATAACATTATTACAAATTTATTTGTCTTTGCTAATGAGACCGATAATTGTATCCAACCATGGCTTTTATAGTGTACTTGTCTCAAAGCAAATATAACCTACTTTCTGTTTACAGCAAAGGTTGTATTGTGCATCTCAAGCTTTGATAACAGTTCTTTTTCCATCCACTGTGTAAAGGTCGGTTCAGAAGAAAACCTTTTAAAAAGTACTTGGCCAAGTAGGCTAAAACCTAAATTACTAAATATAGAAAAAGTGTAAAATATTTTGTAGTGTGGAGTGTGTGTGAGAGACAACAGTGCCCCACCAGCTATAGCTGGAAAACATAGCCTGCTTTATCAAATACAATATTATACCACTGGGCCTTATTTATGAGTAGAAGCAACATGAACATAGTTTTCCACACTCATTTATAATACTTTTGAACTGGTCAGAACTAATACCATATCCTCACCTATATTGTGGTACCTTTCCAGGTTCCTGGACAAGTGTAATGTTCTTAATTCTATTCATCATAGTATTGTAATCGTATGGACATAGGTTTGTAGATGTATCGGGATAACATGGTCCTTCTCGTGGTAATCCAGACGTGTGCGTTGCTAGTTCCCTAAACAAAGTACATAAATACGACTTAAAGTTTAACAGCATCTAACTACATTTCTTATAAGTTCCGTAAGTTATATTGTTATTATTTTGTTTTGTTATCTATTTTAGATAGCTATTCTCCTTAGATGTCCATACATACCATAAAGTAATGTTATGGTCATTAAATGGATTGTTGACGTCAAACTTTGGCTCATATTCCACTACTGTATCATGAACTAATGATCTGACTTTTCCGTCATTCACTAGCTTTAACAACATCACAGCCTACGTACATTGGATAAAGCAAACATTATCAACACAAGTTAATCATGTTATATTTCTCATTTAAAGAACGTTGCCAAATTCAAATGATATGTAATGTGCAAACTCGTGCCCATAATGTGGACCAGCATTTTTCTTTGTTGAGCGCTCTATTGCAATCATATATAAATCAGCCTTGAAAGCTTAGTATCACTGTTGATGGTTTTCGATATATTACTTCCATACCGTTAATATCTTAGAAACAGACGCACATGGATATGGTGTCAGAACTGTTGGAGATCTTGGTGTTTTTTTAATTCTATCCATTACTCCAAATGCTCCTTCCATTATAACTTCATCTCGGTATACCACATTGGCGCTTACTGAAACCTGAAACACACACACGCGCACTCAGAAATACATGTGACACGGTGCATGCTAAGGGCTTGGGCTTGGGCGCCAAAATATTTCACGTAGGAGGTAACGCAGCGGTTAAACAACTGTACGCATGCGCGAAAAAATAAGTAAGATGATCCAGCACACAAATCTGACATTCGTACGGACTCTAAAAACAGGATAGAGTGTACGACTTTCATCGCTTTTTTCTCAAAATATAAAGAAACTTACAAAAGACTCATGGTAGCTTTAAAATATAACAAAGGTTTATATGTACACGAAACTTCAAGCTTATATATTTTCAGGGAATTTCTTATAAATCGACTGTAGTCCGTTTTTCCTAATGCTTACAATGGCAAATTTACCGCTGTGAAAATTTTGCCACGCATGCGTAGTGGTTTGACTGCTGTGTTCGTAGAGGTTGTGAGTGTGAGTATGAATGTGGGTTTCACCAATTAGTAGGGCACTCGTGTCTTCATGCTAAATGCATTGAGACGTTAAAAAGTGATTTGGACTAGGGGCTCACCGTTTGATTGTTTCCAACTGCCTGAATCAGGAATGCCTTGAAATCATCAAGCTCCTTTTGTATGCTCGCTGGGAGCGTCGGGAAGTTGACGGATCTTGGTAACGATATGCAACCACCTGGGGCTGGCGGCGGTTTTGTTGGCTAGAAATAAGCACAATAAGAAAAATAATTATATAAGTAATCGAACGCCTATTTCTTAAATTATGCATCACCTTCACACAAAAGTATAAACTCCTAAACTTGCAATAGTATTCCATCAAACACCCAACCACCAACAAGAGTTTTACACTGGTAATAATCTTCCATCAGTTTCAAAACACTACCAACACATACAAGTATGTCTAGATTATTACATATCTAATCCGGCACTACATGGGGATAGCATATAGACTGCATCCGTGTTTATAAAAGAAATTAAATGGAATAACGACAGTGTATTCACTTCCTAGGCCTACTCCAGGCCCAGAAGTCGCTCAAAAGTCGCCGTAAGACGCCTAAAGACGACCTAAGTTGCCCTAAACCATTCCCATTTCATCTCATCCAAATTCCTTAAGACGACTAAAAACGCCTTACTGAGACGCTTATAGTCGCGGCGTCTGGACACGGAGTAGGCCTACTTCCTATAAAAATGAAGTCCCGGAGAGGAACCCTTACAGTAACCAGAAAAAAACTTGTATACATTGTAGTTGTAACCACAATCCCTTTCGGTCGTGCAATCGCTATTCGGCGCAGCTAGCCCTGGCATAAGGGACTGCGCGATAATCATCAGGAGGGGGGGGGGGGGGGGGGGGGCAATAATCTAAACTTATGTCTTGAAAGAGAGGGGAAGGGCAACGTCCAAAATTAATCAGTGAAGGAGGGGGGGGGGGGGGGGGGGGGGGTAACACCTAACTTTAATTTGAAACTGATTCTGCCGTTGAAGAGAACTTTGAAGTCTTGTTTTTTGCTGACGAAGACGTCCTCGTCAATGTTGGTTAGATTCTCTGGCGATCTTGATAAACCCCTTTCTCGTAAGTATTCAGCAGTCTTCTCAATTTGAACGAAGGGAGGGGGGGGGGGGGGGGTGCAGTCTAATTTTTCCGTTATGGTAAGGGGGACAAGACGTAATGTTCTTCATTTGTGAGGGGGGAGTAATTAACTTTTTCGATTTTTTCGCTCATTTCTCAACCCCTCCCTCCTGATAATTATTGCGCAGTCCCTAAGTTTGTTCACATGAGAGTATAAGAGATTGATGCAATACCTGGGAAGTTAGAGTCGTTGCAGTTGGCGTAATTTGTCTTTCACTGCAGCAGATCATTCTCCATACAAACAACGCGGTCATTGTAGCCAATAAAATTAACAAAATAACAATAACAATCCACAAGCATTTTGTACTAAAGCCAGACTTTTTGAACGTTGTTACCGGTGCATCTGCTATTGGCGGACCTAATGGAGCACTACGTTCAGCAGGAAGCTTCTCTTCGATATCTACATCATGGACAAAGCTTGGATTGTCATTAGAGTGCTGCACTTTTGAATTTGAGTCAGACACCGTCCCATTTGTACTCTCTTTCTGTAGTCTATGGTTATTCGGTTGTTCAAATTTCTCGGAGTACTCGGCTTCAGTAAGGCTTTTGGGTCCCAAGCGAGAGTCTTTTTTAAGTTGAACTTCTTTAAAACTCATGTTTCACTCCTGAGAAAAAAATATCTGCGGAGAAAGTACCAAGTTGAGCATAATTCATGGAAATAATTGTTAAGAAAAGAACCTGTTAAAACATCATTTTTTATATATTTGAAACATCAAAAATAATTAATTAATTAAACACCAATTTATGATGATGTACAAAAATGATTTTTGCTCTGGTTGGGACTAGACTGCAAAACTGTCGCTACTTTTACGCGAAAACTCCTGAATTCCGATCGAACGAAATTCTGGCCGCGAGAGAATGAGGAGATGATTAACGTACGAGCGGGGAATGGGCGAAGGGAGAGAGAGCTCTATTCGTGTTTACTTACCTTAATGGATACTCCAAAAAGAGCAAAACGTGGTCGTAAAGCTAATCCTAATTAAATGCCGTTTATCAAGTCCTCGACGTAAAGCATCCTGAAAACACCACATCGTAATGGGAAAAGCTTAAAAAAGATCATCGACGTACGTTCTAAGGAAGATTTGAAAATCGAAGTAAACCAAGGCGGAAGTTTTTCAACAAGATAATGCTCTGTAAGCTTGTAGCCGGCATGTCCAAGCTAGTCAGCGGTGGTCTAGATCTGGTTCCTCGAAACAGAGGAAACAGATTTGAAGTTACTCAAAATAACATGCAATAGCGTGCAGACGGCTAAGTACTAGTGATGAAAGAAGAGCCCGATTTCAGCCAATGAGAAATGTGCGTTTTCTGAAATACGCAAATTCTGTACAGATTTGAAGTATGGGAAGGCGACAGTCCCTACTTTTCGCGTCTCTCTCCCCTCACCTCACTCCCCGCTCGCCCGTTTTCCTCTTCTCATTCTCTCGTGGCCAGAATTTCGTTCACTCGAACTCGGAGTTTTCGCGTAGAAATAGGGACTGTTTTGCAGTCTAGTTTGGGATTAAATGTTTTTAAATCCTATTTATTTATTTAATTATTTTTTTACTTACTTTTTTTTTACTGTCAGTGTCCTTTATTTCAATCATAGTTAATAGATTAGTATGGTTAGGAAACCCGGCCACAAAGGACAGGCCTATGTTTTCGTTTTCGTGACCTCGACCGTTCCGGGACTGAGACCAAAACAAACATGGCGAATTATTGAAGCATGTAGCGGTAGTATTTTGTATTTAAAGGCGATTTTGAAGCTATTGTAGAAGCCAACAATGATAAAAGAAGGAAATGTACACACAATGAACACATGTTGAGTTCAATGTATCTTCAATTCGTTTTTTTAAAGGCCACAAAAATATCAAATTGTTCCGCAAGCTAAGTTGAGAGTATCAGTATGAATAATGGCTAACTTTTCACAACATGCATAATGGCTAACGTTTATCTCTGACTATCCTAGCTTAGGATCCCGCTTAGGATAAACTATTTGATGGTTAGAGGAATCTATAATATATCCTAAACCCTTGGAAACCTGGTATTAAAAGAGCCTGAGCTTCATTGTTTACTCAGCTATACTCAGCAGTCGGGAACTAGCTATTAACTATGTCTTAATTGAATTGTAATTATATAATGTGTTATACATAATGTGTAATTATGTCAAAAGAATTAATTATTATTAAAAAACTATTCAATAGGTCAATGTTTAAAATATGACATTTCAGTTGCGATTTTGGTCTCAAGAGAACCATTTTTATGATTGACATAGGTTGATTGACATCGTTCTGAACAAACAACATTTATGTATGGAGTTGATATACACAAATGTGCATATTTCAGGTCTAACCTTTAAACATGGCGCCCGTCTGCTGTTATAGTCAAAATATCTTGGGACATGGCGGATCAATGTTATGAGAATAAAACGAAAATGTTGAGGTTCTAGTCCGAAATACTGGAATTAGTCCAACAACAATAAGTCGAATAATATTGATTTGTCATAATATATTTTCATAACCAAAGACCTGTTATATCTTGTAAAAGTACTATTGTAACAATAATTTTGAACATGTTTGTAGCTAAAACTTCGCAGGCTTTTGGTACCTCGTCGCTAAAAATTAAATTCTAAACCTGCTTCAAAATCAGGTTTGATGAGTCCTGGTTTTAAAAGTCTGTGCTTTTCAAGGCCAGGTTTTAATGTTTATTTGTTTTAAAAGTTAAGGTTCAGTTACGAGTCCATGTTTTACAAGTCCAGTTTTTATGAGTCCATGTTTTACAAGTCCTGCAGTTTACAAATCCGTGTTTTGAAGAGTCAAATCAAAAGTTCAGTCGAAAGTTCAGTCAAGTCAAACAAATACATACAAATAGTAACAGAAAACCTTTAGCGATTTGCTTGTTTAGGGTTAAAGTTAAAGTGGAGGTCAAGCAAGATCCGAATTGCTCTTTGGTGATCTATTAACAGGTAGCTATTAAGTATCTTTATAGAATGAATGAATAGCTCGGCGCGATGAAAGCAGATTCTTAGTGAAAAGTTTCTAAATCTGCTGATTAGAATATTCATAGTTTATGTTTGTTTTCGTGAGTCTTTTAACTAACCTATTATTCAATCTAATAATCTGGTGATCGATAATTATTATATATTTGAATGAGGAAATACAATTAAATAAGCTTACCATTTTGAAGATTCAGTCATCAAGTAGGTTTAGTTCAGAGGTTGTATAGGTTATTATTATGTATACCTCCCGTATTTCAACCGTGAGTCACACAGTCGGTCATCTGTAACACACGTCAATGAATATTAAATAGGGATTATGGGTCATTTATTAAGTGTCACATATCTGATAGTTTTAATTAGCCACGTGCAGAAGACTGGGGCGACCTCATAGTTGTAAAGAGTTTGTTGTGTGATTTTCATTGTGATATATTGTATACAAAAAGGGGTGGACCATTTAACTTTGAGGGGGGGGGGGGGGGGTGGACGATTTCGAAAAAACATTTTCCTGGACGGCCCAAATCGCCACTCAAATCTTTGCATTTCTATCAAATAAATTCCGTGCGCATGCCAGCGGGCTAAAAAAAATTTCCTGCACGGAACAAATCATCCACTCCCCCCCCCCCCCCCCCTCAAAAGTCAAATGGTCCACCCCTAAGTGTTATGAGCCTTTGAAAATGTCTAGAATTTACAACCAATGTATGGTTAGTAGGGACACCTAACCATACATTCTTTGTTAAATTGTTGTATATTTGAAAGCTCATTGTTTTAAAAATTTTTGAAAGAACAACTACTTTTTGAAATTTGCTAGATATGCTAAATTTAAGCTTATCACTAATAATAATAGTGTTGTTGCTAATCTGAAAAAATACTAAAAACTCGTCCCAGCCCCCTGCTTATTTTGAAAATGGACATTTATAATTGGATGTCCTGGGTCCAAGCAAATCCCGTATATAAGTGTTTTTAGATTCTTTACTTATTTTTCTTACACTTTCATACATACACCTAATTGCAAGAATGTTGTCACATGAAAAAAGAACATTAGTAATCTAATAACAAACGAATAACAAACGAAAGAGTTCAGCTTGAGTGATCTTCTTTTGTCTTTTAATTAATTCCTTTCCCACTAAATTACAAAAGTCAGGACAACGTTCTTGCAATTAGGTGTATACATATTACAAAAACGATTCGCTTTCAATTTTTCCATTGTTCTTCAACTCCTCCTACATTTTCTATCGCCTTTTGATTGGTTCCTCATTTTCCCCGCTTCTTATTTAAACTCAGTGTCTCTCTTAGTCTAACTCTTTTACTCCGACGAAGGGCTAAAGCTCGAAACGTCAGTAAAGTTAAGTCAGCATTTTTTACGGTGTTACAAATTTCATTATATTACTTATCGTATCATATTACTATGTTTACGGACTTTGGTTTTAACTCTCTGACCTAAATCAAAGTTAATTCCTTTTTACTGACTACCAATTAGCCTGGTTGCAGTCTTAGTCTACAGTAATATTATTTTCCCGCCTTTAAAGCGCAAAGTGCCCATTATATATTCTGCAAGTCTTAGTCGTGGTGAATAACATTGTTGACGATGTTGTGGAGGTTACGGATATTTCTACCAACATCTTGTTACAACAAGGAAGCTAGCATTGTTGGAACAGAACAGTCGATTACATCTCTCCTTTGCCTCATTATCTTGCACCGAACCATACAAACACAAACCTGACATGAACACGTGCAGCCACAAGACAATATTGTGTATAGTACCCTTTACAGTTTCCTGCGAAATTTTGAAAGGTAACCGGGCCTTTGCATCGAAGCGAGACGCACGTTGAGCTTGCAATGATAGAGACATTTTAGCACCTCGCGGGACAATTATTCTCGCTCCGAGAAGGCAATGCAAAGGCTCGGTTACCTTTCAAGATGCCGCAGGGAACTGGGGACTATTCTCACTTTTTTCTTGAATACTTTCCTCTCTATACTGAGTTCCATATTTGTTGGTAAAGATAAATATATTTTATGATTTTCGAGCAAAATACGTCCTTCCACTTGGTTGAGCGCTATACATTGTAAATCCACCTGATAGTCCATCATGTGAAGAAGGTTTGTCAAATAATACAATATCATCTTCTACTCCGAAAGTAAACAGTTTATCACACGAATGACGAGGGTTGAGATGAAGTCTAAACACTAAGGGTTTTGTATAGTCCAGTAGAAATATATCGACGTCTCCACTGTTAATTGTGATAGCCAGTTTACTGCTGGTCAGTCGTACTTTCATTTGAAGCTGTATCGGTAAGTTACTGTCAGAATAAAATGTTCCTATGTATGGACGTACGTCTTTGGGTAGGTGAAATTTCTGCAACGGAAATGTAAATTGATTGTGGAGAATTTCTTTATTTGTGTTACTAGTAGTGCTAGTGGTAGTGATGCTGATGCTGATGGTTATGTTAGTGACAGTGGAAGTGCTTTAGCACTTATATAAGTGGAAATGGTCGTAATGGTCTTTGTAATCAGTGGTTTTAGTGGTAGTTGTGTAACTAATAATAGTGATAGTTATGGTGGCGTTGATGTTTGGTAAATGGTGTTGCAAATGCTGATTTAGTAGGCATATGGTGTTGCTGTTTTGGTGTTGTAGTGTTGCGGTGTTATACGTTGTTGTGTGGTTGGTGTTGGTCATGGTGTCGGTGCTGTGGTGTTTTGGTGTTGTAGTGTTATACTTTGTTGTTGTTGTTGGTGGTGGTGTTGGTGTTGGTGGTGTTAATTGGTGGAGGCTCTAACAACAAATAATAGTGATAGCAGTGATAGTATTACCATAATAATTATAATCAGTATTCAATGAGGTCTCTATTGAATTACCTTTGGTGATGCTTTTTCTATTGCTTCATCCATAGTTGTAACTATTGTTTTAAAATATTTCTGAAGTGAATTGTCCAGCTTTTGAATACAGTCAGTGCACATGAAATTGAATGCTGTAAAAATATAAGTCAGTATATTTTGTTAGTTTGATCAAAGAAGTTTGTGGAGAAAGGGATAACACGAGATTACAGTAAAACCCCGCGTATAATAACCTAAAATTTAAGAACCTGTCAGGCTGAAATGTTCAAGCCATGTGCATAAGCATTGACCTGTATGTAAATAAAATAGGAAGAAAGGTGTTGTAATGATGAAGTGAGTGCTGCTAATAGAACCTGGATAGCCTGATTTCAAGTTAAGCACCATTTATATAAGAACCTTTTCAGGCTGACTTGGAAAAATCTAGGTTCTTATACGCGGGGTTTTACTGTAGTGCATATATCAATGTTTCTCCTATAAACAATGTAGTCGTTCATGCGCTCTTCAATATATAGTATAACCATCCTTATTTGTTAGTAAAATACAAAGGAATTCACAAATATATGAATATCTCGATAGCAAAATACAATAGCTGGTTAATGATATATACTATGTTTACCGTTTGGCTGAAACAAGTACAAACGTCAACAACAAATTGATATGGTAATTATATTACTGAATATCAAACATAGTAAGATGCTAGAAGTAGTGTAAAGGTTTGGTAGGAAGTTAGCCTGTATAGCTGGCCCTGGGGGATTGGGGAGAGAGGCGGAGGGATTGGGGAGAGGAGGGGAGGGGAGGGGAACAGAAGGAAAGGAGGGCCTGCTCTCCCTTCCTTCTCTCCCCCCCCTCCCCTCCCCTCTCCCCCTTTCCCCCAGAGCCAGGCTACGCAGGCTAGTAGGAAGTGTACATATTTGTGTTTTCCTGTCAAACGAAAAACGCTTACCTAGTTTTATTTCAGGAACAATTGCTACATATGAAGTATAACCATACACCGAGGCTGTCTTTCCTCTTATCATACGACCTTGGTGGAAAGAGATTTCCCAAGGCATTCCAGTCATCGTCACTCCGTCAGGAAATACAAAATCTAAATCACAAACAGTTTGAATAATTGTTTCCTTATTGATCGTATTAAAGATATGCCTATTGTTCTGTTGCAAATAATCTCAACCTGTTAAAAAAAGAAAAAAAATCTCGCGCGCTAATCAAAGTCTTTTGTTACTTCTCACCTACAATACCATATATATATGGTAATGGCATTGTTTTCAAGATTGCATACGGTATATCTTTGATACGATTCTTGCAGCGCATTCTAAAGTATTTTTCCTTTTTCCATATTGAAAAACATATTTTAAATATTTGGTTAATTGATCTGAAATGAAGGCAAAAATCAACTTTTCAAAACGCAGTGGTTTTCTCCATTATTGACAAGTTGAAATGGTTTTTAATTTACCTTCTTTGAAGAATTCTTTCGTGGTGTCACTACCAATAAAAATATTTGAAAATATTTGTATTTCCATCTAGAATTCAAAATGAGAAATATTTAATAAGAATCAACCCATTTCATGCTAGTTGCCATGGTTTCTGTACCTGCGCCAAATCATGTACTGACGAATAAAGCCCTCCAGAAGGTGCCAGCCAGCCCCAGTCCATGATGTTATGCGAAGACTTTGTGATTGGAAGTGATGATATTAAACTGAAGGGGAAAAAGATATATGGTAGTATGGTAACGGTCTTACCACAGGAAGCGCACGTCCGTGTACATCGCGATGCTGATTGGCTGTTTACATTTTGGCGGGAATTCATTAGGTTGACGCGCGCTGCGACACCCAAAGTTGTTTTTGTTTAAAACTTGCACAGTTTTTTTTATCCACAAATATGTTAAGCAAACAAAAAAAATGCTTACCTCGAATTTCTAACAGGGGCTCCTATCTCCCCGTATAGTCTCTCTCGTTAATTGTAAGTACATTTCAAAGCTAGACGTACCTTTCTGTTAATGTAAAACTTGAGCTGTTCATTCCTAATGGTTGAAATAAAGTTCTTTTCATCCATGTATTAAAGTCTGAACCACCAAATGCCTTGGCTAATATTTGACCAAGTAAAGACCAACCTAAATTACTGACACAAAAGGTTCTCTTAGAATTCTTTAAAAAAATATACAAACCATGCAAGTATCATGAACAACAATTTCAATGGCTATGTTGGTCTTTTCAAAGGAGAAATATAATAGACGACTTTACAGAAGAGGTAGAGTACAAACACTAAAAGTGTGCAATACTTTGTACTATTTACCACTAAATAGTGTTGATTAAACAATAGAGAACAAAAGAATTTGCATAATTTAGCAGTATTTAGTGGTATTTATGTTGCACACTTTTAGTGTTTGTACTCTACTACTGGTAGCCCCTGGAGCCTGTGTAGAAAAACCATTTGTGGAACAGAAAAGAGTGAGAGAATTGTCTCTCTTGACTTATCCTCAACTGAAATTCTTTTTGTGTCATGGTAAAAGTTAAGCAACTGCGCCAATATGAAGAGCCAAAAACTGTCGAAGTTTGGCGGGCGTTTCATTTTGTGTTTGGCTGGTTGGTTTGTTGTTTGTGTTTTTGTTTGTTTGTTTATTTGTTTGTTTGTTGTTTGTTGTTTGCGTATTGTTTTGTTTGTTTGTTTGTTTGTTTAGCTTGTTGTTTGCGTATTGTTGTATTATTATGTTTCATTTAAACCTATATTTTACTCTGTGTTTTCTCCAAGAGCTCGTTTTTTCGTTGGTTGGTTTCAGTTTTCTATATCTTCTAATCCTTCTATCACCCAAGTCCTCTTCAAGAGACGGAAAAGTCTGCGAGCGAGAATAAAAACCGATAGCTATTACCTGTATTGTGGTTGTGTGCCTGGTTTTCTTAATAAGGTCAGCTTGTTTACTCTTTGAAGCATAGTTGAATAGTTATAAGGACAGAAGTTAGTTGTAGTGGATGGGTAGCAAGGTGCTTCTCTTTGCAAACCTGAACGCTGTGATGCAATATCTCTAGAAAAAGACAAAACATGTGTCTAACAAATCCTATTATAGTAAACAAATCAGCTAAATTAACACAAATAACCACAACGTATCTTAGATACCGTATGCAATCTTGAAAACAATGCCATTACCATATATGGTATTGTAGGTGAGAAGTAACAAAAGACTTTGATTAGCGCGCGAAAACTTGGTGTTATCACGTACACTCCAAGATGAAAAGGAAATCGTCCCCCAAGGACAAGTTATATTTTTCTCATGTATCTGTATTTCACTCATAAACCAAACGCATTTCAATTTATTATCAGTTCAATATATGGTGCTTTAGTTTTATTAAGTCAACGTGAGGCGAAACCTCTCGTCTTAGGTTTCGCGCGGCCATATCCGTAACACAGCTATCCCAAAACAACCAAAAACAACTTTCTCCCGTTCCCCCCAAAAAGAAACGCTTGCTACGCAGGCTATAAAAAACGCAATTAGTGCAATATCATTTCTCGCGTTGCTCTCGTCCGTCAACATCCATTATTCATGATTAATGCTTTCAACTTTGACAACATTTGATGATATGAAGTGAATTATCAGGCTTGTAATACCTTATTGTGATGTTAGGATGATAAGGATTCCTGACAGAGAAACCAGGTTCATAGTTCGTTATTGGAATATCTAACGACACAATCTGACCAACATCATGCAGCTTGAATAACACCAAGGACTACAAAACAATAACCAGGAATCAATTACTGGAAAAAGTCTATAGAGCTTTTACACCCAAACAGGGTATAAAACGAGTAATAAAGCAACAATTTGATTTTCTATTTTACCTTTTTAAATTAATGCTTCATTCATTATTAAAATCAACATATGTAAAATGCCCCAGGATGTACAGAAATGACTTTCAGTTGATGGACTGTAACTTATGAAAAAACGGAACAAAAATGACGCGAATTTGTGATGGACTATGCAAAAATGGTTATTGATAAACTATAGTCTATGCAAAATTGCCATAATGAAGATTTTTGATGGACAATAGCCCATCAAAATACCACAAAATGGCCATATAGATGATGATTTATGATGGACTTGTGTTATGTTAAAATTATGTTAAAATGACCAAATATGTTAGTTTCTATTTGAATCAGTAAAATAGAAAGGGAGGTTTTGAAAATTATAAATTATCACACCAAATGTGCAAATTAAATTAGAGATAATAAATGATATATATGAACATCTTCTTTTAAATAAGTGTTCGTTGACTTTAAAATTCTTTGACAATTTCAATAAGACAACGCCTCAACTTTGAGAGATAATTACTTACCGTTAGAATCTTACTAAGACTTGCGCATGGGTAAACGGTCTTGGAAGTTGGAGCACGATCATCACTATTGTTCACTACACCAAATCCACCTTCCCAGATCACCTTGTCCATGTACACAAGGTTGGCACTTAACGAAGTCTTGGACAAAATATAATCAATTTATATATGAGCAATGTAATTTTGCATTGATTGTATTGTATTTTACTCAGACGAAGGGCTAAAGATCGAAACGTCAGTAAAGTTAAGTCAACATTTTTTTTACGGTGTTACAAATTTCATTATATTTCCTATCGTTTATACTAAACACCGACGCAGCCTTTACTAGTTTACTCGCTAGTTTCCATTTGTTTTGTATTAGTGTATGGGTAGTATACAGCTATTTTAAAGAAAAGTTTCATTGAGTATGGACTATAAAGTAAAATGAAATTTTATTTCTTAAGTTGTACGTTCAATAATAAAAAATGCATTTTGGTCTTGGAAGACACAAGTCAACTTTTTTAAAAAAGCTATAAATATATATATTTTGTTATTGTGCACGCTATTTTTTTTTAAGGTTAAATCATGTTAAATACATCCCTCTGTTGAACGATACCATACGAAAATCAAGATGAATGACCTTGATGACTTTTTATCAAATCAACACATTTAACCAGGTCATCATGAAGGCTGCCATCTTGAAAAATGATGACGTCATATATTGATAAGCGCTTTTTATTATACAATCAGCACTCGTTATAATCTGATTTTCATTCCTAAATCATTAAATATTAGTGACGGACCATGTAACAGCAGCATGTCATTGGAATTTGGAATTTGGATAACGAATTGATTTTAATTTAACCTGTATACACGACAGTTGCAGTCAATGCCACATCACTTGTGTCAGTAAAGATTAGAGCAGATTTCGTATGACTGTGAAATGTTCAGTGCCATGTGTGTGCCTTTCCGCGACCGTGATGTTTCTAGAATTTTGATTATGCTTTTTCGTGCCTTGACCGCGTTCGTGCCGTGAGCTTTTCATAGCGATACGAAATCTGCTCTAACACTATAATAATAATAATAATAATAATAATAATAATAATAATAATAATAATAATAATAATAATAATAATAATAATAATAATAATAATAATAATAATAATAATAATAATAATATTAATAATAATAATAATAATAATTTGTTTTCTTTAAAATTTCAACTTATAACAAGTATTAACATTGCCGGAACATGGAATACGAATTATGAAATCTATGTTTAATGATAGTATTCATTTTTATAGTGTATTTATAGTGCACTTATTTGTTGTCACGTGACATTTCTTTTAGTGTCTATTCGGTGGAATGCATGCATTTGTAATATCGTGCTGCCCTAATTTTGCGATAATTTGATTTGTAAACTGATTATGGTTTATCTTTAATATTACATTATCTGATACATTAATTATACTACGATAAAAGATTATTCTAGATATCAATGATGATGGCTTTTTTGTTGCTTTTTTGATTGGTTGTTTGGATAGTTGTTTGCATGATAGTTGGTTGGTTGGTTGGTTGGTTGGTTGGTTGGTTGGTTGGTTGGTTGGTTGGTTGGTTGGCTGGTTGGTTGGTTGGTTGGTTGGTTGGTTGGTTGGCTGGCTGGCTGGTTGGTTGGTTGGTTGGTTGGTTGGTTGGTTGGTTGGTTGGTTGGTTGGTTGGTTGGTTGGTTTAGTTGTAGATTGGTTGGTTGGTTGGTTGGTTTAGGAGTTGGTTGGTTGGTTGGTTTAGGAGGTGGTCGGTTCAGTGGTTTTTGGTTGGTTTATTAGTTGGTTGGTTGGCAGGTTTGTTTGTTTGTTTGGTTGATTGGTTGGGTAGGTTGGTGGGTGAGTGGATAGGTAAATAAATGGTTATTTGGTAAGTAGGTAGGTGTGTAAGATGTTTAGTTATGGGTGGATTCACTATTGGTTGGTAGGTGGGAGGGTGGTTGATTAATTGAATGGTTGGTTGATTGGTTTATTACTCTGTTGGTTTATTAGTTGATTGGTTAGTTATAGTTGGTTGGTTGGTTGGTTTATTAGTCTGTTGGTTTATTAGTTGATTGGTTAGTTATAGTTCGTTGGTTGGTTTATCAGTTATAGTTGGTTGGTTTATCAGTTATAGTTGGTTGGTTGGTTGGTTGGTTGGTTGGTTGGTTGGTTGGTTGGTTGGTTGGTTGGTTGGTTGGTTGGTTGGTTGGTTGGTTGGTTGGTTGGTTGGTTGGTTGGTTGGTTGGTTGGTTGGTTGGTTGGTTGGTTGGTTGGTTGGTTGGTTGGTTGGTTGGTTGGTTGGTTGGTTGGTTGGTTGGTTGGTTGGTTGGTTGGTTGGTTGGTTGGTTGGTTGGTTGGTTGGTTGGTTGGTTGGTTGGTTGGTTGGTTGGTTGTATGAGCTACTTTCGGCAACGCAACTTGCGCAACTGCCGAATGAGAAAGATTGAGGTTAATTATAATTCTGAACACTGAATACTTCTTACCGCTTGTTCTCTATCAATTTCTGTCTTAATAAACTCTTCCATGTCTTGTAGAACCTTTTTCAAACCAAGAGGGAGCGTCCTAAATACTACCGGCTTGAAAGGAAATTGGCATGTCTTCATGACACTCGAAGAGTTCTAAAAATGGGAGAAAAGAGTAATACATAAGACGTGTTTGTCTATATAATTTCTCTAATTTGAGCTTCCTTCAAGAAACGAATGAAAAGTAGGTATTTAGTGGTTGGCCCCCATGCAAATTGTGTTCGTTTCAATTGCATATAACTGGAAGGTTTTAATAGGCTTTTTAAGACTTTTGGGATTTTTTTTTTCAGACCAAAATATTCAAAACTACCTTTCAGTTTGTTTACAAAAGCTTGTGATAATGTTGTTGTTACAATGTTCAGGCACTGCTGACTGGACAATTCAACATTGTCGATGTACAAGTTGAAAAAGAAACAGTTATTGTATTAAATATGACTAAAAAATTCTAGAATGTCCCAAGGCATGATTTTAGATATATTGTGTACGTGCAGTGAAAGAGTTCTTCAAGGTCATCTTACCTTACTATCTGGAGTCCCTTTGTTTGTTTTCAATACAGCCCAAGCAAGCAGACAAGTTAATAACAATGACAGTAATATAAAAAACACTAGCAAAGCCAGCAAAATTCTTGTTCTACTAATCAACTTTTTTCTTTTCTGCTTCTCTTCTCTCAAAATGAATTTTCCTTTATGGCTATTGAGCAGCGAACTTTCTCCCAATGCATACATACTTCCTGACAGAGCTTGCGCATTTATCAAACCTCCATTTTTGTAGGGTTCTAGCTGCATTGGATCCGCTTCTGAATCGGCGTGCGATGCTCGACTCTCTTTCCTGTCAACTGAAACAAAAATAGAGCAAAGTAACTATATGTAGGAGGTCTGTGATGTTCTTGAATGATAAGCGGTGCTCGACCAAGTTATTCTATTCAAGTGCTGGGTAATCCTTGCACTTGTGTCATTTATATGAGCAGAAGTCGATAGTGTGACTTTATTAGCATGGAATGTAATCATTATCATCAATATAGCATACTATGTATCAACACATGGCAAAAAGGTGTGCTGATTCAAATCTTTTTTAACATTATTAATTAATTAACATTTTATGTCGCGGACATATCATTACAGTCATATTCAAAATTCCTACAAGCTACGCAAAAATATTCCAACATTTTTAAATGAGCAAAATCTCTCCTTCCCCCCTCAACAATGTTACCGGTTTCCAGTCTCTTCGCTAATTATATAATTATATACCATGGACATGTACAGTCATATTCAAAATTCCTACAAACTACGGTAAAACATTTTCAAATGAGAAAAAATCTTCTTCCCCCTTCAGCAATGTTACGGTTCTTTTTTATTTTGAAGGCAACCAACATTGCAAACGGTGTTTGTTTAGTTTTATAGAGCAAAAATAGTATTGACGTTGTTTTCTTGTAGAAGTAAAAACGTCAAGAAGATGTCGTCAAACATGTGTGTAGACTTACTGGCGCTTGGCAAAACTCCCAAAATATCTTGTAAAGCCGGAACGAATAAAGATATAAATCGAAACACAAACTGATAATCCGACTCCATTTAAAAAAGACTTAGGTTTGAACTTGCGGTTTATAGATAACATCTGAATTATAGCGATGCAGTCTGAAAATCATCAGAAATTAGGCAATAGCTGTCTAGCAGTTAATTACAGAAAAAAGGCATCTGTCAACTTTCTTAGTAAGTAAGTAAGTTTATATCCTCCATGGAACGGCTAGCCGTTGGGAGTAGCTGGTCTAGCCCAAACGTCCAGCCAGCTATGAAATTCTTTCTTCTTTATCATCATTGTCCTGATCTGGCCTCTGTCGAGGCCCGTCCATTTTTCTAATTTTAGCCAGCGATCGTGTGAGTATTTACGTTGGTTTTTGGCGAAGAGTATCTGCTTCTGTGGCATGAAATTTTCCATGCGGACCACATGACCGAGCCAACGCATCGTTTGTTTCCGGATGAAAACGTCAAAACGACCAGCACCGGTGATGCGGTAGATGTCATCGTTGTTGTAGATGTATGCGCTTGTTTACTGATGCGCTGGTTATAAGCTCGTAGTGATTCCTTCTTGTTGCGCGTGGGTGGGCTGTTGCGCCTCTTGTGGCCTCCTTTTATCATACTTCGTAGCATTTTTCGCCACACTACCTCTAAGCTGGCCAAATTCTTCTCGCTAATATCCCATGTATGTGCGGTGTACGTGAGGCGCGATCGACAATAGGCCTGTAGGAAGTTACGTCGAATACTCATTTTTATTTTTATCTTGAAATGCAATGTTTCGTTACGAAGATATTTTGGTTGTCCAAAGGGACTTGCCAACAAATTCACAACATTTAGCATTAATGCACAGCGATTATAGAAAATGAAGACTGCTAATTGGTTTCAGAAATTCGCGATTGGGTTATTTTTTCAATAATTACTTACAGCGTTTCGAAAGTGGCTGTTGTTTTTTAAATAATCGCCTGAGTGTTAAAAACTATTCTCCTCGGGCTCGTTAATATTAAAGGGGGACTAGCACGAAAATGGGCCAAAAATTCAAAATTAATTCAAAATGCTTAAAAACTCGATTGTTATAATCTTTATAATATCATTAAAAAGCCACATGATTTTCTTTTGCTAAATCTAAGCGTAAGACCTTCATTTCAACGGGTGTTTTTTGACCCGCCATTTTTCAGATGTCGCTTGATCATTAACTCGGTAAAGAGCCTGGGCCGAGATCTGTGACGTCAGTTACTTGATAGAAATAAACCAACCTGAGAGAATCTGTAGGTGAGAAGCAAAACACGCGATAATTTCATAACTGATAAAAGCAGACAAACATAGTTTTTTCAGCATGCCATCAAATAGATGTGTTGTGCAGGGCTGTAGCAACCAATCCGATCCAAAAAATGGCATTTCGTTGCATCTCTCGCCTACTGACAAGACCGAATGTGCCAAATGGAAGCGCTTTGTTGACATTCACAGTGCGAACTTTGAGCCGCAAAATCGATTTGTTGTGTGCTTAAAGCATTTCGAAGGAAGCTGTTTTGAGCGAGTAATGAACGTACAAGGAATCAAGAGATTCTTAATCAAAGGGTCTGTACCCACAATCTGGTTTCCAGCCGGCGACGAAGGTCCAAATGATAACAAGTTCAGTGACAGGACACGCCGCAAGGTAGGTTTTGCTGACTGTGTAAATATTATAAATATTATAAGCTAAAGTCCTTCTCCTGAATTTTAACAGTTTTTCGAGCAGAAATTTATAGAAAACTTATTCATGTCGTTTGTAAAACTTTAATTCTGAGCTAGCTAAGCTAGCTGTTTTGTGATCGATGTTGTATTTACGCAGTGTCAGTGTATGTATATGTTCGCGTGCCTGACACTAGGTCACGAATAACTACATGTTAATTTTTAAAAAATCACTGCAGAATAGCATACTAGTTTAGTAAAACATACTTTACTTTGTTTAGCTCTACCAAATCATTCTTTTCACCGTATTAAGTCGAGATTTCCAGGCGTAAAAATAATTCGACTCCCTGACAATATTCTGTCACGCACCCGGACATATAGACACGTACTGCGTTGTATTTAACCTTACTACATGGAAAATACACGTAAATGAATAAACAAATGAAATAAACAAAATACAAAATCAAGTTGAAAAGTATGATTTTTGTAATTCACGACTTATATTTTGTACTTAGCACTGATACGGCGATGTTTGAAATCTGACGAGTCTAAGTTAGTAGTTGTTTTGTTTTGCTTCGATGAAAAATTTCCTTACAATTAGATGCTTAAAGACATGGGAATTGATCGAAGACCTACAGTGGAAGTACCCAAGGTGGCCTCTCCAGAAGAAAACCAAGTCCAAGACCAAATAGCCTCACCACAAGAACCAATAGCTGTAGAATTAACAAAAACAACAACAACAGTAGATCTAGAGTTGGAGCACCAACAAAATTCTATTGCACAGTCAGTAAGTTGACAATTCAGACATACATGAGTAACTGACCAAACTTTACTTTGTAGCTATAGAGTCTTATAACATAACACTGTGACAGTCATAAAACTCAAATATTCCTTTGATTAATCCTGTAGATATCAAACCTAAATCCTAGTCCTACATCAACAGTAGAGTTGGAGCTCCCACAAGTTTCTATTAATACACAGTCAGTAAGTTGACAATTCAGACACATATAACTGACAAAACTTTACTTTTTAGTCTTAATTTGCTCAGTTGTTTAAAAGTTATGTGGTGCTATGAAACAACTCAGTAACTACATAGCACAAAATAGTTCTTTTATATTGAATAATTAATTTTGGACCATGCAGTTAGTACTTTCATAAAACTCACATATTTCTTTGATTAATCATGTAGGTATCAAACCTAAATCCTAGTCCTACATGTAGCAGTGCCAGCAGTCCTGTAGATAACAATCAGCATGATCTTAAGACAAAAGTAAAAAACCTGCAAACCAAAATCCGCAGAATGAAAAAAAGTGAATCAGATTTGCTGAGTGCATTGGCTACCAACACAAAAAAAGCCCCAGTGGTCTCAACAAAAAGTAAGAAAACAATGTACACAAAGTACATAATTGATAATGACAATAGATATAAAAATAACTGATAAAAAAAATAAAATGGATTATAATAATTATGATGACAGCAAGAAAAAATATAATTAATGATGACAATAATGATAATAAATGTATTTCTTTTTCTAGCTACTCAGACTTATCCATATGATTTTCCTGAAAAGGAAAACAAGAGGCAAACATCTGATGAAGAATGGGTTCCCAGTGACAATGAATGTCCCGTGGAATTGCTCGACATGGAAGGGCAACATACCCTTGAAGAAGAGCCAGAAGAAATACCGGAGGATAATGACCAACAGTATATAGATTATGGAGACGACGATGAAACTATAGCTCAAAAAGTCACATGTAACACCAGGTTTGCTATTTATTCAAATTAAAAACAAGATTATTTATTAAGAATTAATGATTGTGTGTTCCAGTGTTTAACCCCTAGCTTTATAGCAGTATACATATATATAGTGCAAACACTAAATGTCTACAATATAAATTGTAGAAAATAGTACTATATTATGCTAATTCTATTGTTTTCTATTGTTTATACAGTACTATGTAGTAGTGAATAGTGCAAAGTATTCCCCACATTTAATGTTTGCAATCTAATACTTGCATTAAGATATGCAATAAAATACTTTTACATGCTACAATTAAAGTTACATTTCTATTTAATTAATACAATGTAGTCTGCTATTTTCTTTTCATCTTTAGATTGGACACAGAAGAAAAGGATGCCCGCAACGAACCAAAAGCAATTGTTTTCCTATCTAAGCTACTAGTTCTTTTCCAGTTCTGTCGGTACTGCTTCTGTCCAAAACCTGATATCGACATCAAGCAAAGTGGAACATACATTGTAATAACTTCCAAATGTCAGAAATGTGAGAAGGTTTATATCTGGGAAAGTCAGCCCAAAATACTTGGAAGGATTCCTGCTGGCAACTTACTGCTGAGTTTTGCAGTTTTGTGTGCAGGAGCATCCATAAGAAAAGTTTTGCTTGTACTCAAGCACATGAATCTGTTAGTTTATCATGAAACAACATATTACTACCATCAGCGCCATTTACTTATACCAAGTGTTGTTACATTTTGGCGTTCGTACAAGCAAAAATTGATTGACAGTATAGATGGAAAAGAAGTAGACCTGGCTGGTGATGGGAGGCATGATTCCATGGGGCATTCTGCAAAATACTGTACATACTCAATCTTATGCTGCACTATTGGCCTTATTATTGATGTTCTTTTAATTCAGGTATTTTAACATTGATTTTTAAAGTCATGTTTAAAGTGAACTAATTATACAACAGTATAAACTATGGCCTTCCTGTGTGTCTCCAACACTTTAAAGTACCAGTAGTTATGTGTGGCTGAAGACTGTCACTGTGATTCATTTCTTGGGTTGTACAAAGGATGTTGGATTCATGGTTCACTGATCACCTAACAAAAAATATAGAATTAAGAATAAATAAGTTATTAAGTGATTTTATTTTCAGGCTAATGAAGCTGGTAGCAGTACTGCTATGGAATTTTTAGGGCACCAAAGGGCATTTGCCTACTTGTTCACTACTGGAATGATAATTAAGTCATTCATTTCTGATCGACATAAGTCTATTGGAAAATGGATGCGTGTAGAATGTCCCAAAATGTGTAAAGAACTTGGGAAGCCTGTAGTACATCATTTCTATGACCTTTGGCATGTTGCAAAAAGTAAGTAGTTATGCCACACCTACATTTACACCCATAGTAGGCCAGAGAAACAACAAAGTTTCAAATAAATCACAGTGATGTAATTTTCAAAAAGGATCTTGTCAACCTCCTGATAGCTCAAATTCATTTTTGCATTGTGTAACATATATGCCCTAACGTATTACATGTCTGCATACCGCAGATAAAATTGTAAACTTATATATTTGTTTCTATTATAAGAAATCCAGAAGATACTTATCAAATTAAGTAAAGAGAAATCATGTGAACTAATTGGGCGGTGGAGAAAAAAGTGTGTCAGACACTTTTATTGGTCAGTAACAACAACCAAGGAACTTCTGGGCGAGGTTAAACTAGCAAAATTTCAAAGTTTTTTCTCACATGTGATAAATGTCCACAAAGAATTGCCAAATCGCATATTTAATGCTTGTGCTCATGATCCTCTTACCAAAGAAAGGGTCTGGATGACAAAAGGTAATATTAAAATGCATTTGTATCAGCTACAATGCATTTTTGGCAGAATTAGAAGTTTGTTTGTTCAAATTAATTGCAGGATCAGAAGCATATGGAAAACTTGTTGATGCCCTAAGTACAACCAATATTACAACAGCAATAAAAAAGGCCTCTTCAAATGGTCAGACAAGTTATTTAGAAGGGTACCACTCGGTAATAAATCAATTTGCCCCTAAAATGTTGGCGTACTCTTATCTTGGAATGCTAAGCAGGTACTAGACTATACAATGTATAAACAACTAACTACTTACCTGTCAGTAATAATAACACCCAGATCTTCTATTGTTCATCATCTTCCTCATCCAAATCCTGTTGAATAACAAAAAAGATAATTGATTCCAATCCATTGATATGATTCGTTTATTTTAGATCATATCTGGCAGCACTGCATTTTAATTATAATGTGAAAAGAGAGTCAGTAGTAAATGATCATGGTGAAGCCAACCTCAGAGTACACTATCCAAAATACAAGTATGGAGAAGCAACAGTCAAGGAAGAAAAAATACCACAAAAATTTGGTAAATTTACTTTAAAAAAAAAAATATCATTTAAAAAAATACTTGCTGGTAGTACTACAATTATATCTGATATTCATTGACAGGTTATGTTGATGAGATTTATATGACATTGATCACAACACCAAGAGACAAGTTAAAAGAGATGGAAATTGAACTAGACAACAGTGTTCCTGGGCCAATGTGCTTTGGATTAGATAAAGATTCCAAACTAGATGCCATGGCTAAATACAGGCAAAGAAAAGCAAAAGCAACAACAATAGTCCCACCAACATGTACAGGTATGTAATATATAAAATACATAGATAACCACAATAAACATTTTTCATGTGTATTAATTTTGTAGATGAACAACTTCGACAATGGACGACTATTGGACCAAAACAAAGAAAGGCACCTTCATGCAAAAAATGTGGACAGCCAATGAAAGGGCACAACAGAAGCCAGTGTCAGCAACAGACATAATAATCATAACATGGGGACAAATACAAGGAATTAGTTTAAAAAAAATTATTGATAACTTGAAATTGATTTTTGAAATTTTTGAAATATCTATTCAGTGAGGATTTGTTGATATTGTGACCGAATAATAGTTGTTTTAAATGTTTTTGTTTTTTCCGTTCATCAACACCATCACTATATCATATCAGCTATAATCAAATATATGAATGTTTACCTCTGAGTCATTCTGTTCTTCATCATCTTCCTCCTCGAAGCCCTTGTATTGTCCATCTTCAGATGGGAACTGTTTTCTGATCTTATCATAGGCACAGCAAGGTAAAGGAAGCCTTCTTGATTTGCCAATATACTCCCATACCAGTCTTATAAACTGGCGGTAAGCTACTGATCGTAAGAACCTAGAAATGTAAATGGTTGATTATAAAGTGTGACCACACTAAAAAGAAATAAAAAAATAATGGACATGTTCATGTAGATGAAACTGGCATCTCAAGTTGTGTGTATAAGCACTATATAAATACAATAAATTATTTTTCTTGACAAATGAACAACAAATAAATAATAAAAAGTAAGTAATAAATACAGTAGAGACCTCGATCACAATCAATTTATTGTTCAAACAATTCAAAATCCCTAAATAATTTATTGTGTCTGCTCTTGAATACACGAGAGAGAAATGTGAAATTCGACAAAAACTCTAAAGTTGGTTCATGGTTTTATTTTCCACACAATAAATTTACAAACAAGAAATTAAGATAATATAGGAAAGTGGTTAACACTAGTATCAAACACCCTTACTCTAAATACAAAACAGTAAAATTTACAGGTCACAGAAACAATGGCAATTACAATCTGAAATTAATAGTTACAATGAAGTTATAATGAATAATCTATATATTAGGTATAGTATACAAATACGAAAAAAATTTATCAAATATCTAAAAGCTAAAAGGCCCGACGGTTTCAACATTTGCTTCAACATCCTTTCGATTTTGATTCAACACTGATCCAACACGTTTCGACAATGTTGAAAGAGTTTAAATCAACAAAATTGAACGAATGTTGAAGCAAATGTTGAAACCGTTTGCCCGGGCCTTAAAGTCAAATATATCTTACTTGTGTTTGTCAACGCGATTTTCCTCGTACATAACAGTATAGCGCTTGTTTTTCCGCGTTTTCAATCCGATGGCGGCTATCTGGAGTACCCACTCATCTAGACAGCCAGATGAGAAGCCAGGGTGATCTGTTATACATGCTGGCGGTTCTTCGACGAGCTCTGCTAGCCTTTCTTGACACCGATCGATGTCGCAACAACAAAAGCATTCCTCCGGCTTTGTTATCAACTCCAAAGAGCAGTGTGTACACTTGCACCTGTGAAACAGTAAAATTGCTGTAAATAATTATCAAAAAAAATACACAAAACCATTCATTTTAAGGTAAGAAATCGATGGTAAGTATTATAAACATACCACGAATGAACGTCTTGCTCTTCATAACGTCTCTTTAGCATCGCTTCTTCCTCTTCTTCGGCGGCTAAAGTTTGTCTATATAACTCGTTCTCCTCTTCAGTAGCGATCGGCTCTATGTCCTCATCGTCCTGAGAGAGAATGTTTTCACCTGGGTTCATAGTAACGCTTTCTGAATCGCTCGAATAGTCAGTACTTTCTGAATCAGAAGCCATGTTGTATGCCAAGTCTATCAAGTAACTGACATCACGCGCAGACCGCTGTACAAAAAAATGCGGGCCAAGTAGGCGACAGTCCAGCGATGGCGAATAGGTGTTCAAAGTAGGTTTAATGACAATTTTTGTTAGGTAAATGCATTAAAACACCATTTTTTTTGGCAAAATAAGAAGGAATTACTTATTTTTCATCATTTAAAGCTAAAAAGGTTATGTTAAATTGCAGTTCACTTTCGTAGTATTCTTGTGCTAGTCCCCCTTTAACGAATAAAAAATAGATGATATCACATGGGCACGAAGAGATAAAACTTTTTTTTAATTATCTTCGAGTGGTGAAAAAATGGAATCATGCACTAAAAATAGCTTTGTCTCCTGGTTTTGTCATCAACTAAATATAATGGACGGATATAACCTATTTACTCAGTCTTCTTGGTTAAGGGACCATTGGCTGTTAATGGATGGATATAACCTATTTAATCAGTCTGCTTGGTTAAGGGACCATTGGCTGTTAATGGACGGATATAACCTATTTACTCAGTCTGCTTGGTTAAGGGACCATTGGCTGTTAATGGACGGATATAACCTATTTACTCAGTCTGCTCGGTTAAGGTACCATTGGCTGTTAATGGACGGATATAACCTATTTACTCAGTCTGCTCGGTTAAGGGACCATTGGCTGTTAATGGACGGATATAACCTATTTACTCAGCTTGCTTGGTTAAGGGACCATTGGCTGTTAATGGACGGATATGACCTATTTACTCATGCAGTCTGCTTGGTTAAGGGACCATTGGCTGTTAATGGACGGATATAACCTATTTACTCAGTCTGCTTGGTTAAGGGACCATTGGCTGTTAATGGACGGATATGACCTATTTAATCAGTCTGCTTGGTTAAGGGACCATTGGCTGTTAATGGACGGAAATTGGTGAAACACTGACACCGATTTATGATGCTTCGAGCCGGGTAAACTATAGCCTTTTAGCGATGGTTGAGACATACCGCTAATTGACGTCCCAATTTTTAATAAACCCGTTAAAATGTTATCTAGCACCGCTGAACTATTTGACAAAAGGCGTGTTTGCACAGGGATAGCCTCAATTCAGAGTAAATTAAATGTGTTTAGGCGAAACCATTTTTTCGTGCTTTGCTTGGGCTGATTTGTGTATATTTTGACAACTTAAATCCAGGCTTAGCCTGTACCAATGCATGGAGTATTACTGAAGTATACTGGTTTACTACAAAACTTTGAAAATCTGAAATCGGTGCTTCGGGGAACTCAATATTTAGCATTAGTTGAACCGACAACTGACTTAGGACTCTTGTTTAATTTCATAATACAAGCAAACTTGATAAGGAGAAGACTAAAACCGATTTACCATGCTTCGACAGTAAACTAGAGTCTTTTTATAATAATAATAATAATAACTTTATTCAGGTGTCTATGTATTTAGTTTATACAACTAATTGGGGACACAAAGGAAAAGGAAAGAAAAAGTAAAAGTAAAAAATATCTATATGTAATATTAATCTATAACTATAGTGTATATATATATGTAAAATTTATCTTAAAAATATTTATAGAATTAAGTTAAGTTAAGTTAAGAAGTTATAATACAAATATATGTAAATGTATAATAGAAATTATAATAAATATATAGAGATATCTATTGTTACGAGTTGCATAGTTTGCAACAATTAATGTTATTTTCTAATATATTGGATAGATCCAATTTCCTAATTTTCATTTTAAAAGAGTTTATGCTGGGTGATGATCTGAGATCCACATTGAGCTTAGACCAAATATACGGTCCTAGATATCTAATAGTATGTTTACCATAACTCACTGTGTCAAATCTAGGAATGTTGAAATCATTATTTCTAAGTGAATATCGCGCATTAGTCTGCATAAATATTTCATTGATGATATTAGGCGCCAGACCATTCTTAACTTTATACATTAATACTGCTATATCCTGCAAACGGCGGTTCAATAATGAAGATAAATTAGCTTTCTTAAGAAGTTCTTCATATGACTCTGAGAATGATTTGAAAACAGCTCTAAGCGCTCTCTCTTGAATGCGTTCAATCTTTCTACAGTCAGATGCTCTACAAAAATGCCAAGCTAAATGGCAATAAGTTAGATGCGGCAGGATGGATGATTTATAAATTATAAGCTTAGCTTTAGTAAGCTTAGCTTTAGTAGGTATTAAATTTCGCAATCTCATTACACTAGCAATTTTGTCGCGCGACAAGAGCTGCGATTTCAATGGCGATTTTATCGCAGACTTGTCAACGCAACTTTGAACATGCTCGAAATTTAGTGCAACTTGCTGCGATTTTCTTACTCCTAAATTCGAGCGTATTCAAAATTGCAGCGACAAAGCTGCGATAAAATCGCCATTAAAATCGCCGCTCTTGTCGCGCGACAAAATTGCTAGTGTAAACGGGCCTTTACTCTATAACTCCTAGTGTGTTTATATCACTGTATTAGACACGCGTGCCGTTTTATATTCCTTACTGGAATACTTGCAATACACGAACTAGATGAATAGAATAAGATGGGTCATTGCAGATTTGGATGGGCAATCACTTATGTATGTCAAACAAAGCAACCACAACCACTATCAATTGAATACATAATATGGAATCTGAAACCGCAAAGTATTTCGTTTATTTACGATCAACAACATCACGCCATGAACAAGCTTGGTTAAAAATATGATTTTATCTTAGTGTTGATTGAATGAAGTCCACCTTTGTTCGCCCCTTTATAACACATTCCTAATCCTGAGCCGTAAATGATATAATGATTATGCTCATGGATAAATTAAGAGTACGTAGGGATATAGTTAGCCATGCAAATATGATAACTATGATAATTATAATGTTGGCATAAACAATAGCAGTTAGTTGAACACATTCAATTAAAAAAACATCATTGCAATACCAAAAGAGGCTTCATTAAGTTTAGGAAATATGAATGCTTAGTTATTTGTTGAGCTATTTTAACTTAATGGAAGAATTTTGTTCAGCTTAGGCGATCACAATGACAATCACATATTTGTCCACGTATCCATAATCAATGTCTTTAGTGGTACGTTTTAATAAGTCGATAATTCATTCCTTTTAATCTACACTAACAATGATATTCAAAGTATATTGTGCAAAGTTGAAGATACATAAAAGCTCGTTGAAGGTAATTTAGCTGGTATTGGAACTGAATTAAGTATTGGTAAACTATAATTAATGTCACTTCATACATATACATCAGTAATTAAGGTAACTTACCATTAGTGGCAGCCATTGTAGTGATTAGTAATGAGAGTAGCTCCACTCGATTAACTCACTCCGAATGTCGAACTTCTGATTCAAAACGGAACGCTACATGTAACATTAAGCGGAAACCTTCAAAAATGTTAGTTATCCGATGGCTAGTCGATTATTGAAGCAAAAGCGATGGTGCGTTGGACACATAAGCAATATCGCCCCAGAGATTGACCTCAAAAGAAGCTTACCATACTAAATTGACGACAGAAAACATAGCTCAAGAATTCCTACTACATGGAACAGGAATTAGAGATATTTTGAATGCATATTTTATTTTATTTTTTGCTTTCTGCATTTCTCGTTTTTCGTTTACATGGAATGGAAATCTGATCATTAATGTGGGATGTGATTGAAATAATTATAAACAAACTATTAATAAACAATTAAAAAACAATGAATAGATAAATAAATATGATGAAAATGACAAGTCAATATATAAAGCGTTGGCGATGGCGATGATTACAATGATAATATGATCATGTTGTATCATTTCAAACAAGAAATACAATTTTACATGTCTCTGACTAAATTGTTGTTTTAAATTCTCTCGCGCACGCAAACTTGTACAAATTCTACTGATGAAGGCTAAAGATTTAGCGGAAACGTCTAATTAAAAATCATCAAATTTAGTCAGAGACAATCTAATTCGTTTGTAAAATCATGAATCCTGACTACAACAATCATATTTTTAAAGAAATAAAATGTTTAGGTGTAAAGCCTTCAAGGTTAATGCAGGAATTTCCACAGAATTATATAGGCGAAGATAAAAACAATCTAAGATTTTCAATTCCTGTTAAAACAAGCAGAATATTCATGTAACAATGGATCGAGGAACATGATATTGATTATGATAAGGAGGGGCAAGGAGGAGAAGGAGGAGAAAGAGGAGAAGGAGAGGAGAAGGAGGAGAAGGAGGAGGAGAAGGAGGAGAAGGAGGAGGAGAAGGAGGAGAAGGAGGAGAAGGAGGAGAAGGAGAAGGAGAAGGAGGAGAAGGAGGAGAAGGAGGAGGAGAAGGAGGAGAAGGAGGAGAAGGAGGAGGAGAAGGAGGAGGAGAAGGAGGAGGAGAAAGAGGAGAAGGAGGAGAAGGAGGAGGACCAGGTTTAAGGTTCAGGATGAAGATGGTTGTGGTCCTTATTGAATAATGGATGAAAAGAAAGATGGATGATATAATGGATGAATGTTTGCTTGGATGCATGCATTGATGATTGATGCGTGGATGTATGGATGCATAGATGGATAGATAGATGGATGAATAAATGGATGGATGGACGGATGGATGAATGGATGAATGGATGCATGCATGCATGCATGGATAAAAGTGGTAGATACTTGGCAAATCGAACTGGCCATCAATTAATCACAAATTCGATAAAACGTTCCTATACGTTTTTAACCTTAGATAAGCTATCACCATGAATTATAAACAGAGGAAGGAATTGAAAGAAAGGATTTGCATGATGTACGATATCATTTGCCAGCTGATTGATGACTGGGTAACAGAACTGATGAATGATACAGTATGTCTGAACTGATTGTTAAATCTGCACGTATGACAGGAATGTTGGTATGTTAAAGACTGACATTCTCGCTTTTTGTATTAGAAACAATAATTTGTTTATTATTTCAAAATAATAAATATTTACTATTTTTTAATGTAATTCAGTGTATGCAGGTACATGTATAACTCTGGGTAATATAATGAAATTTAACCGTAAAAAATGTTGACTTAACTTTACTGACGTTTCGAGCTTTAGCTCTTCGTCGGAGGAAAAGGAGTAAAAGGCTAAAGCTCGAAACGTCAGTAAAGTTAAGTCAACATTTTTTACGGTGTTACAAATTTCATTATATTACCTATCGTTGATATCAAACACCGACGCAGCCTGTACTAGTTTACTCGCTAGTTTCCATTTACACAAGTGTGAGTCACCTCGGAAAAATTAACTCTAAAAATCTTGAGTGACTTAATTTAGCATTAAATCGTTTGTGGGTCGTTTGTCGTATCTAGAGATGTCATTATAAGTTTTATATTTACAAAATACATTTAAAGACCTTTGTCCTCCTTGATTTCAGTATTCGATGACCCTTTATAACGAATAATGTACAATGTTTTATATGTCTTAAATTAGACTACAAGGAAATGTTATGCATATAAAAGCAGACGCACTTGACCCGAGTAGTCGTTTGAGCATATATGCCTATACTTGATCTATAACAGCCAGCCAAGGCACATCATCGTAAGCCCAGGGATTAGTGAGTGGGGCCGTGAGGGCTTGAGCAAGGGGTTAAAGTTAAAAAACAGTTCAAAGATTTTCTTACGATATTTATTAAAACGAACTTTGACCGACATTCTTCAGAATATTTAACCGATGACCGTAACAATTTCTTAAAATTAAAAAGCATGAGGGCACCCCTTTGTAGTTTAATTTGGTCCGAATAATTATGACTTGTAAAACAATTGTTAACTGTTTTTTGTCCAATATTGTAGCCTCTCATACATGTGAAAACTGCATTCTGTTTCAACGTGAACACGAGATTTAGGCTATTAACATTGGACGTCATATTTCGATGCTGTCCATATTGGTGGATTTCAGTAGCGTGACAAGGTAGTCCTTCGCGCCAAAATAGTTAGGATGTTTGATTAGAGCGATTTCAAATAAATCGCAAAAAGAATGTTTTTGCAAATTATTCAAAATTGCTCTAATCAAACATTCTAATTAATGTCAGTGCATGAATGTGACGTTTAATACCTATATAGTCATTTTTCTGAAGCTCATCGAAAATTCGAGATATTTTAGAAAAACGTATTTCTGCCATCTTTGTTTTATGTTGCCATAGCGACACCAATTGAATTGAAATTGATACTAGACGCTCTATGAGCGTGAAGGCGGGCTAGTCATAAAATCAACACAGTAGGCTATACAATTCTACTTTGGGCTTCCTGTGTTCGTTCCCAAAGCATCATGGGGGACTATACGCGACATGACAGATAGATAGATACATAGATAGATTGACTAAAAGGTAAACCTAGAGTCGGGCCCTCTAGCGCGACTAATAAATCAAAACTTCCATCTATGCTTTGTATCTGGTGCAAAATATATATTGATCAGACCAGGGAAAGTTGATCATCTCGCTAAATGATAATGGGAAGTGTGGTCAATAAAAAAACTACTGGGAAACACCTTGAAGACAAATAGAAACTTCAATTCTATTAAAATTAGATCTAATTTGCACAGGCTGTTCGTGTAGTGAATTTATTGCCGATCCGGACAAGTTTGTCTGTGTTACTTGGAAATACTGTTGATTGACGTCCGACAAAACTTTATTTTTCGTCTGTTTAAAGTTCTAGTTGGCCGCGTGTGACTGGGAACCACAGTAATTGGTGAAGATATATCTGTCTCGAAATATACTTGAACTCGAAATATATCTACAACAAAACTATTGTTTTTTTCATCCCGAGTTACTATCTCCAGAATCGTTATCATTTTTCATTTATTTGTAATAGGCATGTTCATAACGTTACCTTTTGGCACCTCTTGGACTGTTCCTTCAAATAATAGTTTTATCTTGCAAATGATCGTCATTACCAACGTTGCCAATGATGTCATTGAAGTCGAGTACCTAGTGTACGAATGAGTTGCATTTCATTGGAATGCAGTATCTTTGTGTTGATATGCATGTTGCAGAGATATTTTCCAGATACCCCCATTTCTAGATCTAGATCTTTCACAGGAAATTATTGAAGCTGCATGCCTCTCAGGTTCATTAGTAGCTTGATGGTATTATGCATGTCATTGAACTGAATGCAGTATCTTTGTGTTATGGCTGGTTGCAGAGATATTTTCCAGATACTCCAAATTCTAGATCTTTCACAGGTAATTTGGAATCTGCCACTAAGGCTCATTAGTAGCTTGATGGTATTATGCATGTCATTGAAATTCAATAGCTTTGCCGGTTATCCCTGGTTGCAGATACTGATTTTCCAGATACTCCAAATACTAGATCTTTCACAGGTAATTTAGAAGCTACCTCTAGCTTGATGGTGTTATGCATGTCATTGGAATGCAGTTTCTTTGTGTTATGGTTGCAGATATATTTTCCAGATACCCCCAATTCTAGATCTTTCACAGGTAATTTGGAAGCTGCCACTAAGGCTCATTAGTATAGCTTGATGGTATTATGCATGTCATTGAAATGCAGTTTCTTTGTGTTATGGTTGCAGATATATTTTCCAGATACCCCCAATTCTAGATCTTTCACAGGAAATTTGGAAGCTGCCACTAAGGCTCATTAGTATAGCTTGATGGTATTATGCATGTCATTGGAATTAATGCAGTATCTTTGTGTTATGGTTGCAAATATATTTTCCAGATATCAGTTCCAAATGCTAGATCTTTCACTGGTAATTTGGAAGCTGCATCTAAGGTTCATTAGAAGCTTGGTGGTATTAACCACATAGTGCATGGACACCCCACGTTGATAGCAAAAACGGCGACGGCGGTGATATTGATGATATTAGTGAAAGGAGCTATGTTTCAACAAATAAAAATATAGAGGAATAAGTGTTTTGAGTTTCCGAGTTCAGCACACGTCTATCTTATCGGTGGATCAGACGGTTTATATCTCAGCAAAACATCCAAGTTCAAGTTCAATTCAAGTTCAAGTTTGAGGCTGTTTATTGATGTTACAATATTAAAGATACATTGTATTCACTTTATCTGCAAATAGGGGGAGGGGGGGAGGGCCTTTTATTTTCTTTAACAACAACAACTGGATAATGCAGTTAACTAACATCCCCCTCTCCCATCAATGAAATAATAATTATATCTACCTATCTATACTAGTTTACCGCTAGTTTCTGTTAAATTGGTTGCTAAGGAACAACACTTTAGACTAACCAATAAGATAGAAAGTTTTCTAAGTAAGGAATAAACGCAACTGAAAAGATGAATTTAATGAGGCGATCAAGTCATATGGTCTACGTTCTTTCTAAGTTGCTGCTCCTCTACTTTGGAACTCTCTACCTCTTTCAATTAGAGACATTTCAAGTCTATCTTCGTTCAAGTCCAAACTCAAAACTCATTTATTTAAATTAGCTTTTTCATTGTAATCATATCCATTTTTATTTTAAGCGCTTAGAACAGACTTGTATAAGCGCTATACAAGCTATATTATTATTATTATTATTATTACCATTCCATTATTGATATTTGCAAAACCTTTTTTTTTTTGTGAAAAAAAAAAAAAAAGGAATTCCCCAGTTCAAGATTTATCTTTCTCATAACCTTGGCCCATTACCTTACCCTATGCTTTGCCAACTTTTGCTTATTTTGTTTACAGCAAATCAATATCAGCGGCAGAGAAAAAGATCGATATCAATTGACTGGGGTATCTTGTGAATTGACGTTTTGGAGATTTTCAGTTGAAAGGGTCACATTGAAGCTACAGCTCATCTTGCGGATTCTTACTGTCGTAAACACACGTTTCCAGACGCATGTGAACGATGTACGGGATTGTAGTATTGTTCATTTTTCATGAACTAGGAAATGGTAGGTATTGTTAATCTATTTGTGATTTTATAACACTTGTAATGAGATACCAACTATATATTTCTGTACGGAAAAAGAAGATCACGTTTTCGGCTGAAAGGAGACATCATTTCAAAACCTGCCTTCCTAAAAGGTGGTAAACTACCAAGTTTTTTAACAAGCTGCGAGCAAATTGTTTTTGTTGGTTTTTCCGTGAAAGCAATAGTCAATATTAGAGACAGAACATTCAGAACATCATGATAATATCTATGATGATATTGAAGTGTATTGGGGAAATTTGTTTGAACGAGTTTCATAGCTCGACTGACGTTTTGATTTGATGATGAATGACACAAACCACCTGACCAAAAGGCATAAACGTTTTATCTAAGAGGGTATTTACATGAAACTGGTACGAACGCACACCGTCGACATGAGTTTGTGTGAGTTTCAGGAGAAGTTCCAATACATTTCTTTTGTTGTGTTTGCACGAAGATCAGTACCGTCCAAAAAAAATTAGACTCAGACTGATCTGACATCTTTCCGGTTGCTGGGCCGAAACGGGTGATTTTCGTACCGGTCTGGGTTCGTACAGCTCTCGTGAAAATGCAAACGAATCTTAGTCCGGTCTGGAATTTGAAAGCCTTCTAGTTTTAGGGTCAGATTTATATGCATGTCATTGACAAAACACTTGGTATCGGTGTGTAAACTGCTGCAAACTCATGTAAATACACACTAAGTTCAAACTAGCTGGTTTCATAAATGAAACGATAAACAAACACGAGCGGGAATCATTTTAATCATTTAAAAAAGTGATCAAATAAAGATTAATTTAAACTAACATGTAAAAGATTGGCTGTAATTATCTTGAATGACGAAAATTTCCTCCGCGACGTACCCGAATTATCGTCGAAATAAATTAACACCTTGCATTTATTTTGTTACAAATTTTGGGCAAAGATTTAGATTATTCATTTTATTTGTCTAAACGTAACGAAGCACAATTTGCTAAACAGACGCCATTCAGTCTCTCACTTATAATATAACCTTTATCATGCTCCAAAAAGTGCCAAAGTGAAGCTGGCCTGAGATTGGTAGCCTGAGATTCACATTGCCTCAGATTCACATTCATTTCCGGGGGGAGGTCAACAAGGTCAGTTTGTAAAAGCTTTATTACAACAACACAACGTAAATGTAAAGTAATTGCAAATCAGATATGTAGTTATTACTTGGATTCAATTTATTAAATCAATTTAGAGACGATATATAAAACTTATTATACACAAAGTTATGTTTTACGCTCCAGCCTGAGATTCAAAGCTACAGCCTTAGATTCAAATCTCTAGCCTGACATTCGAAACTCCAGCCTTAGATTCAAAAATTACAGCCTTAGATTCAAATCTCTAGCCTGACATTCGAAACTCAAGCCTTAGATTCAATAATAACAACAGCCTTAGATTCAAATATCTACGGCCTTAGATTCAAATATCTACGGCCTTAGATTCAAAACTCTACGGCCTTAGATTCAAAACTCCAGCCTTAGATTCAAAACTCCAGCCTTAGATTCAAATATCTACACTACAGCCTTAGATTCAAATATCTACGGCCTTAGATTCAAAACTCTACGGCCTTAGATTCAAAACTCCAGCCTTAGATTCAAAACTCCAGCCTTAGATTCAAATATCTACAGCCTTAGATTCAAAACTCTACCGGCCTTAGATTCAAAACTCCAGCCTTAGATTCAAATATCTACGGCCGGCCTTTAAGATTCACAACTGATCAAGAAATTGCAAATAAGATATGTAGTTATTACTTGAGTTCAATACACAAAGTTATATTTTACGCTCCAGCCTGAGATTCAAAACTCAAGCCTTAGATTCAAAAATAACAGTCTTAATAACAGCCTGCTATGAAGACTCTTTTTTGCGCTCTCAATATTCTTAAAAAAAAACACGAATATTTTGAGCGCAAAAAAGAGTCTGCACAGCAGGCTAACCGCAACCGTGCATTTATGCGTTTCTGTATAATAAAATAACTTCGATTTAAAGAATCTGTTAAGCTATTTTAACGGACAATATGTCAGCCTGAGATTCACGGGCTGTACTATATGTTAAACTATTATCAATTGTATTATAATAATTAATATATTAGCCTGAGATTCACGGGCCGTACTATGCTAAACTATTATACAAATACTCCTTAGCCTGAATTTTAAATCTCCTTAAACAGCCTGAGATTCAAAACTACAGCTTGAAATTCACCGGAAATTCAGCCAAGCCTTCAAATCAGTTAAATCTCTAGCCTGACATTCGAAATTCCAGCCTTAGATTCAAAACTCAGCCTTAGATTCGACCTTCAGCCTTTAGATTCGAAACAATTAACAACTTAGATTCAAAAAATTGTATGCGTTTCTTAATAAATAACTTCGATTTAGTGACGCACTAATTTCTATCAAAATGTGTATGGACACATTAGGGTTAGGTTGAAATAGACCCTTTTGCCAGCTCCAGCACCATTATTGCTCGGAAGTAATCCATATGATTCTGCAAAGTAAGGAATCGAAAAATGTTAATTAACATCATTCAGTTTTTTATTTGTTCGCAATTGTTTAAATGAAGGAAGGAAGTGCATGAACAGAAGAAAACAATTTACTCAGCCGAAGGGCTAAAGCTTTCGCATATCAGTGTATGACATATACAGCCGATCTTGAAAAGGTTGTCCACTTGAAAAGACTTATATACTAAAAGAAATATCACGTGACTTATTATAAAACTGGTCTTTTTTGCCGAATCTAGAACTCAGACTTCTAGCGAGGGAAGATACTGCTTGTTTGAATTCACTGCCATATTACTTTCAAACGCACATGACTTTCTACACGCGACTGTTATTTTTGAATCTAAGGCCGTAGATATTTGAATCTAAGGCTGGAGTTTTGAATCTTAAAGGCCGTAGAGTTTTGAATCTAAGGCCGTAGATATTTGAATCTAAGGCTGGAGTTTTGAATCTAAGGCCGTAGATATTTGAATCTAAGGCTGGAGTTTTGAATCTAAGGCCGTAGATTTTTGAATCTAAGGCCGTAGATATTTGAATCTAAGGCTGTAGTGTAGATATTTGAATCTAAGGCTGGAGTTTTGAATCTAAGGCTGGAGTTTTGAATCTAAGGCCGTACGTAGAGTTTTGAATCTAAGGCCGTAGATATTTGAATCTAAGGCCGTAGAGTTTTGAATCTAAGGATGGAGTTTTGAATCTAAGGCCGTAGAGTTTTGAATCTAAGGCCGTAGATATTTGAATCTAAGGCCGTAGATATTTGAATCTAAGGCTGTTGTTATTATTGAATCTAAGGCTTGAGTTTCGAATGTCAGGCTAGAGATTTGAATCTAAGGCTGTAATTTTTGAATCTAAGGCTGGAGTTTCGAATGTCAGGCTAGAGATTTGAATCTAAGGCTGTAGCTTTGAATCTCAGGCTGGAGCGTAAAACATAACTTTGTGTATAATAAGTTTTATATATCGTCTCTAAATTGATTTAATAAATTGAATCCAAGTAATAACTACATATCTGATTTGCAATTACTTTACATTTATCAGTTGTGTTGTTGTAATAAAGCTTTTACAAACTGACCTTGTTGACCTCCCCCCGGAAATGAATGTGAATCTGAGGCAATGTGAATCTCAGGCTCCGAATCTCAGTCCAGCTTCACTTTGGGCAAAAAGTCACGTAAATTTAATTCAAGAAACACAACCATTTAACAGTGAGCACTTTCTTTTTTTTCCTTTATAAGGTAGATTAGAAAAAAGTTTAATCATAAATGTTCGGTGTATTGGAACTCATTGTTTCACGTTTAGATTGTTTAGAGCAGTAGAATGCATGCTCTGAAAATAATAACCGGATTATAGTAAAGTCAAGTGTTTGCTGTTCTAGTTATGATAGTTTTGGCTTATAACTTTAACATTTTCAAATGTAAACAACTCAGTGTCAGCTACAAGGTGAATTACCAACTCAATTTCAATACTGAGTTCAAGCTGTTATAAAGGAGGAAAAACACAGCGTTGGTATATATAGATTAGCTTAGTTTGTATGGTCTGTTTGTGTTTTGTCTGACCTTTTACGTAATCAATAGTGTGTTGTCAAAATCATTTGCTAAAACAAAAGTAAAGCATAGGGTAAATTTGTGAAATATTCAAGATGAAAAGTGTGACAAATTCAAAGAGATTAAAACGGAATAAAGTTTTGGAGAAAAATGAAGAGGAAAATTAGAAGGAATATAACTGAAGGTAAACTTGCAAAAGGAATTGAAAAATGGCAAGGACAAGGACAGAAAAAGTCATAGAAAGACTAGCATTCAGAGGTGTTCTTGTGGAGTTTTGGGAAAACACGGAAATCAAACAAATAATACAGGAACCCCAAATCCCGAAAACTCCTCAATAAACGAACGCCTGTTCTTCGGGCTTAAAAAGGTCAAAAACGACAAGAAGAGACAAAACGTTTTCCGGAAATAGTTGCTTTTATACAGGGTATTGTATAACCAACTTGAAGTGTTTCTATTCGTCTATTACAGTGGCTTTAGACCTTTTAATGCTCTTGCTAATCGGCTTTATTGAAAAAAACATACTGCATACTGTCACGATTTCTGTATTCTGACTAGCACACGTGTCTATAGGTCAGCGTAGAGTTTACAAGTGTTGGTATTGTGATGGTAATTTGCCATCCATTTTCACATATAGATTTTTGAATTTTCTTTGTTCTAATAACATGTACAATAATAGTTGGTTCGCAAAGCCATAACAAAATACGTCAGTGTACGTCCAGCTATTGTTTAAACATAGAACGTTGCAAGAACGTTGTCGTTTGTTATTTACTGGGAAAGAAAAGACAAACAAAGATCATTCAAGCTGAGGTCTTTCTTTTGTTATTCCTTTCTTACCACAAGGTTCTCTCATGTGACAAGACTTTTGAAATTAGGTGTACAGTTATTTCAAAAATGGTTGGCGAAGATTTTACTGCTTGTTGCATGTTGCAAGCCCATGTTGCAAGCCCGACAGGGTTGTCCAGCATATTCATTCTGTGTTAATAAATTGTACTTATGAATATAACATATTTCGAGCGTGGTATAAGCAACAAGCAACATGAGACAAAACCTTCACCAACCTTTTTTTGAAATAGCATATTATACAAGTATTTGAAGTTGTTCAATGTTTCAGTTTGCAGTAGCAACGTATCTAATATATCATCGTTATCAAGTGTAATTCCATCTTCAACGTCACGACTGACGTCATCGCCTATGTATGTCCAAACGTCATCATATATCTACTCTACGTCACAATCTACGTCACAATCTACGTCACAATCTACGTCACAATCTACGTCACAACCTACGTCACAAACTACGTCTTCAGCCGTGATATCCAGTAGTGCATCAATATCTAAAGGAATGAACGCTACTATACCAACACCTATAAGAAAAAGTACAGAAATCCCAACCCAATCAAATGTCGCAATGTATGCTGGGATTGGTGGTGGTATAGGCGCTTTAGCTCTAATTGCTATTGCTATTATGGTATGTTTAGCCTGCGTAGCGGCTCTCTCGAAGGGAAGAGGGGAGGGGAGGGGATTTTACGCAGGCTATGGTGATATGTTTATATTATATAGTCAAGGTACCTGTTTGATAAATAGCGAGCTTTGAGGGTTTTTTAAAAAAAAAAAAAAAGAGGCTGGATATTTTAACTTTTTAAAATAGTCACCTACTAAAACAATTATTCTCCTCATGCTTGATGAATATCGATGAATAATAAACTCGACTTTGGCCCGGTTCTTATTTGTCAATATTAACCTCGCCTACAGTGAATACTTGTTGAATAATAGCTTTCTCGTAGTACTTTAGTCTTTCTGTCACAAGCTCACCATATAATAAATTTAATCATGGCAGTGACCTAGAAAAGCCTATGCTCCTTTGCCCAATGCACACAACTTCCAATTGTTGACAATTTTAAGTATATTCTATTGCTAGAATTATAAATATAAGTGTCATGTAATAGTTTTCTAGTTTTTTAAATATCCACATTTATTATCCAACTATTCACAGACGAGTAAAAATATCGCAGGAGTAGGACTGGATCGAATAAAAATATCCAGCGATATTTTTTTTCTCGTCTATCTATCCCTCAAGTAAAACAATATTTTGCTTTATAAAAGAACAAAAAATGTTTGATTGGAAAATAAATAACTAATAACTAATTAAACAGTTTGATGTGTAATATGGCTCGATATTTTACTCGTTAACTTGCATTTTGACTCGCCCTACTCGTCAAAATCCCGGGTCAAAATCTCGCAGCGTCAAACTACACATAAAACTGTCTAATAAGATATAATAAGATATATGTATATGTGTAAATAAATAATTGAATTGAATTGAATTCCCATTTCTCTTTGTAGTTCTTTGGATGGTACTCAAAGCACAAGATGATAAGAAATCGTGTTGAATCCAGCAGCGACCATGCTAGTGATTGTCCATCATGGCGTCATGTTAACGTTAAACACCCACTAAGTTCTCGTATTACCGAGCGAACTGAAAACTCATCTTCACACAGATACGATTTATAAAAACACATACACCTACTTGCAAGAACGTTGTCATACAACATTTGAACACTTGTAGTTTAGTGGATTAGGAATAAATTAAAAGTACAAAAGAAGATCGTTGAAGCAGAACTATTTCTTTTGTACTTTTAATTTATTCCTAATCCACTAAATTACAAATGTTAAAATGTTGTATGACAACGTTTACACCTAAATGCAAGAATGTTATCCTGACTTTTATTTTATAATTCAAGCTGAACTCTTTCTTTTGTTATTCCTTTCCTATCAAATAGTTTAATTCACAGTTCCCTGCGCCATCTTGAAAGGTTGCCGAGCGTTTGCATTAACACATCGCGGGACAATTATTCACGTGTTTCTATTAGGCAAGCTCAACGTTTCTCTCTCGCTTTGATGAAAAGGCCCGGTTACTTTTCATGATGGCGCAGAGAACATAACACCTCGAGGGACAATTATTCACGTGTTTCTATTAGGCAAGCTCAACGTTTCTCTCTCGCTTTGATGAAAAGGCCCGGTTACTTTTCAAGATGGCGCAGAGAACATAACACCTCGAGGGACAATTATTCACGTGTTTCTATTAGGCAAGCTCAACGTTCGTCTCGCTTAGCCTGCGTAGCGGCTCTCTAGGGGCCTGGGGGAGAGAGAAAGGAAGGGAGAGCCTACAATGATGACCCCACATTCCGTGTATTTTACGTTCACCATATGAACGGTTTACTAATTAGGGGGCGTATTAGGAAAACCAGGGTCATCATTGCAGGCTCTCCCTTCCTTTCTCTCTCCCCAGTCCCCTAGAGAGCCGCTACGCAGGCTAGTCTCGCTTTAATGAAAAGGCCCGGTTACTTTTCAAGATGGCGCAGAGAACTATGAAGGGGACTATTAGTAAATGTTCTTGTGTGACAACATTCTTGCAATTAGGTGTATGATATAAATATACATCTATGTACACATGTATTAGCACAATGGCTGAAAACACTATTGGCACGATGATTATTACTCTACTTTACTGGAAATTACAGACCACTTACCAGCATGCACTGCGCAAAAGACGAAATTACGCGAACTGTCAATTTTAATAGTCCCTTTCACAGTTCCCTGCGCCATCTTTGCATCGAAGCAAGACGTTGAGCTTGCAATGATAGAGACACGTGAATAATTGGCCGGCAAGGTGTTAAAGGTCTCTATCATTGCTCAACGTTCGTATCGCTTCCATGAAAGACCCGGCTACCTTTCAAGATGGCGCAGGGAACTTTGAAGGGTTTTATTGATGGACAGGCCAGAAAGAAAATCGATTTTACCGAAGTTGGCCGTAGGTCGCGATGCAGCGATTGAGCTATATGTGCGTTAAATGATTAAGAGTAGAAATATTAGTGGCGTAACATGATTATTTATCTTTAGTTCAATAGTTAGGTTTTTATACATGCAGTCAATGTTATTAACATTGTCCAGTAAAAAAGACATACAAACACTAGGAGAAATATCACGTGACATCACATAAGACACGTACCAGCACTACGGTGGAAAAAGTAGCCTGCGTTGCCGGCAGTCTGCGGTTTCGGGAGAGAAGAGAGGGAAACTCTTTCGATACCGCAGACCGCCGGCATCCCGGGCTATGGAAAAAGTAGCCCCTTTTAGCAAGGAATGAGATTTTCCGGTATTCAGAAATCGATCGCAGACAAAAAATGCTAGTTTGTAAACGTATCAGAAATACCGTATGCAATCTTGAAAACAATGTCATTACCATATATGGTATTGTAGTTGAGAAGTATCAAAAGACTTTGATTAGCGCGTGAGATTTTTCTCTTTTTTTCAACAGGTTGAGATTGCAGCAGAACAATAGGCATATCTTTGATACGAACGAAACATCAAACTTGGGGGCCGCACTTCAACGATAACGATTATGCCTCATATCATACAAGCAAAACGATCCTAAAATACACATCAAAAATATCCATTACACAAAACTATGCAAATTGTATTTTCATGTGATGAGTACAAGAGGGTCCTGAAGGGGTAAAATGGGAGCTGGGATCTGCCTTATTTTTGGCTGGGAAAATGGGATTGGATGCACTGGGACTGGGATTTACAAATAAAAGAACAATAGAAAATGTGACTTGAGCAAAACTGATGGGATTATGTGATTTTTGACTGGGATTTGGGCCAAATATAAACTGGGAAATGGGATTTAATTCGGATACCCCCTTCAGGACCCTCGTACAATGGTGTACAGTATAAATAATAAATATTTTTATCAACCGTTTGACTTTCTTTTGATTAATACCTACAAGGTTATCGAAGGTTATTAAAAGTTGTCACTGACTTTTATTATCATAACCTTTTTCAGTTTCTAGCGCAAGCTTTGAACTCTACAAGAGATCACCCTCAGTGGTGTGTTTTGAAAAATAATTTAAAAACAAACATAAACAAACAGGTTAGACAGAAAGAAAACACTAAATACAAAATAATTACCAACTAATAGCTTCTATTTAGTGCCGGACTATTTAATCATTATCACTCGCCTCATTACAACTCTACTTATTTTTTATAATTCTATAATTTTTGAAATAAAAACAGTTACTAACTAATAGTTTCTATTTAGTGCCGGACTTATTTAGTCACTATCACTCGCCTCATTACAACTCTACTTATTTTTTATAATTCTATAATTTTTGAAATAAAAACAGTTACTAACTAATAGTTTCTATTTAGTGACTATTTAGTCAGTATCACTAAACCAGAAACATCAAATACAAAAGGAAACAATATATATACACCTACATGCAAGAACGTTGTCATACAACAAATGTACAAAAGAAGATCATTGAAGCAGAACTCTTTCTTTTGTACTTTTAATTTATTCCTAATCCACTAAATTACAAATATTCAAATGTTAATGACAACGTTCTTGCAAGTAGGTGTATACCTTATTACAACTCTATTTGTTTTTGATAGTGACTCAGTAGTAGTCACTGAATAGGAATTATATTACACAGTAGCAATTTTATTTTATTTCATGGATATAGTGTTTGTGCTCTACTGCGGAAGATTTCCTAACTATGACATTAATTGACTGTAATTTAGTTTTTTCGACGGTCGATGACTTGTCATAGTTGACAGAAAGGAAATATCAAGACATTTCATTTTCAGTATTACTACAAACACGAAAAACTGATAAGGCAAGCATATTGTTCTCGCTCTAAAGCTAAAACATGTAGGTTATTGTTGATATGTCGACGTTTCTTTTAAATGGAGGACGTTTTGCGCCTTTGTGAATAACTTCAACATCCGTTCGATTTTGTTAATTAATTCATTTGAATGGCAATGTTTAAACGCTTTTACCGCAAACTTTCAACATTGTTGAAAAGTGTTGAATCGGTGTTGAATTGATATTGAAAGAGTTTAAAACCGTTTCAACACTGCCATTCAAAAAAAATCGAACGGATGTTGAAGCAAATGTTGAAGCCGTTTGCCCGGGCCCTTAGATGCAGATCAATCGGTTTCTTCTACTTTCCCCCCCATACCCGCCCCCTTTCCCTTCTCCTTCCTCCCCTATATCCTCCCATCTCTCCTCCTCCCCCCCAACCCCTCCCCAATTCCCCTTTCCCCAGGCCCCCGGAGCCGCCAACTGCGCAGGCTAGGCTCCATCGTTTGACAGATAACGATATTGGTCTCCCTGTGGTTAATGTTTCGATAAATGTACATTGTAAACAAACTCTTAATCTATACTGAGCTATGGTGGATCATAAGTAGCAGCAACGATGAAGACTATTTGGTGCATAACAATCTTGATGATCACTCAGTATCTAACTAATGGCGAAGAGCTACCAAAGCAAAGATGCACTAAGATTACTCATCCTCAATGTAAAAACGCTGGATATCCAAACACAGCTCCGTTTCCTGACATAAATGGGCAAGATTACCAAGAAGTTAAGGGCAAGGAACTACATATCTACCTAACACTACTTAGCTCTTGCTCGAAAACCACTAGCGCTGCAGTGTTGTGTTCTCTGTACTTCCCAAAATGTGTCGAGCATCTGACAAGACCCATTTTTCCATGTCGTAGTGTATGCAATGATTTTGTTCATAAATGCGGTGGATATCTCAACCGTGTGGCTTTACAAGGGATGTTTTCAGCAATGTGTGATCTATTACCGATGTACGATGGTAAATCTGATACGTGTTTTATTCCTGAAGGCTTCAATGTTAGTCTGGCAGCAAATGGTATGTATTTTAATACATGCCTGAAATATTTGAATAAATTCCTTTGTATCACAAGGATTACTTTCTAAAAAACCATACATATTGAGCGCATATTTTCGGTATTTGGTGTATTCCAAAGTGTGTCATTTGTTTTTATTTCAACGTTTTTATTTTTGGTTGCTCAGTCTTTACATCAAAAATGTTTTATTCAAACGAATTCGCATCAGCGCTAGTGCATTATATAAGACTCCTTTAAGTCGTTCTACTTTCCGCTCTATTGAGGATTCCGTTACTTAAGTGCATCGTCCCAATATATTAAGTGCATCGTCCCTATATACATACTCTTTGTATATACTCCCTGTATATATACTCTTTGTTTTGACAAGTCGTACGTACAGTGCGAATCAAAAAACCGTACCCTGCGAGCAGAGTCTCCTTTGCACTCTGCTCGCAGGGTAAAAAAACCGTGGAAACCTAGAAATATTTTAGAAATCGTTTATTATTCGTTGAACAACTCACAAACAACTATATCACTACAAGAAGTTTGAATGACGTGTGGTATGTAAATGTTTTGTAGGTAGAGTTGTTTGTTAGTTGTTCAACGAACGATAAACGATTTCTGAAATATTTCTGGGTGCCCACGGTTTTTGGATTCGTACTGCAAATTATTATTATTATTTAGAACGAAATTTTAATTTTGTTTAAAAGCTACATAGAGTACAAATACTAAAAGTGTGCAATACTTTGTACTATTTACCACTAAATAGTGTTGATTAAACAATAGAGAACAAAAGAATTTGCATAATTTAGCAGTATTTAGTGGTATTTAGTTGCACACTTTTAGTGTTTGTACTCTAGTTTCTGATGTTATTAGACTATGTTTTAATTAGTATTATTCAAAGGTCACGAAAATAATGTTCTCGTGACTAATATTGACATCCAACAGTCACGTAACTTTCTGTTTCATTTTCAGACATTATCAATATATGAAGCTTTAAATAAGAAAATAATCATTTAAAACTAGTATAAATACACAGCGATTATAGAAAATTGCACGATGATATTGGTCGAGAAATGCACACTATTTCTTGATAGCCACCCACATCAGGCTCCGTAAATATCGGCGAATAATAACCTGAATAATTATTGTTAATTATGTCAGACAGTGAAAAACACAGACAGACAGACAAGAAGTCGACAGTCACACAGTCCAGAAAACTAAACTAGATTTAGACGGACGGACGGACGGACGGAAATCCAATACGGTGCTAACTATATGCTTGGATCCCTCCAGGTGTGAACAAGACAAAGTGTCATAAAGTTGGTATTTCTCAGTGTCAAGATGATCTTCACTACAATTCCACATTCGTATCAACCGACACACAAAACAAATCTAATAATCACTTGCTTCAGCTAATTATTGCTACAAAGTGCTCTCCGGATATCGAAAAGTATACATGTTTTACTCGTTTCCCACCATGCTCACCTGGCAACATCCACGTTCCATGTAAATCTCTTTGTATGAAGATCAAAAAATATTGTAAGTCAAGATTTGACAGTTTTGGCATTCCTATGACTGATTGTGACTTCTTGTATCCTGATAAACAAGGGGAGAATGGATTGTGCAGGTTAACAACGTGGCCAGCTCCCTGGTACAACGGTCCTGCACCAACGTCCACTATCCCAGTACTAACCACCATGCCAACAGGTATATGGAACTAATATGCACCTAATTAAACTCTAGACCATAGAAACGGAGAAGAAGTAGCGAATGGGATTTTAATGAATAATATGCATGATAATTGTCCGTAATTACCATCAATGTTCCCAGCACTTTGTCTTGAAATGCAGTTGCGAGAGTTGTTGAGCTATGGCACAGTATAACAGAGGCTATCTCGCAATTTATTTGTTGCAAGCACCATTGAACAAATAAGTAGAGTTCAGTGCTACATTTCGCAATGGAACTTCACGTTGTAACGCCACATTTGCCAGCATCGAGACAAATTACTGAGAAAATTGCCAAATGTAACCGCACCCTAATATTACGTATCAAAGATATGCCTATTGTTCTGTTGAAATCTCAACCTGTTACAAAAAAAGAAGTCTCGCGCGCTTATCAAAGTCTTTTGTTACTTCTCACCTACAATATCGTATATGGTAATGGCATATTGTTTTCAAGATTGCATACGGTATTTCTGATACGATTTCGTACATTTTTACTATCTGTATCTAAGAATATATTTCTTTTACAGGTTGCAGTAGATGCAATAAGATCCAAATCGATGAATGCGCTGATGTCGGATACAGCTATACTTTCCACTTCAACGACATCAATGGCCAGCCTTACCAAAACCATACATCGTCTGCACTTGGAAAGTTCCTAAAACTGTTACCATGCTCCAAGTACGCAAAAACAATCCTCTGTTCTCTGTACCTACCAAAATGTGACGTCACAACTTGTTCGCCCGTGCCAGTCCTTCCTTGCCGTAGAGTTTGCTACGAGTTCGTCAGAAGCTGTCATGTTTATCTATCACGTGCTGCAATGTTTGGCTTAATGATTGGTCTGTGTGACTTGCTACCGTTGAATACCACTGCTGATAAACCTTGCTTTTTCCCTCCTGGTTTTAAACCGACTGCAGAAGGTTTGTCTTTTATTTTATGTTATTACAGCGCGACGCGCAAAAGTATGACCACTTTTAATATATTCTCATACTTCTATGCACGGACTTTATGCTGCGAAACGAGTTTTTACACGCCTTATTCGGTAAAATCAGACGAATTCACATCAAATGTGTCTGTTCAAAGTACAAACTCCCGTGCATAGAAGTATGCGAATACATTAAATGTGGTCATACTTTTGCGCGTCGCGCTGTAAAAGGGCGAATCATATAATATCATCAAATCAAAAAGTCATTGTTTTGTAGCATAGTTTCATAGCATGTTCATCTTATTTAAATCCCTTTAAATAGCTTACACTAAGGTTGTCAAAATGTTAGAATAGACCATTTAACGGTTCTCTTCCATCAACCTCAGCCTCGATAGCGTGTTATATATTCTTTAGAATTTGACTACAGCCTGTGGAATTTGTAATTGTTTCAGATTGTTGGGTTGACAATTTGACAAAAAGCTGGGGGTTGACTAGCCTCCTATGCAGCCGCTCGATTCGTATTGTGTGACGATACAAAGGAGCGGTTGCATAGGAGGCTAGGGTTTGACCTGCGCTTTCGTACCAAAAAAACGTACCATAATATATTTCTTATTTAGTGTCATTTCCATTTCAGGTTTCCAAAGAGATGTCTGCTTTCCATTCTCCAATAAACACAACAATTGCACCAAAGACTTTTCCTATAACACCACGTTCATCACGCCGTCCCAGCAAGCCCTTGCGCAATACCATTCCCTCCGACCAGTTATGGACTCCAAATGCTCATCCCAGGTGGAAAAATTATTTTGTTATACACGATTCCCGCCCTGTGGACGTAAAGATCAGATGTCGGTCGCATTACCTTGCCGTTCGATGTGCAATGAAGTGATGGGGAAATGCAAAGACGTTTTCAAAAAGCTGGGTCTTCCTATTGCTGATTGCAACTTTCTGCTGCCAGATGGCGAAGGGGAAAATGGAATTTGTAGTGCTGACGCTTTTCCTGTTCCGTTTCGTCATATAAAACAACAACCAAAACCACATAGAGGTAAAGATAGTTTTGATGATGACAATAATAATGGTAGTGATATTGGTAATGGTGACAATAAGCAATTATTGGATGAGGTTGAGCATGATATCGTAAATTATCAAGACCGAGGTCTGTGTTATCTGCCGAAGCCTCCTGGCTGAGGCAGATAATACTGACTCGAGGTCTTGATAATTTACGATATCATGCGAAAACCGAATTCAATAATTGTTTTATTATACATTTTTTAAAGTAAAAGTACAATTATAATCAGGTAAAAGAGACAATAACAAGCAAATCTCGCTGCCATTTTCACATCAACTCCCTGAGAACGGAGAGAGCCTGGGAACTTGACAGTGATAACTACAGACAATGCAATTATCACTGTCAAGTTCACATGCTATTCAGATTTAGCCGTGTGCTCTCAGCCAATCAGATTCAATGTAGTTAGTAAAATGTATAATAATGATGGTTGATATGATGATGATGATGATAACAATGATGATGATGATGATGATGATGATAATGCACGTTGTGGCAGTGATGTTGATGGTGATAACGAAGATGAGGGGGGAAAAAGCGCACCGTCGGCTTCCTGGGAGACCATCTTACAGCTTACTGCTTATAGCTGAAGGAACTACCGACGCTAAATAATAGTACTTTTCCTTTTTTTTACACCTTTTGTCTGTATAATATTAGTATAAACGATTTGTGTTGCGTTTAATTGTTGTCATTTACATTTTCTTGCAGGAGAAAAACACTCAAAGGCTGGGCTCATTGCAGGGATGATTGTGCTGGTTTTAGTCGTTATTACACTCGTAGTTGTTGGAGTCTTCTACTACAGAAAAAAGAAATTCCAAAGGGCTTTCCAACCGCAAGAACTTCACAACACATAAGAGAAAGGCTCGTGAATTCTTCCACTCATTCAATCATGAATAAATGACTTCCAGCACTATTATTTAAAGATAAACGATAAGAATAGTATACCAACCCGACACATATATGCACCCGATTAAAAGAAGATTGAAAAAGAAGAAGATGAAAAATTTAAAAAAAACAAGTACCGAAGAACAAGAACAAAAACAAGAGGAAAATGTTTTGTGATGAATAAGATATACAGACCATTAGCAAGATACGGGAAGTAATTTCCTTTACCAATGAAGACAGTGGTTTATATTCAAAATAGTCATAATAGTGTTAATCATGCACTTTTAATATTTTTTCTTTTCTTTTCTTTTTGTTTTTTGTTTTGTTTTTTTTCAATCAAGCACTTACTTCTATTGCATTACGCTTTGCTCTCACGTGCACGCTCACCATTGTAGAAAGCCCAATAGTAAAAGACTGTGATAGACTAAGAGACAAACGCACCAAAACTTACACCTTACATCGTATATTTGTTAAACTGTTAAATGTTACTATAAATCTTCGCCACCAGCTATTTATAGACTACGTTGAACACACCAATGTACAGTCGTGTGATGTCTATCGTGTATGAAGAATATATACATCTATTTCAAAAATCGTTGTCGCAAACAAAGCCACAGTCCACACTCTGAAGCCTGCAAAGGATGTCGGTATTTCTTCTCTTGTTATCGATATATTCATAGCATATTTTGGTAGTACGTGTTTGTGTTCTATGACCATAACAAGTTGTTGTTGTGGTAGATATAAATACAAAATACGTGCAATAAATCACAAATTAAGTCCATGTAACCGACATCCTTTGCAGGCTTTAGAGTGTGGACTGTAGCTTCGGCTGCGACAACGATTTTTGAAATAGGTATATAATAAAGCACTTAAATACAGTCGATAACAGTCTATTTTATATTAAAAATCTACGAGAGGAAAGCGCTCTCTAGATAAAGTGTGTTTACCTCTGTGTCACTGACTGAAACTCCCATCAATTTGGCATTGGTTCTTATTATTAAACAAAATGCTCAAAATACCATCCCATAAGCCACAGACATACCCTAATCATGATTATGCATAACATTCATAATGAGTCACAATAAGTCACAATAGCTCTCAATATCCCGCTGGGAAACACAGTCTGACAAGTTACATGGTCAGCGGTCACGTTCTTAAAATCGCCATCTTTATGTTCGACCAAAGTGGTATATTTCAACTTCTTTATGTAAAAATTCTACTTTTTATAGAGTTGAACGAATAATTTAAATCAGTCTATGTTTAAAAAAATGTGTTGGATAGGTGCTAAGCACTGGACCGCGCCATTTTGCTTTGTTATATTCTAACGCACCGTTGACCATAGCCTATGGAATACAATTGTACAAATTTACATACAAGCCCATACAGCGGCAAAAATGGAGTCAAATAAGTAAGGAATGTCTGTAAATATCGTTAGTTTGTATTAATTTGTTAAGAGGAAATCGTGAGATTTGGAGGTGGGAGCTTTGTTTGGCTGTTAACGAGCTTAATTGGTGATTATCTATCGCTAGAGGTTGGCAGAAAAGCGAGGCAATTTACACTAAAATGTAAGTGGAATTCAGTTGCGAATCTTTGTTGATCGAATCGTAAATCCGTGGAAATGAGTTATTTTCGCGAGTACAGTTTTTTTCTAATCAGGATGTGTTTGTTTGTTCAACAGGTGCTTAATGAAAGAATTCTTTATTTACTTACTCGTGGTTGTTTGTATAAAGCAATGCACTTCGTTTTGTAAGCCTTTCGACGAGGAATCGGGACTGGCCGCATCTTGCGGGTACTCAGCTACAGTGAACTTTACTCACCAATCTCACTACGATACAGCAATAAAGAGTGTAGAAATGATAACCAAGCGTTTCAGCTCATGTTCGGACTACGCTAAATTAATAGGCTGTTCGTTGAATGTTCCTCGATGCGAGTCATACATAGAAGGACCCTATCTCCCTTGTAAGAGAGTATGCGATGAGTTTAATTTGAAATGTAGCGATCAGATTTTAAAGCACGGAATGGAATGGATTATTGGTATGTGTCAGGTTCTTCCAAAAAAAGACGATCCAAACACAAAGCTTGGCTATCTAGGAAGATGTTTTGAACCGCCTGATTTCAAGACCAGCATTGTCAAAAGTAAGTATATACGATCAAGAACTGTGAGCAGTTATACCTTACAATGTTCCGAATTGATAAACACACGCAGGGGTACCAAATGTTCCGCCAAAGGAATACATATAGTTTTCATTTGTCTTTGCCAAACAGATTTTATTCATATACAGCTAGTCTAACAATTCAAATATAATCAAAATCAGAACAAGGTTTCAATTAAAAAAGGGTTGGAGTTGTTGGAGTGTTATAATTGCAAGTATAATGCATGATGCTAATATATAGATCGGTCCAGCTAGCGTGAGCTTGAAGTTAAGTTATCGAAGTGAAATTGTCGTGATGGCAATGCCATTAAATACTAAAAATATACGAAAATACTAAAGGGGGAAATCGTGATAGATTATTATAATATTTTGTATTTATACTTTGACTAAATAATTTTGATCCGTCGCCTAAACAAAAACGGCTGATTCAGCGACTCTTGCCACCTGCCATCAATTGAAAACCATCAGTTTATTAGAATACCATGATTAGTTTAGTTTGGCGTCCTTTACTCAAATAGTAAAATTGATTATATTTAAGGATAATTAATTTGTGTTGAGTAAATTACATATTCAAATACATACACAATGGCATTTTTACTCCGACGAAGGGCTAAAGCTCAGAACGTCAATAAAGTTAAGTTAACATTTTTACGATGTTGCAAATTTCATTCTATTACCTATCGATTATATGAAACACCGATGCAGCCTATACTAGTTTACTCGCTAGTTTCTACTTGTATTCACTGAATACTGATTAAGCTATCTTAGCTGTATTCAAAAAGAAGATACATAAGCAATATAACTAATAGCAATAATACATCACTCCAGTATATCAGAAGGTCACAAGAATCTTCGAACATAAGGGGGATGGCTGCCCTACAAGAAGAAGAAGAGAAAATAATTTATAATAGCAATTCGCACGTATATATATACGAACAACACATATACAATAGAGTCATTCAACCATTGGGCAATCAACATAGCACACATATCCTGTTTATTATTATTGTTTGAAAATATTTCCTTTTTATTATACCTTTTTATTTGGATATTCTTTATTAGTTTGAGATTTTCATGTTCCAGGAAATGCACAAAGTAAAAGATTATATGAACATCAAATATTAATAACAAGCTAGATCAGTTAAGATCTTGTTAATCGGTGTTAAAATAGGATTTTAATTAGCATTCAAAAGGCTCCCATACCAATTAATTGAAGGAAATGAGTGAATGCATGGAATTGGGGTAGTCCAATTTTGTTATGTCACCATTGGTTATCATAGCAACCAAACGTGAAAAAATATAAAAAGCAACCTGCAAATATGGGTATA